>OZ016501.1:15683735-16141235 GCA_963966595.1 Physocephala rufipes
TTTTCTTCTTCGCATGACGACAATGATTTCGTTCATTGCTTCTCAATAAACATAATGGCAGCGGCAACAAAAACGAAATCAATAATTCTCACTTCACCTTAAAATGTTTTATGGCTGACAATGTGAATATCTCTTCACACAAACATCTCGAGGGGAATTGCCAAACAAAAATCTTCTCTTACAATTCTCTCTCCCATTGTCTATCAATTCTGCCTCGTGTACCTCTAACTTTTTCTCCTCAACGTAGTTATTTATGATGTAAACAAAGAATTATCAGTTTTCTCAATAAGAACGAAAAAGTAATAACAACAAGAACACATTATTTTTTATTGCTGACAACATTTCCCCTACGAGGACGAAGCCAACGCTGGATCAAAGAACGTCGGCTTAACTCCTGACAATGTTGGTAGTAAGCGCTCTGCGTTATAAATCACGAACCAGAGCAGGGTGGTTCAAGATTGCTATTAATCTCATGCTTTATTACTTAATGCTATCTCGTTTCAGCGAGTGCTTTCCTACCGATGTCTGTACTGCTTCCTCATTGCTTTATGTCTTTCAAAGAAGTTTTATTATCATACCGTAATGTTCAGGGAGAGCTCTCTGTTGTGTGAGCAGATATTTGGTGAATTTGTTTGCGAGAGAATAAAGGTGAGACCAAAAGGGGAGAGCAGCTGGTTTTCAGCAACATATGTTTCTTTGATGGCTGTAGGCACTCCTTGAGTTTTCAAACAGAAGTTAAATCTGAAGAAAGGCAATTATGTCCCCGCCCTTCTTTATTAGTTATTAGAGAGACTGAGAGAGAGAGAGAGGAAGATATAGAAAAAGAAAAATTTGTTTGATGTATTTGCAATGTTCGTAAAAGAAATATATGCAATCAATTATATTCAAAAATTATAGATAAATAAGAAAATCAAAATCACATTTTTAACAAAATCAGTTCAATTTGATAACGAACTTAATAGTTTCAAATATTTCCGTTTCTTCGACTCATCGTTACGTGATTTACATATAAATATATAAAATTCTTATACGTATACAAAAATATAAAAAGTATAAATATAGAAAAAAATCGTTAATACATCGTTATACCTTTTCGGGAAAATAATCAGGACGTTAGTCAACACTAATCAAGATCACCGTAGTAAAACAAGTTTTGTTTCTCTATCTGGTTCCTACGGGTTTTAACATTTAGCACCTATTAATTTTATCTCAATAAGTGAATACTCTCTCTTTGTTTAGACTGGCTTAGTTTTTCTCGAAGTGGGTGTTTTATGAATGAATTCATAATTTGTGATCGTCTTATGCAATTAGATTTTTCCTTTTGACCGCAATTAATTGCGCCCAGTGGTTTAAAGAAAGTCGAGCACAAATTGTAAAGAATATTCTCACATTATTAAGATCTTGCTAGTGCCGAGATTTGGTAAATTCTTTTGTTCGACAATTGTTGAATTTTACTCGCAGGAAAATATCGAAGATTTATTCATTCTTTCAGATGCTTCGCTTTAAATTTCTCTAAAGGACAGCGAAAAAAATGATTTAATAATTATTAATTACATCTAGCGAAATGTATTTAGATATATTCGATAACAGCTTTCTCTCCAACGGATTTCGTAATCGCAAAAATTATTTTGAACAATATGTTCTTATTTTTCAAAGACAATCATACAAGACGAAGTAATTCATCCTACGCTCACGTTGGTGGTCTTTATCAGTTCTATAACGAACGCAATTTTTTAAAGAATTTAAAACTTATCTGCGGGTATTTGAATCTTGCGCTGACCAACACAAAACATTAGTCTGCCCGACCGAAGCAGATCGTTTTGCTTCTTCTTCTTCTTCTTTTGTACCTCGTCTATGTTTTTAGAGGTCACGAGCATATAGAGCCTTAGAGGCTGCTCTATGTGGTGTCCTTTGTTGTAGCCTTTTGATGTTTGGTGCCTCCGTTTCTGAACCTCTATATCGTACTTTCTTCTTGAGGCAATTAATCAAAACTGCTCTAAAGCTTAGCGAAACTCTTTCAAACGCTGCTAGGACACGCTGCAATACGACGACGAGATGTCGTTAACTTAAGTGTCCAATTAATTAATATCGCATTAACCAGCCGGCAAGCTGAGAAAAGCTATTAAAAGTCACAAACTTTGTCACAGGCGGTGAACACACACGTACTCAATGGAAGTTGGTAAAACATTGCATCACAACCTCATACCGAGCTATACATGAGCATTTCTGCGTGTAGCGTGTCTGTGTGTGTTGCTTTTTTTAATGGGAGTGTATATGGAAGCATGTTTCTTAAGACCCGGTGACTGGGAACTTCACCGCCTGCTGCCTTTCACCTCCTTGGATCAAGTTTCTTCCTTCGAAAATTTCGACCATCTCACGAGAAGCGTATCATTCTCAATGTGCTTTTTATACGTTGTTAACATTTTTCTTTACACTCTTTGAGGTTTCCTTCACACTCTGAGGCTGCCATCGAGTTACGGCCACGTTAAGATTGATTAGCTGTTTCGAGCGCTGCTGGAGCTGGCTGGTTGGTTACAGGCGGTTGGTCGATCCTTTTCTTGTTATTCGTTTGCTTATTTTCCATGTTTGTGTTTCATTTCGTTTATAATTCTTTGGCTCGCTTGCATACGCCATTCGTTAAGAAGGTTCACTACACGAGGTAAATTTTGTGATTCTGTCGGTTCAGTTCCGTGCTCAATCATTGTCGATGTCCCACCCAGCCTTAGCATCGGGTCATTCGTCAATGCTATCACTCCTTCCAGACATGTGCCTTCTGTCCTATTAGCCCACCACCATTTTTGGGTTTTGCTTACAATATGTTTAAGTCATTGTGGCTCAACCTACCCATCCTTTTTCCATTTTTTCTTTCCTTTTCTCCCTCTGTCTCTCTCTTTTCTTGGAAAACATTGAGATCATACCTACCGCAAGCAACGTCGCGTCACGACCCGAATGAAACGTAATATTTGTAGAAAAATATTATTAATTAACATGGAATTGTATAAGATATTGCTGTTGTTGCTGTTGTTGCCTACGATTAATTGCTAAAAAATGAAACCCAATAAATTTGTCATGGCGATAATCAGCAAACGTATGATAAGGTTTTTGTGCAAGATGGAAAATGGCTATTGTTCGTTTGCAAATTTAAAAAATTTAAGATTTTTAAGAAAGATAGCTTTTTTGGAATGAAATGTCTTCAATATTTAGGTGTTTGTATTTTAGTTATATTGATTAAATTGATGATAATTTAAGATTAATACCTTTTTTAAAAAAAGTACCTTTTTGACAAATCTCTGATTCTATTACTATATTTTCTGTTATGTTTAAGTCATTTATGTGACTAATTCGTTTCGTTTCTTTTTTATTAACTCTTCATTATAGTTGTCTATATTTCCACGCTTCCATTGGCAGATTTAATTTTTTGTTAGCCGTTTAATAATTCTTTAATAAATTTACTTTTTAATGAGTTTTTCATTAACTTTTTTATTCATTTGTAACATAATTTCTATTTAATTTCTCATTATTCTTATGTGTTTATTCTTCGATTAATTTATAATATTCGATAATATTGTCATTAATTTTTTTATTTATTTAATTCTTTTTATACTATTTTGATCAACCTTCATTAATTCTGTTATAATTTTTTATTGATTTTTCATGAATACTTTTATTATAAATTCTTCAAAAAAGGGTTAATAAATTCATTTTTTTTGTTCCAAAAAATTGTAGAAATTCCTCTTTTTTTAACAATTCTTTTAATAACTTTTAGCAACCTCCTAAAAATGTTCTACCAATTTCTCTCGAAACCCTCTGTTAATTAATTAAATAATTATTTTTATTAATTATTAAATAAGTTTTCAATTGACTTCCGAATTTGTTCACTGTTAAATTTTTATTGTCTTTTTCAAGGTTTTTCTGAAGATTTTTCTCGTCAATTTTTATCAGTTTTTCATTTAATTTTCAAAATTCTTGCTTGAATTTCTTTATTATTTTTTCTAAATTTTTATTGTTTCTCTATTTTTCTCGTGTATTTCGTGTTTTCCTTCCTTTTAGAAACGTTTTTTAATTTTTGAAAATTAATCTATTTTTTCTTTTTATTTTAAAGAAATAAACAGAAAATAAGTAAATAAATAAATATTTACTTTTATTCATTTTTTCGTTAATTTACGTTCTTTAGCTTTTAACACCCTTTTTCAGCACGAAAATTAACAAAATTCTCGAACTCTCGAAAATCAGAATTATATCCAGTAATTTAGAATCGATCGTGTTAAATTTTATGTTTTCATATTATTCTCATTTTCATGGAACTTGGCACAAGTATTCTCTATTATTATAAGCTATTTGATATTAATATCGGATAAGAACCACACCCACATTCGATGCGTAATATGATGCGTAATAAATATGTATATTTTTAGATATATTTAAATATTTGTAGATGGAATTGGGCAACAAACTTTTGTCCTCCAATCCAACCAAAAATACTAAACTATTTTGAAAAATATGTGAGTGGTCCGCCTGCAAGAACCATAATGATTACACGAAAAAGTGTGGATATATTGTTATATAATATGTCACGGAAACATGTCGCTGTCATTATAAATTGTTTGATATTGGTAATGAGCGAAATCAGCCTAAGTGCACGCCTACCTTTTATGAAATTATTAGGGCCGAACTATTCAGTTTTTATTGAAATTTTGCAGCTGAAATTTTATGTCAGAAATGGCAGTGTTGGTGTATATTATAAACCCACCACAAAGTAGGCGTGGCAAGCTCACTATTATACTGTATCGTTATTATACTGTAGACTTTTTGAGATCTAAAATAGTCTAAATTATTATTAGTCTAAATATAGTCTAAATTAAATCTAAATTAATCAAGAAAAGGGAAATGAGATATTAAAAGGGGGGTGCATGGCCCACTGATTATTTGGATCTAACTGTAAATTTATTTTGTGAGTGTACGGTATATGAGCTTCGATCAGGCTGAAGTTACCGTTCTTCCTTACTTAATGTTTTCAATGAAATCTATCTTTTTAGGGACAACGCATGAAAATCTAATTGTTTTTTTTTTGAAACTTCTGTTTCATTTGTATCGCATGTAGTCGCATGTGCTCGAAAATGTGTTCAAATTAAAAAGAAATTCAAAAGTTTTACAAAGAACGGAAATGATTTATAATCATCAACTGCAGCGTCTGCGTATGCGTGAGTTCGTGTGTATGTGCATTCTTAAAAAGATGCTAGTGGTAAGGTGGGTGCCTGTGTATTTAGGGAACATTTATTTAGATTAAAATCAAAACAAAAAAGACACGAGTCTAATTAAATGAATTTATGCGATGTCTCTAGAGATGCAGTGACGGATCCGCGGAATGCAGTAAACATTAAGCGCCCAGTATCCTCGCCGAGAAACCATTTATATGGACGTCATCATTTTGGAATATTCGTGCTTGTGGTTTCACCAAATCAGCAATTAGATGAATATGAAGAAATCGATTTGATCTATTCTCTTCAAATATTTCTATTCTTATTAATAATACTTTGGGTTTCAAAGAAATATTTTATAAAATAAAAGTGGGAAGATTATTCATCCGTTTTGGAAACCGATTTCACCATTTACCGCCCAATCCTTAACATTCGAAATCATTAACAGTTTTTAACAATTTTTCTCTCTTGTAACTAAATTTTCTTAATAATTATTGGAAATTAACAAATTTCATTGATTGCAATTAAATTTTTCCAACATAAAATAAATGTTTATACTATAATGTTTATATTAAAAGTTCTAACAAAATTTTTTTATTCTTTCTTAATTTTCTTCTCCATTAAATTTCCTTAAATATCAGTTAATTTCAGCTCATATTTTAGTTCCCACACTATTCCAATTAGTTCTCAATTCAATTTTAAATTAATTAGTTCTTAATTTTTAAATAAAAATCAATTTAATTAATATTTAATTCAATTAATAAATTCATAATTCAATTTTTTCATGTAAATATAAGAAGTTGTTGATATCTCGTAATATCAATGAAATTTAGAAAACTAATTTCAAATGTTTTTAAGATTTAAATTATTTACAAACAAGCAAAAAATACGAATATTTGCCTGCAAGTTATCTGATTTTGTATTTAATGTCAACTTCCAAGTAATGAGCTCTTATTAACTCAATTAGAAATTTAACTCTGCTAAAGAGAAATCGGACTCTTTTTATAAATGTCATTTTCGATTTTGAGGCTCTGCAACGGCCTAATGCGGCACCGGTTTCACAGCGCAATGAAAGGCGACGTAGCAAAACGCAAGTCTGGCAAAATTAAATAAAAAATAAAATATTCGAGAAAAGAGCATTTATTCATATATACATTTCCATAAGAGAAGTGCAAGATGAAACATAAGAATAAGAAAAAGAAAAACAAGTGCTATGTGAGGGAAAACTTCTCTGATGCTTTCCATCGTGTTTCAAAGAAGTTGGGAAAATGTTCAACAAATTAGAAAAAGAACATTACTGAAGAGAGAAGAATATGCAGAAGAATTAAAATATTTCTCACCCTCACCGGAATCCCTCGGGCAGTCATTTGTCGAGGTCGAGTAAGTAAATTCTAGAAGTTGCCACTTTTGTCGACATGCAGTGCCCTCTGGCAATATCAGTCGAAACTATTGCATGTGCAATCGGAGCAGCTGCAGCACTACAAGCACGAGCACACGCATGCACACCCACTACTAACACTTGAAAGATGAAAAGCTTAGAATTTCTGTGGCTGCAAGAAAATTTTAGTGCTCTGTTGAAGAGAAAGAAGAAGAAGATGATGATGATAAAGTACTTTTAAAACTTAAGAAACTAACAACCAAACAAAGGAGAAGGGGAATAAGAAAGAGGAGAAGATGAAGAAGATGAAGATAAGTAACACGAAGAGTAGGAATATTACAATTAGTAGAAAAAATAAATGAAAATGAAAAGAAGAAAGGTGGCGAAAACAGGAGGAAAGAAAAGCATAACAATACAAGAAATAGAGGTCTGCATGGAATACTTTGAGTTGTCCTAGAAATGGAAACAATCTATTGCAGACAAATTATTGCATCGACAAAAATGAACGATTAGGACACTGAAATAAATGAGGCGCACTCAATCACGAAAACTCGAATACTTCTTGTACTGGCGTCATAAATTGCACCCGAAACACGAGCCCTTTGACTTAGTTTACTAGAAAGTAAATAAACACAGAGCGGTGTCAAAACGTTTGAAACATTTGAATAAAATCGTGTGGCTCGAAAGCCCGTTAAAGGTAATTTGTGCAGACTTCTGAAAAGCCATCCTAGAGAGTTCGTAATGAAGCAACAGAGGGTCACCTCAGATGCTTGCTATTCATTTCATTGCCCTAATGTTTTGTTCTGGCCCATATGGATTTCGGTGGCAATATTGAGTGAACGACACTACTGCATTCCTGAAGTGTCCTTTTAAACTTCTTACGAGGACCAATGCATAGAAACAGGATTTTAGTAGTCAATGCCAAAAAATTAAAGAAACAAACAACTGATGCCCTCGAAGAGACCCAACAGGAACTTGATTGCACATCAAAGGAAAATATAAACTTTTTCTTTGATTTTATTTAATTAATTTGTTTAATGTAATAAATGCTTAACTGCTTTAGAACAATTTGTTATGCGCTTTAAAAATTGACTTGAAGAAAATAAAATTACCAAAACTTTAATGACTTTAATAATTCCTTATAAATTACTCTCGTAGAAAACTGGAAATACCTCGCAATTCTTTTGCGTTTTAAACTTTTTGAGCGAATGAAAAACATTCTGATGAAGTTCGCGAGAGGATATCTCCAACATGAATCACCAGCCTGTTGTTCTTGCAATTTAATTTGTTGTCCTTTATTTTGTCATTCATTCATTCCAACTGTTATCCTTTCGGTTTTTGTTTATGCTTTGCTGACTTTCAGGTTTGCTGGCAACTGGCATCGTTTCTCCTTGCCACACCCTCTCCCGAGGATATCCATCCAAACCAATCTAAACCCACCTAAACCCATCCAAAAATTGAGCTTTTCGAAGGTAATAAATTTTCGAAAAGAGTAACGGTTTATTACGCAGCTGGAAGAGTTATCGGCATCGGTTGAAACGTGGGTTCAAGTAGAAAGTTAGAAGCAAGGCAGGGATGATGTTTGCTACGACACAGCTCTTACTGTAAATGCATACAGCACATCCCGACCAACCGTGCCCGACGGTAGCCCGCCGCACCACACCGTATCGTTGATTCGAGGCGATGCAATAAATTTATTACTCTGCAAAGCTCAACATTTTTGGGTCTTTTAATGTAAAATACACGCTGGAATTTATGCACTCGTCCTGGCCTATGATGCAGCCCTGGTCCTTGCATACTGTTTATAAACACTTTGCAGGGCTTCAAGGATCTCCGGCTGCGGGATTTCCGGGGAGACTAAAATGTTCTTAGTTGTTGTTGTTGTTTTTGCTATGCTTCTTCCACTTTCTTGTGCTAAGACTTCTTAAGAAATTTGTCGAAATATTTATTTTCACAATTTTTTTGTGGAAAATAATAAAGCAAGAGCCTTAAACCGACGCAAACGAAACCGTAACCGAGTTATTGCGATACAAAACTATTCAAATTAAGAATGAATAAATTTTGCCAAATGGACAGATTTTTCTTCTTCAGAGTTTATTAAATGCGTTCATGAAATTCCTGAAACTACCTTAAATTTTCAATTTTGTATTTTATAATAATTTTTATGAATATCTCTCTTTATTATTTATGTCTTTGATTATTAAGCTTTACCCGTAGGATATAAAGGATACCTTCGTTAATCAGCCACACACATTTACTCAAAGCGTCCCACAAAAGGATATTTAAAAAGATCCTGCCGGGCTGATAACCTTTCCCGCGGGTACTTTACAAGAGATGAATTAAACTAACGAATTAAACTAATCGAGACTACTTCGTTGCACAATCCTGGCAAGGTTTCACGACCGTTGTGATTTTGGTTATTGTTAAGCATCTATCGGTACCTATAAGAGCTTTCCGTGGGACACGTGGACACACGAAGTGTTGGATTGTCAGGCGGCCACACTTTCGCGCTCGGTGAATTGTTATCAAATAATTGCTGGCCAACGGAATTATACAATTACGAATCTGGCAGGTTGCTTTGCGACCTCGAACAAAAAAGGGTTAAATGGTACACAATGTCGTCGGTGCTTTGCTGGCCGGAACTTGAGCACGCCGCTTATTTGACGCTACTTTCTCGTTTTGGCTTTTCAAGGGACATAGTCTGAACACATAGAAGCATCACCAAAATGTTGTTTTCGTCTTCCATTTCTTCGCTTTTTGCTTCCAGGAAATAAAGATAAAGCAGCAGAAGGTTGCGACATATTTTTTTACTTCGGTCTTTTCCGTGGGTTTCTCTAACGCTCAGCATCAGGGACGTTTTCTGATGTTCAAAATTTTCTTTTTCCGGTAACTGCACGTTTTCAATGGTCTCGACATTTTTTAAGGTTGTGGGTGTGGGCATGGGTGGGTGTTGGTTCAAGTATGACGCGGTGACCAGGTGTTACAAGACGTGCCGTGTGCGACGTGAGATATGAGTCTGTGTGTGTGTGTGAGTGTGTGTGTGTGTACTCTGGTGCTTTTATGACGAATGATACGATAATAATTCGGTCGGTTAGCGGTCCATATTGGCTTTATCTTTATGATGGCGTTTAGTGAGCGTCAAAGAATTATTGTGTAATTTTCGCAAAGCAATGAAAGAGAAAGAAAGAAAGACATAGAGAGAGGATGAATGACTTGATAAAAATTTGCAGGTTTTAAATGATTGCGAAACATTTTTCCTTAATGAGTTTTATTTAAGTAAATTTTAGAGAAATTGTTCTAACAAAACGTTAAAAATTGTCCGCAACGAATAGTCTGAAGGCCGTTAGAAGAAGAAATAAATTTTTTATTCAGGAATCCAAAAAATCTGTGACTGAGAATAAATTTTATTGAGGTTTTATTTTGCTTTTTATAATATTTTATTGCGGACGAACATTTTTACATGATCGATCTTCGGTTATTGTTGTTGACGATCATCGTCGGTTGATACTACCGATGGGGATGATTTCCCAACCATCAAAATGTACTTAATCGAAATTCTCTTCACGTCATTCAAAGCGAATTAAAAGTCAATATCATCAATTAAGTTGTTGCATTGTCCGCTACGCGAGTTGCAAGCATCGAGGAGTAACGAAACGAGTGTACGTTGACGGTGACGGTACGCAGTTTGGATCATCTAGTCGAACGTATCCGGGGCTCAATGCTTTGCTTAATTTTGCATAATTTTTTTTTGTACAAACGTGCGCTGCGGCACGGCATGAGTGAATCGTACATGATCATCTACGTGCTTCATTCCGATTTGCTTATTGACTCATTCGTCATCGTTGCCTCGTATGTCTTTGTTCTTCGGCATTATTGCAGTACCAACGCCAAACATTCGCCGCCCGCGTCTATGGCGTGGAAACGTGGTGGGTGGGTGTTTGTTGGGAAAGGCGGGAAGGGGGTAATGATGGTTGCTTGTACTCGAGCGGCTCAGAAGTCACGCTTGCGCATAAAATATTAACGTGCAAAGGATAACAGCCGATACATCATTGAGCCAATGCACTAGTCTCGCCTTCACCGTCAACCGCCAGCCGCCCCCAATGGCATTGGCATCGTTGCGACATTGTCGAAATCTCCGTCGAAAGCGTTGTCAGACCTTGTCGCGCTTAAATGAAAAACACAATAAGTTATAAGTTGTCAGCTGTCACTAGTGCTGTCAAATTGAAAGTGGACTGAACACGCATAACGACGAGTTTATCATGATCGCGGATAAGAATATCAATTAGTGACTCGCGTAAATCTTTGAAGATATCAATCAACCGCATAAATGACACGTCCATCAACAATAAATGATGCGGACTGTCGTTGAGGGGCGTTTAAGGGTAAGTTACTTTCGTGCAGTCATATGAAAGAAAGCAGCGCCGAAGGAGATGAATTGAAAAGAGTATTGTTGCAAAGATCGCTTGAAATAAAATTTTGTTTAATATAAAATAATAAGAAAGCACTGAACTGAATCTGGGTTGAAGTTTTCGCTGAATTTTCGGTTGAAGTTTTTCTTAGTTTATACTCGAGTCCCTTCAAGACAATTCGTCTGAAATTCCTGCCAAGCGTTGGAAACACCAATTCTTAATTTTATTATCTGTTTGCTCGTTCTCTTCTTCCTCCACTCTGACTTTCCCTTCCCCTTCCTTTGGCTTCTTAGTAGTTATTGTCTCTTTAGCATGATTTACTTTGGGGTAAAAGTAACATCGAGGCTTTATCTCATTTTTGGTAACAAATAATGAAGAATGTGCCACATGGACCACATGCATCAGTACCCTTGCACCCCGCAAAACAAGACATCCGCGATACCAGGATACCAAAACGACCATCTTATCGTTGATAAAATTAATCTTTGTGTCAAATTCTCCCCGAAAGAACTCTTCCCCGAAACTCCCCGAACTCCCCGAAAGAATCTTGTCACAAAGACAAGATCTCGTACAAGAATTGAAAGAACAAAAAATGAAAAACACAACAAAAAAAAAAGGAACAAGACGCACACGAGTCGATTGAATGGACGTCAAATAATCATACTAATTTTTAAAAGTCCAACAAATTTAAAAAAAAGACAAAAACAGCCAACAAACAATAAAAAGAATAAAACCGATTGTGCTAAAAACAACACCAACAACAAACCAACTGGAACAGTACGAACAATTTTTGAAATTTTTATTAAAATGTCCGCTTTTGGAATCGCTATCGTTAAAAGATGATACACTGGTCCGACTTTGGGTTTATTTGATAAACATGAAAAATACGCCAGAAACTTGCCCTCGATCGCCAGTGGACGTCGCGATGTGTACATGAACAGGTAACTCATGGGGAAACACATCGTACCGCACAGAATGTGATACAAACAGCGCGCTGTACCAGCGGCTATCCATCATTTTGGTGGTACTCGGTTACTCGATCACTAGCTGTCCCGGCGGCTGCGAAAGGGATCAGTTTTGGATGGAGTGAGCGACGGAGTGAGTAATCGGCCAGGTTCAAGTGTGATGTTGGGACACTTTTAGCTCTGCCAGCAAACCAGTTTATCAAAATCGTTCTATTCTGATTTCTTGCGCCATTCCCGCAAAGACGAAGTCAAAGGAACAGACTCCGAAGATGCCGGACGTGGTCGTACAGTAATCCTTAAGTTAATATTGTATGCACGAAAAAAAGAAGAAGATTATGAACAAGACAAGAGTAAGCAAGTTCCCAGCACCAACCAGTCACGGTCGTCAATTGTTCGGGCAACTCGTGCAGCCGACCAACCAACGAACCATTCCAGTAATCAGACGAACAAAAAAACCCATACAGAGACAGAACTGAGACCGACCCCGACTAGCATTAAGCCGGGGTGTGTCACATCTTTTTGCTCGGAACATTTGTCAGAAATTAATCATGTTCTTGTTTGGTTCAAAGCAACATTTTGATAAATGAGTCGCGGTGATCGGTGCAGGTCTTACCACACTCAGATCAAGCAACTGGAGGAAAAACAGTCAATTAAACCGTTTGTCAACCACACAGATTGTCAGTTAGTCAATTTGCGAGTCAGATAATATTCCACTGTCGGGTGGAGGCCATTTTCAACTTGCCAAGAATTTTTGTTTGTAACAGAAAAGTTCGAAAAAATAGCAATAATAAAATTAACTGAAGTCACACTTCAGTTCTCTGTTGCCGACAGTGGATGGCTTCGGTGCTGCTGGCAGTGGATGTTAGTTCATGTAAACGACCCCAGCAGCTCGTTGCATGGTCGTCGTCGAAGTCTGCAGCCATTTTAACCCAACCGGACTCATGATGAATAGCCTGCTAGAATCTGCAGGTGGTGCGAGTGTTTGTGGTGCCCAATAAAATCGAAAATACGTTATTAAGTCCTTAATGACTGTGTCCTTACATCGGAGACATGAAACTCAGCAACTCAGCAACTGCGGCTGACCGCGATTTTGACGGAGACGATGGCGACATAGCGACGGCGAAAGAAGGGGAAAATTAAAAATGGAAATAATGGTGCCGTTTTTAGAGCAGGTATGATAAAACATTACAGAACATTGGTGGAAAGCATTCTTGTAAGTAGTTTTATTTTGTTAAATTTGAGACTAATCGGACATGAAAGCAACCAAATTAGATACTTTCGATTTATTTAATTTTAGAATTAGGTATTTCTTTGGAACCCTAGGTTTTGTCACAGCCTTTTGATGATTGTAAGCTCAATCGATCTCACAAAAACCTTTCTCTTTAAAATTCTTAATTTTGAAGGTTGGGTAGGGTCACAAAAGAGCTTATCAGTTTGAAGAGCTTCATCAGGAATTAAACAAGGCGTGGTCAAAATTCGGTCTAGGATATCGTCATAGATAGATCGGATGTGTCATAAGTCAAGAAACAGAAACACTTCTCCCTAAAAATGAATTAAAATATAACAGTTTTTATAAAAAAAAATATAATAGAAGAATGTTATAAAAATAGTCGATAGTTTTCATCCAAATTCTCTTTTAAATTTAGCCTTATTTGCGACGAGCCTCGATTAGATTTATTAAAATATTTATGATAAAATTTCAGAAATACTTTTCAAGTGCGCGACAAGACGTCGATGGTCTTGAGGGCTAATTCGAGTGTCTAAAGAAAATCAAAGCGTATAAATGCAAAGCATATAAATGTATATTATTTGCAAAATGCGTTGAGGGTGTCAATTAAGCAAGCAGTACGAATCAATGCGACAAAGTCACGATGCAGTTAGCGCCTCATGAAATTAATTCTTCAGAAGTGACGTAACAGCCACTTTAAAATTTGACCCTGGTAGACTCTCGAGGGAAACCCACTTCCTCATTTCCAAACAAGTTCCGAAAAATGAATGCTGTCAAAGAATGCACGAAAATGCCCACAAACAAACGCATAATAAAAAAATGATAAATAATAAATTCACATTCAATGCGCGAAACAAAAATGCTAAAGTACTCGAGCGTAAGTGCTTTTTTGGAACGGGGAAATTTTAAAAATATGTATTATCGTGTGCGTGAATTGGTGCCAGTATATTTTATCGAAGCGTTGACAAGTGGAAGAAAAGGCAAAGTTAATCATGTTGACGCCATTAAATCAAAAAGTGTGACAATTTGTTTGGTGTCATTTTTTACGAGACATAAAAAATAAAGAAAATTCGAAAAAATGTCAATTTAATTGCATTTTTAGTTTTAATTTTTTCGTTTTTAGAATGAGTTAATTTTTGACCAACTTGTTACCAACTTTTAAGTGACGGAAGGGGCTTAATGAAACTTCGTGGCAAAATATTTTTATGATAAACATTTACAATTTCGACGAGCCGAATTAAAAGCTTGGATAAAGCATCACGGTAATTAAGTGCGGTCCTTCCTTAAGCACAAACAACTATTCGAGTATTAGGGATTGTGCGCGAGTTTTTTCTCTGAAGGATCTCAAATAATTTTGTGCTCATAAACATTCGTATCAGCTTTTGTTAGTTTCGGAAAAGCCGCTACGGAATAAAAAATATTGAAGCGCTCACCGCGTACGCGGGTTTTATACAAAATACGTGCGTGTTTCAATAAAACGAGCAAAAATAAATAAAAGGAAGAAAGAACTAAAGAAAGTAAGAAAAAATAAGGACGAATGTTGAAGCATTTGAACGTTTGAAGTTCGAAATAAACTCAGCAAGAGGATCCTGCATACAAGCAGCCATCAACGATGTACGTGGGTAACTTTGCGCTAATTCATCTTGGTAGTCATCGTCATCGTCGTCGTCGTCGCCTGCTTCTTCTTCTACGTTTCTTATTCTTCCTTCTTCTTGTTCATTTTTTTCTTGATGTAAGAATACGTAACGTATATATTTTGCGAGCGCCATTTCCTTGCAAGCCAAACGCTGCGGCTTGGCCCGATGTGGCCGGTTTGGGCGAGGAACATCTTATTCGCTTTTTTTAAAATGTCCAATAAAAATTTCCGACACATTCTGGCAATATTTCTTAGGAATCCCATATAAATCACGCGCTGTAATCCCTCATGCAACGTTGTTATTGCTCACCCCATCCTTCACCCCACCTCGCATCCTGTCCTCATCATCTGTCTTTTTCTCTGGAGATATTCAGCGAGGAGCGGTGGGCTTTGGGATGATACTACTTAGATTGGTTGAAGCCCCACCACACCACCGTTCTCCTAGTCATTTACTACATTCTTGTCCTCTTCCTCATCTTCAGTTCTGGTGCGTGTACCTTCGGAGAGGAATAAAACAAAAAATTCAACACGAACGAAATATTAAAATACAGGACACGGGCGTAGCACGGACGGGCCGTGGACATCAAGACTGGCATAGCAGCGCCGCCGGCGTCAGCAAATACTAAAGAATGTTGGTTGCTGCTGCTTCATCCTCTCGCTACGCCAGAGATTGGAGAGCATATTTTCTTTATTTCCTCTTCTTTATGCCACTTCTATCCGATTTTCTTCTCCTTTTAGGTTTTTAAATTTTATTTTATTACAATAAAATTGCTCTTTTTATTTATTTATTTTGTTTTTTTTTTTGGATTGGTAACTTTTTTCCATACTACGAATTTTTAAAAACAACAACAATAATATCGACTTTTTTAAAAAAGAATTCATGTATATTTTTCTTAAACAACCGATTCTGTAACGTTCTTTGAAGGCGTTTGTGTTGAAGGGAGGGTGTGTGGGCATCACAAGATAACTGCGGGAAGGGATGCGACCGGAATATTTAGTAAAGTATTGCAAAAAATCCGAAACAGCAGTTTCCTTGAATTTATATGAATACTTTTCCGCTCACACGCTCTTTCTCTCTCTCTCTCTTATTTCTCCTGCCTTCGCCTATTTTTTTAAGACTGAGAAAAAATACTTTAAAAAACGTAAGAAAAAGTACTTTACGTGGCTTTCGAAAGTCGCAAAAATTATGTATCAAATGAATATTTTCTTCATGAAAACGTCAAGAAGAAGGAAAAATGATGCTCATTCATTATACGAAAATTTTAATTTCTTTTTTAATTAATCCTTTTAAAAATATATTTCAGACATTTATTTTTCATTATTTTTCTTTTGTTTATTTTTGTTTTACAAATTTCATATACATATTTACGCATATATTTGTATGTACATATACATGTGCATATACACATTTACATATTTGTACATATTTTATATGCAATAGTTAAAGAATTAAATCCTTGTGTGGAAATGTCGAAGATCATAGAAAGAATCATAGAAGGTTCTTGCAATAACTTTTTGCAAAGAAATGGGATTATGCAGATGATGTAAAATTTAGAAGCACTGACACCGGCACCAGTGAATGAATAATGTGTTATGTTCATCCCGCTACTCGAAATGAAATGCCTCGTTATCTGGTTTTCGTGTCACTTACGAATACTTTCTTTTATTTTCTAATTACCAAATCTCACCAAAAATAATGCAAAGATTTCAGTTTAAGTTTCCATCATCACCACCATATGATGGAAAATCAAATTAAAATGCATGCATAATTTGTTGGTGAGAATTGGTAATTAGAAAATAAAAGAAAGTATTCGTAAAAGACGGGAAAAACATTATTTCGCTAGTGGTGTCAGTACGTATAAATTTTTCCTCGTCTATTAAACGATTACGGGTAAAACGTGGATATACTTAATGGTCTCACTTACGTTCGGCATTTAGTTTGAATCATCATCAGAATCACTTCTGCCCCCTTCCTGCTTCACCTTTTCCGCAGTCAGATTCGTAGATGTATGATGTAGACGATCACTACGAATATATTGACTACGCTTTTCAAAAATTTATGCCCGCCAATGGTTTGAAGCAGTCAAAGGAACACCAATAAATTCACCTTTTTTCATTGAGCGTAATACATTATTCAGAGGATTCACGAACATTGTTTGTTTACTTTAAATGGGGAACTGGGGGGAGGGTCCTCACATTATGTCCGAAAGGATGCAATGCTCTGCTTTTAACTAAACTGAACTGAATTGAGCCGATCTGAATTGAGCTGAAGCGAACGTAAATAAGCTGAGACTCACTTTAAACTAAATTCACTCGTGCGTCTGTGTGTATTCACGCTCATCCCGCACTTCGTAGACTCTAAGGTGTCTTCAGTTTTTCACGTTTTGCCACAGTGTATTTATTGTCAGTGAATATCCAGAAAAATGATTAACGACCGATTGACCGAACGGCTGAACGATTGAAGGTCATAATTTATCATAGTTGTGTAAAAAGTAAAATTGAAATCAATTTGTTACCTTTTTAGACTTCTTTGGGCAGTTTATGACTTTGTCCAGCGACAGAGTCCGCAGGATAACGGTTAGTGGCGGCAAATCCTTCGCCTTTTGTTTCTTTCCTTTATATTTCTATACCACTTTATATTCGTTGTCTTCTTCTTGTATTTTTGTTACCAAAATATTAACGACTTCTGTTAGAAACAGTTATTGCTGTTTTAAATATTCGCCCATCCCAAACGCTATCTATTAATTTTTTTGCCATTTATGCAATTATTTCCCTTTATATAATTTGTGTGGCCTTCTTTCCCGTCGGTCTGTTTTATTCCAACGTAAGTATTATTTGTTTAATTATCTTTCTTTGTAGTCCTTTCGTGCGTGTCCTTGCAGCAACCACCTGTAGGGATTAGTAGTAAAATCTTGTGTATATGTGTGTCTCTGTGTATGTGCTAGTGCATGCAACACGTACTTCCCGAATGCATTTATGAAAGGAAATGAAAGCGAGAAAATTTAGTACAAGAGCATTCGGAAGGTGCGCTCACACACAGTTTTATGAATTATTACAAGTTACTTTTACTTTCCAAATAAATCAGGTGATATTTCTAAGCATTTCCTCTTACATAATGCATTTAGAAAGACCTTACGGTATGGCGAGTTACATACTAGGGCCGTAATCGTAATCATACATAACGCAGATATGTATTGAAGGTCAGCTTCTGGTACGGAGCCGTTTCAAATATTGGTCGAGCCGATGGCAATGCAGGGTTGACCCTGAGAAACACAAATTTCCTCCTTAATGGATCTGAATGAGGGTTGGATAACTGTCGATAATAATGAATAATTTCTAATTTTTATTACGAATTGTTTATTTATTTAAAGGACATAGCCTTGAAGGTAGAGAATACCCTAAAAATCGCTGCGGAGTTAACATGAATATTTAATATGAATTTGATGTGAAAAATTGCACAAATTCTATTTACTTTTCGTAAATTCTTATACAAAATAACAATCTACACAAATATACATTCGAAACCAATTACAAATATCGCGTTTTGCGCTTGTTTTAATTTTAAAAATTTTAAGACGGCAGTTAAAATTTTAATTGGATTATTAATTTGAATTGGATTTATTAATAAGCAGCTAAAATAAAAAAAATTACAAAATATTAGATTGCTTACAAACCCAAAGCTTTATAAATGATTGCATAACTCGTGCATCTCATAAGAAGTCAGAACATTCTTCCTTCCTGTGTATTTTTTAAAATATATACAATTGATTTATCTATACATTAAACTCAAAAACAATATTCATAGAATCAAAATTTTATGCGATATCACGCAACCTCTAACAAACTATTCTAACAAAGAATGTCGCGCTTTTTGTGAACCTTTTTCTATTCTGTTGCAATAATGATTTTCACAGACAGACGGAAGAATGCACATAGATAAATCGACTCAGGAGGTGATTCTGTGCAAGACTATATACACTCCTCTATACCTACCACGCCTTCTTTAATGCGCTCAAAACGGAAGCCCAAAGTGACCCGTCCGCTTTCCCCCAACCCTTTGGGTGTACGGTATAAAAACAAAAGAGTGAGTGGGCAGAATAAATGTTAGGAAATATAATTATATGCTATTTAATGGAAAATGAACATCGAAGTGCTAATCGACATTTTACAAACACGATATTTAAGGGATTTAAACTTATCATCTCAATTCATTCCAATAAAGTCCTAACGCATACAAATGTAAAGTTAAACAAAACGAGAACAAACAACCAACAGAAAACAAATACACAAATAGCCAGACGAACATAGAAATATCTTGTTCTGAAATTTTCTAAATAAATACAAAAAATTAAATAAGTATTTTCTTATTTTTGCAGTTTTCTGCAGTGATGCCAAATATGCGATAAGATAAGTAAATGCTGCCAACTCGAGCCTCATAAATCTTCCTTTAAAGATGCCAAAAAAAGCAATCGCGGCGCTGCAGTGGTCGAGAGGGGTCCAGTTGGATTGCGATGCGATGCAATGCAATTGAAAGCAAAGCACCGGAGAAACGTACGGAGGTGAGAGGATGGGTAGCGGCAGCAGAGTTTGTGGGGAATGCAATGGCGACCGAAGAGGGCACCGGAACGAGGACGACATCTCATTGCTCAACCGCGCTGATTTATTTTCACAGTTTAGAGAAGATTTTTTTGATGCGGTCCAAGAAAACGAGCCAGAAGATGGATGCTGCCTGCTGCTTTGGCGATGCTTGCTTGATGGCGTTGGTATTGGTGATGATGATCATGAGGCAGATGATGTTTATGGTAATGGTGAAGGCGGAAGTAATGCAGTAGTTTCTCTTTAAATAAAAAATAAATAAATCGGATTTAGAAATAGAAATAAAGAATAAAAAAAGGATAAGCGAAATCAATAAAGCGAAACAGAAATAGAAAAAACAAATAGATGTAAAAAATCGTAGACGCTTTTGGTCGCCGGACAAATACTAAGTACATATATATAGGATATAGCATCAGCTTCTGATTTCACTCCTATCCCATTAAAATCAAAACTTAGCCTTTGTGCAAAGAAAGTAAATGTATTCACAAAAACTTGTTCCTTATTTCGAAGTTATTCCTTTCACTCTTTCCACGCAATTTCATCGTACACTTCTTCCTTTTCTTTTACCTCTTTCTTTAGACTAACTAATCCGTGACCCATTACGGGCATTGTCACAGATCCCTTTTATGGATCAACCCTGGCGCCAATAAGTTTTCCTTAAAATCCTATAATTTGTAGTCGATGCAAAAGGTAAAATCCTATTCCTTTAATACGTAATCCTTTACTATTTCTGCCACCCCTCTCGGTCAACATGCTGTGCTTGATCTTTGCGACATTTCTTCTCGGACTTTCGGATATTCTAATAAAAAACAATAAAATAAAATGCAATAAATTTCAATCGTCCTTTTGTCCTTTCAGTATTTCCAAAATTGACTTGATGGCAGCCATTTCAAATAGATTTCAATAAAAAACTGAACAAGAATGGGAAAGGGGAAGGAGTGGCACAATAATTTTGCAAATATTCGTCCCTTCACAGTGTCCTTCAGCTATCCTGCGGTTTGCTTGAACTTTTCGAAATATGTCTTGGTAAGAATTTTATTAAAACTTTTCTGTAAAAAATTTCTTTCAATTTTTATTAGCCCTTTTCCTTTTTTTGCTATTTTTTATCTTGGAAATTGACAAGAAACGGAAATATGTTAAAGATCGATTGATTTACAGAATTTAATCAAATTTGTTCTATGCAACTTTGTGTTTAGGAGCAGTTAATTCCATGATTAATTAATGACATTAGTGATGATGTTCTTATTTGTCCAATTTACTAATAATAATAACGGACTAAATAACAATCTTTGAAATAAAAAATTACTTCCGCATGGTGATGATTATGTACTAATGGCGATAATGATATGTCGATTGTCGCTAGAGATATTAAACTTTCCTTATGAGCTTAAGAGCCAATTGTCGCAAAAGCGACAAACATTGACGCATCAATAACCAACGTTAGGCCTTTTAAAAAAATCATAAAAACCAATAAAATTTGGAAGGTAGATAATCTTGATATATTCAAGCTCCGTGAGCTGAAGCTGCTAAAGAAGAAGGAAGTGAGGGACACGAATTTGGAAGGCATGAATGCAAGATGTTACGGAGGCGTTTTGTTGAGAGAGAAAAAAATACCAAAAAATAATCCATACAGTATTTAATACAAAGATCTCTGAAAAGGGCAAACAACTAAACATGATTGTTGGCGTAGGGAAGACTGGAAGAGACGGAGCGGAAATAATTTGGAAACCACGAGGAAGAGGGGTAAATAAAATATACCGAAAAGAAACAAAATTCAAAAGAATGAAAGAGTGTTTCCACTCTGAAAAGCTGAAAAGAGCAGAAGCGAAGATAAAGCAATAAATTCTGTCAGAAATTTAATTTGATAATAAATCTTTCGCTTCTAGCGTTTTGGAATTTATTTGGTTTACAACACACATACACACAAACCCTCATGCACGCTCCCAAAACACATATACACCGACTCATGTGTATAACGTGACTCACTCACATGGACTCGTCACTCACGCACGCTCAGGCACACAATCACACACACACCCATTCCCATTCACGACCAATATTAAAACTGAAGAAAAAAGTTGAAAACGTGCGTGCGTGTTGGTTAAGAACGAATGAGGATACAAAACATGACACTTATGGATGTTTTGTGTAGTTTTATATGCACGTATGTATACGTGCGAGTGTGTGCGTCCGTGTGTGTGGGTGATACCACGAACGAGTTTTTATACAAAGGATGCGCTAGAGAGGATGATTCTTTAGTGCTTTTATTACTATCGCTAATATTTGTAATTTGTTGGTGATATTGTTATTGTTGTTTTTGTTATAGCTACTATTTTATCATGTATTACATTCTTTAGAGTCCTGGAACAGACTAGAAGTCTACTCCCTGTCACCTCCTCCTATGATTTGATTCATTCTGGAGGACTTTGAAGGACTGGAATTGATCATTTTATAAACTCGCAAGGAAATGAAACTTAAAGACGATTTTTTTTGAGTTTTGCCAAAAGACACTCCACAATATTCTACGTCGTTAAACCCAATGTGTTCAGGGTCATTTTTGCCAGTGTCATGCTTTTGAACGCAGTATGTTTGACAACTGTCGTTCTGACATTACCTAATTTTTTCAATTTTTTGTAGAGCAAACCAATAGGAAATGAAGAGAGATAGCACAGATAGACTGAGGAAGATAAGGAACAGAGAGGTACATAATTGCCTTCAGAGTGCATAACTTTCAGCCTTTTTAAATTATTATCTCATTAATGACAATATTCGTAACAAGATTTTCAGCAAAAATTTATAATATTACAAGCTATTCCAAGGAATTTTTAGGAATCAATCAAACTAACGTTTACCGAAAATCATATGAGTTGAGAAGTAATTAAAGCACGCAATTGCATATGATTTGACATTAGTTAACCCCATGACGTTTTTTCTCCTAAACTCAGTCATGAATCGGATTAAGTATTTTTATAGTCGTGGAAGATTAAATAATATTAAGGAGGGAGTACCGCTGACCCATTGACGGCAGACCAGAAACGACTGCAACAGTCATTCAACTGGTCCTCTTCTTCAAATTTTCATCTTTTCATCATTTTTTTTTGCATTTTAGCAATACAATATTTATCGCGTTTTGACAATTATATATTATTTGTTTCAGCAGGACATAACATTCGTTTATTTTCCTCGCTTTTTCTTCCCCTGTTTTTCTCCTTTCCTTCAAAATTGGCGTTTTATTGTCTTTTTATATCTTTTTATTTAGTCTCTAGAGTTTGTTAAATATTCTGGAGTGGAAGCGACGAAGTTGTGAATTCTTATCTTCTTTTTCTATTTAAGAGACCCACGAAACGCTATACTAGACACTCTTCTGCGATCTTCGACCTTAGTCATTTATTCTAATCATAAATCCTTTCAACTTGACGTTAAAACTCTGAAGAAAACCTTCCACATGCGTTCGACCGTCTTGGTATCCTTTTGAAACAATTTATTGGAAAAAATTTGGAAAAAAATTTGCCAAAAGATGTTTGTAATTTATGACATCTAAAAATTTATGCGAAATGCGACGAATAAAAACGGTTCAATAATCTGAAGAGACGCGATGCGGAAAGTCAAACAAACTAAAATTACAAAACTTACAACAAGCCCAACAACAAACGCAAACCATGAATAAATGGAAGAGAAGTAACTTTGACTGTATTAAACAACAACAACGCTGCACACACCAACAACAACGAAATCAAGAAAAGCAACTAATACCAATTCAAATGTCATTTGAAATAATATTTTTCAAAATAAAATCAGCCTCACTCACACTCAGACACGCACACTCACACACAGTCTATTAGTTTGAAAAGTTAGACGAACACATACAAATACACTTAGGCAAACACAGTCTTATATTGTGTCATACCAGAAATCTCGCTAATAAAACTGCTAGGTCGTAAATTAACTTTTGGTTCTTAGCAAAATAGATCCATTTTTTCTACACTCTCCGTCTTATCTTAAGTTTGTGTCCCTTTTTTCGATTTTTGTCGATTATGTAGATATAAATATACACACACATTCATACATACACGCGCAAACATACATACACAAGAACATATTTTATTTTGTATCTCTTCAGTGTTTTGCGATGGCAACACATTTTTCAGTGTATTTGTTTTTCGTTTGTCACCATGCATGTTTGTCTATTCACTTCAGTCCCGCCTCGCCAGTCTCGGCTTCTCCTCTCTTCCAAATGAAGCGAAAATCAAACAAACGAGCTACTGCTAAATAAAAAGATGCGATCAGCGTATCCGTTTCCGGTTTTCTACTAATACGTTTCCCATTTATTTTCCGTTTCCAATAATAATATTCGTAATAATACTAACGAAATAATACGAACAGGAGAAATAAGCTGAAAAAGGGGAATTAGAATAATATGCAAGAAGTTGAAAGTTGGAAGATAAAAAAGAAGAGATTGTCGGTTAAATTTAAATTATTTCTTATGGAAATCCTTTTGAAACATACGATATACGCGAGGGTCGTAATCGATTTTGGGGTTCATTTAAATATTTCAACATGGAATAATAAACTCAAAATGAAGACGAATAATTACGGTAATAATTTTATTTCAAGTTACTCGATATTTTTAGCAAAACGTTCAAATCGTTTCATCTTTCAAAACGGAATAGTGATAAAAAATAAGAGTATTTATGATTGAACTTGTGACAATTAGGGGATTGTAGTCTTCTTTGTAGCCTTTTCTTCCCTCCGCAAAAGCTTCTTGCTCGCAGTTTCTTCATAATTTGCTCATATAAATCCCCTTTTAAAAGAGGGAAGAAACACCGTTTTAAAGAGGGAAGCCACTTAAATTATTTTACCACTCAATTTCAAAGCCCAAACAATCATATAATCATATAATCACACAGTCATACTTTCATGTGAACCCAAAAGGAGATTTTAGAAGAATATTTTTAGGCGCGTCTTTAATACGCAGGCTTCTTCTGTGCCCTACTATCAAATGTACCCTACTCTTTTTAAAAAAATTCATTCTTCAATGTGGAGAACATTATTAGAGACGTCACAGTTCTAGAGAGGTATTCGTCAGTATCACGTCCTCCCCAGAATTAGACCAACAGGTGTGTCTGTAATTCGTGGCCACATATTTTTCACAGAATTACGATTATAGATGACCGATAAGGAAAGTTAAATAAAAAGAACATTTTAGGAAATAGGAATCCCTTCTATGTCTTTTGTGTGTAATGTTTGGTATGGTTGGGCAATCTAAAATTGATTCGAATATATTTTCATCTTCCTTCCCACTTCTACTGCTACTTATGGCCACCTTTATAATTTCGGAATTATATTCGCGTGTTCTTCTATACTCCTCCTTTGTCTTTCCATCAAATTTATTTCATCCATATTAGTCCGGTAATTGTTTAGTTCAATTCAATTTTTTTAAAAATGTTTGCCGTTTTCACTTTAAATATTAAAAGTCTATTCTGTAGTAGTTGTTGTTGTTGGTTGTGCCCAATGTAATACAGAGCAGTACGGTGGGTTCTCAACACATTACAAAGTTGTGCGGGAGCGGACTGAACGTATTACAAACTTTGTTTTAAATCATAATCAAAAAGTTGGCCTTAGTTTGTTGGAACCATTAATGGCATGCGGTGCCAGCCGCATTCGTATTACCCAGGCAGTGTTTAGATATTTTGTTGCTGTTGTTGTTTTTATTGTAGCGCGGTTGTTTTTAATATATTGCATTCGGGCTTCAAACTGAATCGTTATACATCAGCGAGGACGAAGCGGTAGATTTATTATCAAAAACCAGACGTAGAGTCTGTGGATGCATCGGGACTAAGGCAGGGAGTGATGGAGAGAGAGAGAGAGAGAAAGTCGCGGGAGAAAAAAGTGGTCATGTTGCACAAAATTAACTGCTTGCACTTTTTGTTTCCTTTTTCTTTGAAAGTTCGTTTTACTGATCTGCGAAGAAAGTAACAAAAGAAAACGCAGACAGAAGCAAATAAAATGAAAAAGAAGAAGAAGTAGACTGTATGAAACTGACTACTTTGAGAACGGAGAAGATACCAAGGTATTAAAACTTTTGTATCGAAATCAAAATAAAATTTCTCTATAAGCAATTTAAACAAAAGCGGTAGAAAAAGTACAGAGTGAGAGAGAGAGAAGGATGGGAAGGGGACTGTTAAAAATCCTTGCAAGCCCGACATCACCCAACGCTTTGTTGGATTATGTCGGACGGATTGCGTGGATTGCATTCGAGACGTCAGCGAAGAGACGAACTAACTGCAAAATATTATGCGGTTGGCCAGAACTTTACTCCACGCTGTGCCAACTAAGAAAAAGAAGAAGAAGAAGAAGAAGGAATAGCATTAAAGGTGATGATGATGAAGATGAAGAACTCGATGTGGAAGCGAAAAGAAATCTTGCATAAAGAAAAAGAAAAAGGGTAAAGCAAATATCACCGAAACTAAATAAAACTTAAACCTCGAGCTCAAAACGCGCACAAACTGAATATTTCAAACGGAAACCGGAAGTAGTCCATTCAAGCTGCTGCAGATAAAAAATAAGAAGAAGAGGAAAAAGAAGAAGAGGAAGAAACAAGAAATGGTTGCCCGTTAGTAACAACCACCCGCAAACAGCACCAACAACAACAATAACAGCAACGACCATTGCAGTGGAAACGAAAAAGTAAGAAAAAATGTTCTTTGGCAATGCGTTGAAAATTGCAGCGCTAACCGATGAGTTATTTTTGTTTTATTTAAATTTTATCAAAGTCGTAGAATCCTTGGAAACATCGTCAGGATCTGCAGGAGTTCCTAAAGCAGCATCAGTCACATCAGCAAACAATCCTGCCGTGCAACGCAATGTTTTTGTGATGTCGAGAGTATTGTGAAGTACTTCTCTATTCTTTCTCCTTACTCTACTTCATTTTTTCCTGTTTGTTTTTGCCCTTTACCGGTGATCGCTTCATATCTATCCCTTTCCATCCAACCCTATCACTCGCTGACATCTACTGACTTAGTACTTCCGGCGCGAGCAAGATGAATGTTTTCGGTGTCGACACTCTGACGACTAAGACGCCAACAGATTCCCATGAATCCTAAATGATTGGATGATGTTGCCACTTCGCAAAAGCAAAGAAAACCCAACCAAAGGCTCAAATCGGAAGAACGAATGGACAAAATTGGCTGATCTGATTTGTGTTTGTTGATTTGCTTACGAAGGGGGTTTTGTAACACCTTTTGAGACTCAAAGGTGCCATTTCGAGGATATTTTGCATTAAAAAAAATTAAATTCCGATAAAAATAAAAGATTTTCTAAAAACTTTTTCTAGGACAAGTCATTTCGCGGAATGACAGTGATATGAAATAAGTAAATATTTTACATAAGGAATACATTATCCAATAACGGTTTTCATCTGCCAATTTGATCTTTAAAATATTTATTCCACTCTCAGAGAAATAAAAATTGCGTAAAATATGCAAAGTACATTTAGGTTTCTGTGACATCAATGAAGTTAGCTTTCTTTCAGTTTTGGTTGGACTTTATTAAATGTTTAATAAAGCTTTAAATGTTAATAAAAAATCAAAATTTCAAATAATAAAATCAATTACGGATTTGATCACATAAGCTTATTTAGAGATTAGTTCCATTTTCTAAAATTGTAAATAAAATCAAGCCACACGCTTTACCCTAATTCATGTGCATGCAATTCTGTTCAGCTTTATTTTTATTTTTGACGAAACAATTCCTTTAGAAAGTCTCGTGTTAATTTTTGTAAATTTTGTACATTAAGACAAAATTCGTATAAGCTTTCCTAAATTACTTTTCTTACAAAAAAATGTATTCAAATGCTTTAATCGATTCGAATGATTTTGGTAGGAGTTAGTGTTTCGTGGCATGGTCGCATTGGAGATTTTTTAAAAACAGATTTTTGTGTCATCAAGTGATTATGTCATTATATGTAGAATATCATTAATGTCTCTAAGACTCGTTTTGAATCAAAAATAAATGGTATGAGACTAAAATATATAAAAATCACGTACGCAAATGTTTTGAAAACCGATGACACTTTTACTTTATAAAATAAATCAATATTGCTAATAAAAATTATTTATTGTTTGTCTCCTAATTGTACGAGATAAAGTAATGTTTTTTTGTAATAATTATATTTGTGTTTAGCGTAATTTATAAATAGATGCTATTCACTAATTGTAATATTTCTTAAAAGATTTGTTCCTTTTCTAATTTTTACAGACAATTCAATTTAACCTTTAGTGAGGTTTTAAACAGATGGGATGACATCCGGGGACCTTATGGAGAACCTCAAATGGTTCTATAAAGTATAACGTATGTTTTCTTTCGAAATTTTTACCAGTAAATATGTTTTTCATTCTAAAGCCTTCAACAAATTCATGTCCCGCCCACACCGTCACCGTTTGTAAATTACACTCAACAAACTATTTGAAATCTTCAGAATTCTCAAAAAATATATATAAATTTTATTGATACGAATTAGCTTTTTAATTAGTCAATTAAAATTTTCTTCTTTATTTTCGGAAGGGAATAAATAAACGACTTCCAGTCATCAAATTCGAATCTGAAAAAATATGGGAAAATAATAAGTGACGAACAACTACGAATAAACGAATATTCAACAATTAATAGCCTTTGATAATTTATGAACTTCTGCTTCAAGAAAAAGAACAGAAACCCATGGCTGACACAACATTCTGATGAACCGCTGCCAGCTTTTGCTCAATTATATTTCGCAATAACTTATGTCAACACATTTAGCGGTAGGGTTGCCATGCATCTGCAAACAAGGATGAACAAAAGCCAAAAAATAGAGCAACAAATAACGCGAAAGAGTAAACAAACAAACGAACCTTTCAAGCCCGAAAGGAAAGCCGGTTTCAATAAATTGTGTAATGGCATAAAAATTGTTGCAAAAACATTAACCTTCTGCTTATAGGCATGTGGGTGTGTGTTTGGTGCGGGAGGGTGGGTGGTGGTCGTGTGGGTTGGTGTGCGCGCAGGTGAGTACGTAAATATATGGGTGGCCCTACGCTTACTTTTGTGCATCACTGAAACAGTATTAATTAAAAACGAGAAAAAGAAGATAAAGGAAGAAAAACCCGAAAGGGGAAAGAGTCGAGTGGAGCACCGTTTACTCGTATGTCATGCCGCAATGCTCGACCCGACAGTTGCCTTCTTGACCATGCCTGTACAGCACTTAGCTGCGTTTATGGTTTGATGATTTACAATCACTACGATAAATATTCACACGGCCGCTGCACAATTGCAAGTGCGATTTATGCGGCGTACGCAATATTTTATGCCGCGGCCGCACATGCAGAATTTATTCAGTTATTAATTTAACCTGCGCCTACTACTCTGCAACAATAAGTGCATTGCCAGCAGAAGTAGCGACAGCAGGAAAAGCAACAGCAGCAGGTACCGTCTGGCGCTGATTGTTGTTGGTCCTGGAATGTTGTTGTTTTTAAATGAAAAGAGTCCTTAGGAATTCTGGTGGCACGAAACTATTCAACAGACTAAAGCGAGATGGAATGATTTTTTTGCGAGCATCGTAGGCACAAAATGTGGTGCTTTGGTTTCCGGTCTTAAAGTGGTGGTAATTGCGGTGCGGTGCGGTGGTAATGAAGATTGCGGGCATGGTGAGAAGGAGTTTTATTTGTTAAATATAAAAAAGGATTGCTGAAATGGTTTGCTTTATTTATTTACTTTTGTTTGAATTTTTTTAGAATGTACAAATATGCAAGGCGGGCATATGCATGGGCAATCATAGTAAAACATACGTAGGGAGCTCCATTTAGAGACCGGACTCAATAAATTTTGTTGTACTCGTTCAGATTAATGAAGTGTGTGGCAACAGCAGTATCGGCGTCAGTGCCAGCATCGTCAACTTTAACATCGTCGAAAAGCAACAAATACATGCCTGGGTTAGGTAAGCCTCGACAAAAAATGCAATGTTTTTTCGGAGATTTGACTTATGATCCAAACGATATATTCCAACCGTGTGAGTTGTGAGTATGGTGGGATGATGAAAATATATAATACTCGTTCTGAGAGATCAGATACGATCCAACTTCTATTATTCTCGAAAACTAGTGGACAAACGATTTGTTTGGTCATTAAATCTGTCTTATCTTGCCGTTGCTTCACTACGAAAAAATATCGTAATTACTTCTTAAAGTAATATATTATAATATATTATTATTCTATTAATATATAATATATTATTCTATTTAATAAAATCTTAGATGAATATATTTACTTTCATGCGTCACGATTTTTTTGAAGAATGTTCACTCAATAATTTCCTAAATGTTTTAATTTAAAATATCATCTAATTCGTTGTTGTTTTCTTCTAAATCGGGAAATTAATCATCTCAAAGTGATCTCAGCAATCGATATGTCGATTCCACCGCGCTAGTTCTTCTCATTAGCCACTTAACGGTTTGTGCGATCAATTCCTTCAATTACAGTTTCAAAATCACAATAAACTGAAATGGCAGGTTGAGGCCTTCGCTATTACTGCCTAAAAGCATGCTACGCTGAGCGAGTTGTCTCTAGCCATCAAACTCGTATTTTTTAACAACCTTAATTGCAGTAGTGGTACACAAACTACTGGTGCAATTCCAATGGCGAAATTTTTCGTCATATTTTAAATACTATTGTATTTCGTATGATGAAATACTTCGTCATAAAAGAAATATTACCGCAATTTAAGTATTTTTCTTGGTGAGATTTGCCTTAAACACAAAATGTTTCATGCAGTTATTATCTATTAAATCTTAAAGACGGCCATATTCCAGGATCTTGCTTAAGTATAATAATTTAAAATTATGGAGAAAATAGTCCCGGATTTAAACGTGTTGGACGCGTTTAATCCTCTGGTTACAGCGGAATTACTAAGGTGAAAAATTGTCTTCTCTAAAATGAGCCGAACGAATTTTTATTCATGGGACAAAGGCTAAATAATATTTATTAAATAATTAATTGGAAAAAAACACATAATAAAACGTTACATAGTTAAATATAAATCCTATCTAGAAAAACAATGCAATAAAAAAACCTTATAATGAGAATTAGAAAATATATGGAAAAGGTGGATATAAACATCAATCATCATCTGGTTGTTTCTCACGTGGTGGATTGTGGAATCTAAATTTTAGAAACTAAAATTTAGTTTAATGAGACACACCCTTGTTCTCCTGTAGATAAATAGTTATCTAACTTTAATGGCTGACAAGCACCTCCCACTTTACTCTTTTATTTTTTCGCACTTTAGTTAGTACACGCTAACGGCCTATAGATGGCGCCGCAGGAAAGAAAACAAAGGGTGTGGTATAATATTAAAAAGTTATTGAAATGTAATTTAGGTTTAAACTTTACGTTTTTTCTATAGACGCTAAGTATCAAGCCTTCAGTAGGACGATCATAATTCGTGTGTGGTTGCCTATTATGGAGCATTAGAATGAGGAATAGATTTGAGAAAGTATTATTTCTATATGTTTTATTTAGGATTTTATTTTATTTAATCATAATTAAAATATAATACTTTTTAACACTTCCTTATATTATGGTCCAGCAAACTTTTTTATTGGGCAGAGTCATTACAAAGAAAGTTTTTACTCGTTGTTGATTGATATATATCTGAATATATATCCACCTCTGGTATTCTAAATATGGGAACTAGAGATTTATATTCTCAATAATATTCATGGTAAGAATAACTACGTTAATGTGCGCAAGGCTTTACTTAACGGTCTATCAATTTTGCGAAAAAACTTTTTCGTGGATCGAAAAGTTTTACTTTCCTTCATAATGAGAAAAGTTCAGGTTGACCTTGTCAGGGTTAGAAAATGAAATAGTCTTTTCTTATGGATTACCCTGTGTACATAGAACTTCGATGGAAACTAAATGAGATTTGTGTCCTTGCTAATGGTTAGGAGTTCGAAGGCGTATTTAGTGGATGATGTGGTGAATTTTATGAAAAAGACTACCCAAAAAACGTGTTTCCCCGTGAACTTCCCTTTTATACACTCTCATAAATAATTTATTCCATTCAATTGAAACTTTTTTCTGGTAAGAAACAAAAAATTATTTCAAAATATTTAATTAACTATTTAATCAAATACTAATCAACTGCATACCGTTTTTTACGTCGTTTCGCGAACGTAATATTTCGATGTAGTAATTAAGCAATTATATTTACAGTTATTTGAAGTTCAATGAAAGGCGTTAAAGTCGACATTTCATACTCATCATTCATTCTTTATTGGACTGCTTATTATTAGCCATCTCTACCTCTTTCTATTTGTATGCAAATTCATGCATACGATGAAACGGTTGGATTGTTGAGTGGTTGAAATATTGTATGAGTTTATGAGGTTTTCGAGCATTGGGCGGAGTTAAAAAATATGAAGTAATAATGACCTGTTGATTTGAGAATATTTATTAATATTCCCCTTAAATGTTTATGCCGGCGATGGCGAAGAACGACAAGCTGGTAGAGAAATTATTAGTGCATCTTAAATCAGGTACGCCCCTCGACAGTTGTTAGAATAAAATTAAAAAGAACACATTATTTGCTTTTTGTTTTCTTCAAATTTTACTCGGTTCTTCATTCAATTCTTGATTTTACTTAAATTTATAATAATTTTATTTTAAAATAATTAATCATTAATTTTTTGTTGTTCGTTTTTTTTAATGATAATCATAGTCATATAATTTACAACTTAAGCCTATAATTGTTTAAATTAAACTAATAAATTGTAAATAAGTTTACAAAAATAGCGAAAATTTTAATTTCTTTTAAAAATAGTTTTAAAAAAACGTATAAACATTTAAGTAATTTTATGCTGTTTTTTGTTTTGCAAATAAATAGTTGTTTTGTTTTTGTTGTTAGAAAGCAGTTTCTTTAAAAAGCTAATCCCAAAAAAGGCAAGACTTCATTTAATACTTCTGTCGTTTTAAAGTTTTTGGAAGTAGGGTAAGAATAAGAAAGATAGATAGGAGAGAGAGAGAGAGAGTCGGTAAGAATTAAAGGAAGAAATAGTGGAATCGTATGGTTCAGGGATTGGAGCAATTAACCACGGATCTTATTCATTTTAGGCAGATTCTTCATGCTAAAATTTCTTATCTGCGTCTTCTGTGTTTGCTTTCAATTTGTTTTTATTTTTATATTTACTTTTTGTGTTTTCGCTTTTATAATTATTTGTGTATGTGTGTGTATGTATGTATGTGTATGTGTGTGTGTCCTTATGACGATTTTATTTTCAATTGTATATCGTAATAAATAAATTATGCTTAAGAAGAATTTTTTAATTTCATAAAATTAATTTAGCTTTTGCTCATTTTGCACACTTTTTACGTATATCGTTTTCACATTTTCTTTTTAGTTTTCCTGTTTTACTTTTATTTATTTTTTAAAAAAATTATGACCTTTTTGGAAATAATTTTTCTTGCTTCTTCGTTACGTATGACGATAATTGTAGGAGTAGTTACGTATTTCTGTAGTTTGTTGTTTGTAGTTTGAAGTTTTTGCTTTACGTTTAATTATTTAATAAGTTTAATATTAAAATCTTAATTTTTTTCTTTTGCTTTTAATAATTAATGACTTAAAAACTAATTACGTATACATTCATTACTTCGTTTGTCTGAATTTTTTGTCTGAAAACATCAGCATCGTTTGGTTTTCCTTTTTCCTGAAATTCTTTCTCTTTCTGTTCGACGTTCCTCGCAGGCTATTCTTCTTCCTTAATTCGTCTGTTTCTTTTAAGCTTTTATTTAAACTGTTGTTGTTTTTCATTCAAGTATTTATATAAGCTATTATTGTTGTAGTAGTAATTGTTGTTATTATTGTTGTTGTTTCTTACTCTTAGCACGATTCATGTTCGTTCTTCTGTCGTTTGTTTGTTTGTTTGTTGTTGTTGTTATTTTTGTTGTGGCAAATAACTTTTTATAATAATTTATTTTCTTCCTTCTAACGCTTTTCCAATTTAATTTTATTTGCGTTTAATTTTTTTTATAGCATTTAGTTTATAATAAAAAACATGTTACGCTAACTTTAGGAATATTTTACAAAAAATCTTTTCTTTATAGAGTAATAATTTCTTTAACATTTTCAAGTATACTTCTATCCATTTTTCATTAAAATAATTTTATTTGTAAAATTTTGTTTTATTTAATTTACAACTCTAAATTATTATATTTTTAACATTTAATTCTGTGCACTGCTGCAGTAGTTTTATAAGAATTATAAGGAGTGGTATAAAATAATGAATATGGAAAACAGAAATAAGAAGAGGAGAAATAATTTTTCTGAAAAATTTTTTTAATTTCTTTGAGAGTCTGATAATCAGTATCTATTGTCAAGACGATCTTCTGTTCCCTCAATCTCTTTAACTCTTTAGTAGGATTATATTTTGATGGAAACAATCGAGTAAAGATAATTTAAATTTTTTAACCTTGAAATTCAAAAAGTTTATTTGAAATAATAAAAAACTGGGGTTTAATCAATTTTAATTCATTTTAAATTTCGGGAACTGAAAAAATATAATTTTGATAACTATTTGGTAGGTTTACAGCTTTTTCGTAAAGATTTCGAATACGTTTCTCGTTATATCGGTTTATCCTCTTTCGGGTCTTTCAACAATTTAAAAAAAAACGGACGTTGACAAGTTTGAACTTTTTAACATTTCCTTTATTTCTGGCATCGTTTTAGTATTGTTTGTTATTGGTTTTATTATTTATAGTTTTTTATTATGCTCACCATCTTTTCTCAATTTCGTTGAGAATTCTAAAAAATTATTATTGCACTCTTAAAACGGTAAAATTAGTTTTTTTATTAATATAAAATTATACATTTCTTTTAAAAACATATTCGTAATAAACTAAGAACGAATAAAAAAATATTTTCATCATAAAAATTGAATTTATGAGAGCTGAGAAGAAGAAGACATCAAACATAAAAAAGAGGAATAAAAATTGGCGAAAATATGAATTAATATTTCTGTAATTTTGAAGAAAAAAATAATTAACGATTAATTGAATTAAATAAAATTTTACTCAAAAATTTAACATTTTTAATAGAAAGTATTTAATGCATTTTTATTTTTCTTTTCAACGCACAAGCCTAAAATTAATTAATTTCTCTTCTATACTTTTATAATAATTTTTTCTTCTTTTTTCGCTTTTTTCCAAAAATTTCTTTTCTAGATTTTCTCATCGTAATGTTTTTTCAAATTCTTCACGATTGTTTTAATTTTGTTATTTAAAATTAACGTAAAATCGAAAAACGAATTACCTAAGGTTTTATTAATTATAAGTGAAAATGTACAAGAAGGGAAAACTTTACTAAGCCCTAAATTACAACAAATATTACGTAACGGCGTATAGAAAAATTCTTAATAAATTATAAATAACTAAAATTATTTGCACACTCTTTTCGTTTCTTACTTTTATCTAACTTTTTTACTTCATACATAGAATTATTAAATTAAATTAATATTTTAAAAAAACAACTAATGCTTCAAATAAATTAAAATTTAATTTATAAAAATTTTCAAAAAATTTTATGGGAATAATTTTTGAAAAACATAAACAAATAAATCGTCTTCGAAAGCAATGAAACACATTTAACTTTTATTAATAATTTAATAAAATCTCTGAACGTCACTATTGTTGTTGTTAATGCCATTGTGATTATGATGATGATGATGGTGTTGATTGTGATGGTGGTGGTGGTGATTGCTGTTAAAATTAGTCATAAATTTATGAACGTTTTTAAAATCCTTGCCATTCAGAGCACTTTGATTACTGAGATGATGATGATTATTATTAGCGTTTGTGTTGCTTAGAATGCTATAATTGTTTGTTGTTGCTGTTGTTGTTGTATTAATTCGTGTTACAGGGTGGTTGTTGTCGTTATTGTTATTATTATTATTATTATTATTAATTATATTATTAATATTAGTTGTAATTAAATAATTATTATAAAAAGTTATTTTGTCCTAGTTTTGCTCTGCTAAATGTTGCGCCTGCGCCGCCGCTGCCGCTGCTGCTGCCGCTTTTTGCGCCTGCGCCTGTTTCTCCTGCTCGTTGAGCTCCTTAATGGCTTGTATTTCCTTTTTCAACTTCATCCGTCGATTTTGGAACCAGATTTTAATTTGTCGTTCCGTCAGGCAGAGCGCATGCGCCATTTCAATTCTTCGCCGGCGGGTCAGATAATGATTTGTATGGAACTCTTTCTCTAGTTCGAGTGTCTGGTAGCGGGTGTAGGTTTGGCGACCACGTCTCCGGAGCCCATTTGTTCCTAAACAGAAACCAACAGAACAAAAAAAAAAACAAGACAAAATAATTAGTAAGAGTATTTAAAAAATCCATTTTTATTCAATTGAAATTTTATTGGAGAAGATACGGCACGGTATCGAGGGTAAAGCATTTTTATATAAATTGTTCGATTTTTGTTAAAATATATCGAAAACCGTACAGAAATTACTTCAACGGTCGGGATGAAGATTTTTACACAATCTTCCAAATGTACTCCCATTGCCTCCCTTCCATCCGTCTGGTCGTCTGTTCTGAAGCGTTAATTTCGAATGATTTTGTAGAATTATTATCGCATATGGGGACCATGACAAGAATAATAAAATAAAAGCGTTGAACAAACTCTAAAACTTTAAATTGATTTCATCTCTAGAAAAACCTCGTTATCGATTACGTTTTCATTTTGCGCCTTTACGTCTTTTATCTTATTCATTAGATTGCAGTACGGTCATCATTTTAATCATCATCTTAATTACCTTTTCTGCCAAATAAATAATTGCATATTTTTGGTCTGTTCATTTAATATCATTCAATCGTTATCTTCATCGTTATGGCATAACTCAAAAATGCTATTTCTCCCTCTTCCTTACTTCTTCTCTGCCCACTCTTAATTTTGATATTTATGAGACTAATTTGCCCCGAGCATAATAACTCAATTTAATAGAAACTTTATTTTGTAGTTGTTGCTTCTGCGGTTATGATGTATTTTCTGCGATAACACCCACATTAAAGCACAAGAACACACAGACACATATGCACGTCTATTTAAAGAAACATACGTGTGTACTACACAGCCGAATATAAGCCCATTTTCAGAATCGATTTTATGGATAATGAATTTTATTAAGTGCTACCAAAGCAGCCTAATTCGCAAATATTATTATCTCTAAATTTGAAACTGCACACTGCATTAAAGTGGACCCTGCTTAAGCTGGATATAAATATCCATATTTAAATTATGAAGTATAATACACAGTTATTAAATGTGGCGTTTGTGATTGTGATTAGTCACTTTATCTCGGACCTACCAGAATTATCAGAATTTTAAATATAAATATTTCTTCTTTTTAAACTTCGACACTCAAATGAAGAAGAAATGAATTGTTTACTGAATGTGTCCAGAAGCGTCCAAAAATGTAAATGCGTTCCGTGTAACGATATAAAGTATTTTTCAATAATTAGAGACATAATTACAGAAATTAGGGCATAATGAACTTGTTTATAAATAAAGAGTACCTTAATCGTTAGATTATTGGCAAGCATCGCGCGTTAGAGCATACAATGTCGTGGAAACGTACCACAGGATACGATGTCATTTATGCTGCTACAGCGAATTCTTTGGGGACAAGATCTTAACAACTATAGCGTATAAACTACGGCAAACAATTTACACTAAACAATCATTTTCCTAATTAAGCCAGCAAGCGTGGGCACTAGTGAGCTTGACGCAATTCAATGACAAATATTACGCTTACTGGCGAAGCTATTAAAAAGAAATGAGCTCTGTTATTAGAGTTTATGGTTTGATACCAAAGTTTCGAACATTGATTTAAAAGGGCGCTAGTATTTTTTGTAGATAATTATAGATAGATTTTTCAAACATTTGAATTACAATTTTTTGTCGCATTTTGTTTGCATTTTTGTTGCATTCCTTTTGTTTAATTATTGAATTAATGTTGCAATTTTGTTGCATTATCTTTGCATTGCCGTTGAATCGTAGTTGCGCTATCGTTTCATTGTTGTTTTTGTATTCTCTTTGCAATTGTATATAATAAAATTTTTTCTTTAACAAAAGACATCGTAAGAGGTTTCTCATACAGTTTAACACGCCAATTACGTGACCAAGTACATCACGCGATGGCAACAAAGCAACAGCAAACGTCGGCAAGCAGCAATAAGAGAAATAGCTGCCAATCAGCAAACAAATAAACAACAATTAAACATAGTTATTACTTTAATTTGAAGTGCTTAACAACAACAAAAACAGTGGTAACAATAACAAACAAATCTAAACGAGGCCGTCATGAATGAACTAAAAAACCAATTCACAACCAAAAGCGGTAGCGACAGCAATAATGACGATTGTATTAATTACGTTTATATCGTATAAAGATTTTTTTGTTGATCTCAAAAGATCGCAGCGGAAAGGAAAACATTTTATTTCTTTCTTCTGATTTCGACTTTGATTTGAGCGCAATAAGTAGGCCGAAAGGCGGTGCAAGTGCTCTGAACATCAAGATGAAGAAGAAGAGGAGGATCTTTGAAGATTTCCATTGAGATTGATTAGTTGGTTGGCAACTGTGAACCTCGGTACCTGCAGTCGTATGAGCGAGAATCCAAAAAGTATATGTTTGATTATGTTTCATTCCATTACTTTTGCTCTTGTTCCCCTTCAAATGATGAACGTTACGATTAGGGTTTGTCTTGTTCATGATCGTAAGGAATTTTTGAAATGAATTCTTCAAAATTTTAAAATTAATGGTAGAGACTCCTCTGTCGCTCCCTTTGCTACGGCTTGTGGTGGTGGTGACGGTACCTTACTTGCAGCGATGTCAACAACAACAAAAGTAACAACGATGATGATTACGCCATTTTTAGATGAACGATAATGCTACGTGACTTTAATACAAAAACGAGTAGCGTATTTTGGGTTTCATATTATTTTAAGAAAAATCTGATGATCAGAAAGAAGAAGAAGAAACAATTAAATACGGAAAATGTGCATCAGAAATGCTTTTTTTGTTTTATTGGGAGAAATTTTTATTAGAAGTTTTTACTGGAGCTTTGTCAATTTTATTCGAATTATCCAATTATTGGTTAGACTGAAAAAATTCGACAGGCTTGAGAAATCATAATTTCCAAGTTCAGGAACGTATCCTTAAAAGCTGCTTCAGTCTTTTAACGTGATATGACAGAGACTAATGGTAAAACTAACAGTGGTGTTCATCATGACGTTGCCCACTACGATTCCATGCCATGCGATGGCAGCTCCTCAAAGAAATCAAATTGTATTTTAATGAATTTAAATAAATTGAAAATTTATGCCGGCAGAGGGCTCTTAAATTTAATTGGCATTTCCTTATACTTTTTCTTCACGATGGGTTCATTACCATTTTTTAAAAAGTATACGAGCTTTCGAGTTTTGTAAAAAAACATTTCAGAAGAAGCAGCGTCATGTTGTCAGCCATTCAGTCATTCAATCAGTTGATTCGGGAGTCCTGACTTTCAAAACAAGCAACTGATGAATCCGACCAGTTTTAGCGCGTTCATAGAGAAACTTCACCAGTAGCATTAACGGCAGAAACATCGTAACGGTTATGATCACCAAGAGCAATCGGTATACCAATGCCTTTGCCTTTTCAGTCTGCTTCAGTGAAAACCGGCAGCAGTAGTCGAAACAGTAAGAATAACAAAGCAGTCCCAAAAAAGAAACAACGAAGCAGCTAAAAGTTAAAGAATAGGAAGAAAAAGGGAACACAACGAAAACAACAACAACAATAACGCAAGAAGTTAATAAATGAAAATTTATGCCTATAAATAATATAAAGAATTTTTGAAGAAAACGAAAATTGCTACCAGAAAAGGAAACCTTTTACTTTTGCAAATCATCTACAGAAGACCATGCAACCAAGACCATTTAAGCAACGAATTGGACTCGATTGTTCTCAAATAAGAGAATACGAAAATAATACGATTTAACTTGAAAGCATTTCTAAGGAATAAACTAGAAAGGAGAAAACAGAAAAAGAAGTTAAGGATGACATCGCTTACAAACAGTCTGAGTATTTGTATAAAATTTTCCTCGGTAAAACCTAACAAAAGCAAACGAAATTGTATTTTTAAAACACCTAAACAAATTGAAATAATATAAAAAATGAAACGACCTTCAATCAAAACTCAAAGGGTTTTTAAATAATGATTCAATTAGAAGAATCTTCTACACTTCTTTCATATCTGTAGCTCATTATGGCAATGTGATCGTTAAGGAATCCATAAATGTTGTGATAAAGATTTGCAAACCAAAAAAAATGTACATTTTACTGGAAATGCTTTGAAAGCATTGGAAAACTCCAGTACTAATCCATAAGCAATTTCTAATCGAATATAGCTTGTCATGTGATGAAAAGGCATAAAGATATGATTTCATTTTCTTAAACACATCTGCAGAAATTATTGTAAGGGCAAGGAATTATCTATATAAAAAAGGAACCCTTTTCGTATCATAGAAGCTGAGTAAAACTCCCTAGAAGTTAAAATTCAGAATAGAATTTGTTTCTTCCTAAATTCTTTCTGAGTTCCACCTAAGACGAAAATATTTTAATTTAATATTTATAGAATGTAGATAAATTCGTTGACTAAAACGCATTGACTAAAAGGATAAAATCATCGGCAATATGCCGATATATTCGGAAGGTCTATAAACACTAAAAATAATCTCGAAGGGGCGGAGATAGTAATCAGGGGAAGAGAAAATGAAGTGAAATATTGATTTCTGAGTTCAGACCTAACCCACAAGTCCCTTTCTTCAAGGCCTTCTACTCCTTTTGCTACGTCTTTTGCCGCTTCGGTTGGACCCGAAAAATGTTAAGTTCATAGCCAGCGGAAATGCCAGGCGGGAGAAAAAAGAGTAAAAAAGAGTTGAACGAGAAAACTAAAATTAAAAACAAAATAAAGAAAAACAACCGAAAAACTTTGAACAGTTTGAAACAGATGTACGCAGCTGTGCCAACGCTTCGTCGCGCCCCATCAAATATTGCGTTATTTTAATTTGATTTTTTTTTTCATTCAGTCAGAGCCTTCTTAATCGGAGGAGGGGTGGGGGTAAAAGTGTGGTACGAAAGAAAACTTGTGAGGTTTTGTGTTGTTTACGTCTGTATTAATTTTACATCTGATGTTGATATTTTTGTTGTTGGCGAAAAAGAAAAATTATTCGAAAAATTTCGAAAACTTGAAATAAATTTCACCTGCGGCAATTTCGAAGTTTTCTAATTTTTTTTAGTTAATTTCTGTTTTTCTTAATATTCGTTCTTATTTGAATACTATTTAATTTTATTGGGCTTCTCTCACATTAATTTTTCTTAATTTTAGTTTGTAGATTTATTTCAATTTTTTGACTACTCTCAATTTTGAGAATCACAAAGTTTTGATTGCTATTTTTTAGTTTTTACTGTTTAATTTATTTATTTATTTACCCATTTTTATATTATTGTTATTGTTGGTTTTCTCTTTACGATTTTTTGTATAATTTTTTCAGAGAATCCTCTCTAAGACGATATTGCTACAATGCTACCTTCCTTTCTGTTTCTCTTCGTCTTCCTCTTGTCTGTTTTCCAATTTATCTTTTTGATATCGTATATTTTTGTAATGCCCTAATTCGTCTTGGATAAATTCCACCATTTATAAAAATATGCATGAACGGGCACATGCACGCAGACTACACACATCCACGCACATATTTCAATGTTTATATCACATGCGGCAAATAATCCGCATGCGACAAGGATAATAAATCATTGGGTTTACGCCATGTTCCAACGATGTCACATTGGGTGCCGCATGCACTACATTCTCCTCTTTTGTGTGTATCTTATAACTATTTAAAAACACACAGACACATTCGCACACATACTCAAGCCTTTCGAAGGGTGTATAACGTTTGCCACACATTCTTCAGCACATTGCGCTTTTGTTCATCGTTTTGCTCCTCTCACTGTCTGTCTCCACTTGTCGGTTTATTTCTGTTGTATTTGCTATTTCCGATATTCGTGGCGCAAGTATATTATTGTTTTTTTTTTATTATACTAGATACTTGTTGGTGTTGTAGCTGCTGCTGCGGCTGTTGCTGCTGTTGGTTGCTTCAGTTGGTCGCAACTAATTTATTTGCTGTCCATCGTCAATATCGTCCACCCATTAGTCAGCATTTAGACGACAACGTCAGGAGCGGCAGCAGCAAACACTGCAATAGAATCAATCGCAGCCAATATCGAGATAGATACAGATGGATTTGTAAAGGTCGATATCCAGCAATCCGTAGCCTGCGCATATCTAGAGCCGCAGTAATGGTGCAGGCTGTTTAAATTTTATGTCGAAGATGGACGAATTGATACGCTTTATCTCAAGTTTATTGTTTCATTTTCTGCATTTTTTTGTTTTGTTTGAAGAAAGTTTTAAAATTTAGGACAGCCGTTTCGAGGGTTGGATTAATCGAAATTGTCCGCAATAACAATTTTTACATGTTTTTCTTTCTTACGTTTTATTTATTGAATTTAGGCACTACGTGCCATTTTGTCATTTCATTGGGTTTTATTTCGTTTCCTAATGTGATGCGGAAAATCAAAATTAAATTCCGTTACGCCTCCCACATTTATTCGATTAAACAATTTTCTACGATTTCAACTTTGACCTTTTTTGATGTAGCCTCATACGTTTACTATACCTTATCACATTTCATTTAATGAAAGAAAGCACATCGAGGTTCTGAATGAGGGCTTAAATCCTACCCTTTGACGCAAAGTGAAAAGATATTATCTTTGAGATCAGAGGATACGCTCTCTAAAAGATATTAAGACAAAGATGTATCAGAAAAATTATGACAAAAATGACAATCGTGTTTTGTACCATACTCAACGTTAACGTCAATTCTCGCCCAAAATTCTAATATTTTTCAATAAAAAACATCAGTTTTGGAGCTAAATTGTACGATATCTTTAGAAATTTTCTCATGACGTAAACTTCTTTCAAAATAAATTTCATTTTTATATATTTTTAAATTTGATTTATTTCTTAATTAAATATTCTTTGTTTTTAATTGTAAATAAGTTACGCGATAGAAAGCTAGAAGAATAAATTTCTGAAAGAATATTCTTACAATGAAATTTTTGAAAAAAAGCTAGCCAAATAAAATGCATCTACAATTAAAAGTAAATCCTGCGGGGCTTCCTCAATTTCCTGAAGTGTACGAAGATAAAAAATATAGTACCTCGCCTCGAAGCAAGGTCTCTACTATCGCGAGTAATGACTGTAAGTAGTTGGTAGTAATAAAATAAGCCAAAAGTTATTCCAGCATTTCTACCGCCTCTATCGCTTGCACTATTTTCAGCGGCTTTAATTAAATAAAAATAAGGATTAAATAACGATTGAAAGAGCGTCGAAAGAAAATCTTCAACCGACAAAGCAACGCATTCCAACGTAATTCAATTAAAAACTCTTCTTCTGTTGTCGCCACGGCAATAGGGTTACAAAGCGTGGCAGCACGCTGTAAAAGAGATTTCGCGTGGACGAACGACTAGAAGAGTAGATTAAAGCTAACGATTGAAAGGGTGGAGCGCGACGGAAAAGGAGTCTGGGGATGGAGTAGGCGGAAAGGTGGGCACCGAAAGGGTTTTATACAAGTGAGATTAAAACAATTAACTTAAAAGTTGTTTTGGAATCAAAAACAAAAGCAACATCAACAGCAACAGTATTACTTTCCACCCAACAGTTAACGAAGGTACGAACGATCCATGGATTATAAATGAATATAGATTTCTAAGAGACCATTGGTTCTTTGTGGCCAGATAGATAGACATACCTTCGGGAGGAGCAGACGACGTTGCGCTTTCGACGGAAACTAATTTAACATTGCGAAAAGGGAAGAACGTTAAATATGTCAAATTAAATTGCCCGCAGAGATGGAAAAGCCACTCTCAATGGCGGCGCAATAATAATGCAATGGAGTCGAGTGGAATCCCTTTGAAGTGATTGGGCGGGGAGGAGGGAGAAGCAAGCAGAGAAAGTGGTATGTCACCTAAGAAGATTCGAAAATACAAGCTTACGGCGTACTGCGGCAGCATCCTCAAAGTCATTCTCGGGTAGGCGTATTTGAAAATGAACCGATATCGAAACCGATATCGATACCAATATTGTTGCCCCGGGAATGGGTCTCTAGGAGGGTAGTTAATGAAAAAAAGTAATTTATGAGAGCAGTAAGAGGAGGATCCGTAGTAGCACCAGCAACAACAACAGTAAAAATGGTAACTAACTATTTGCACACTGATGATTATATTATTTTCCTTGCGATGCATGCGTTGCGGTGTTAACCATTCTAGTGCGTTAAATAGAAAGGCTGCCTTCAATTTCATAAGTGCTAAAAAGCTTGCCCGCCAAATTACTGCGTGCGTGCTAGCTCGTACTTGGTTTACCATTCAAAACTACGGGGAGAGAGAAGGGCGTGTGTTTCGTATGCGTTTAGCGATAATCTCATGTGCTGGATCTGATTTCTCTCAACCGTTTAATTCACGAACACGGGCCGTAAATGGCGTTGAGATAGAAATTCAAATTTCTGCTACTGCAGGCAATCAGATTTTAATTACTTCTAAAGATTTAAGTCGAAGACACTTCAATTGAAGTCAACGTCAGCGTCGCCCCCAAAGCCACTGCAATTTGGAGAAGATGTCGATATAGAAGAGAGAGAGAGATAGAGAAGATGTCAACATTCGGGTACTGTTGCAAACACCTTCTCGGCGAGTTACAGAGAAATTTCTGATGTTTGGTTGTGATTGTTGTTTTTGAATTTGTTGCAACTAGATTACAGATTGCTGCTGCTGCTTCTGCTTTTATTTCTACCTTTGGTTACAAAACTCTAATCAAATATCAAAAAACCACAATCAACCACAAGCATCCTCCTCTCCTCCCCTCCTCTCAGCGAATGCACAAATGAATTATACGTCTACTTGTATTGGCGCAGAATTCGAATATTCATTACGTTTCGTCCGATGTGGTGAATGATAATTTTGTATTTATAAGTGATAAATTTTGTTGGTGCCACAAATAAATGATGTAAAGGAATAGAACCAAAGTTGGCAACGTGACTTTAATTAGTTATCGACTGGAAGGGGTTCCTCCCTTCTTCAAATCAAAAAGGAGTAGTCGAGAATAAATTAAAAATTGTGAAATTATAAAAAATATGAGAGGGAGCGAGATAATAAAGATGAGAACGCGACAGAAGGAGAAAGAGAAAATAAGAAAATTTATTTAAAGCGATCCTTGATGTTCTGAAATTTTATCTTGAATCCAGACAAAAAAAAACTGTAGTAATATTAATGTTTTTACAGTTTGCAGCATTTAAAACATTGAATTTTGAAGATTTATTCAAGAAATTATGATTCAAGAATTGAAAAAAAATATTTGCTTATAAATATTATTACTTTCGAAGTGAGTAACAAATTTATATTTGTAAAAGTAAACAAATTTTTCCGTGTTGAGAAATTAACAATCTAAATAGTTTGACCGCAATGTCAGATCATGCATCAATTAGCTTCAGTCTCTTTTAAACTGACTTCACAACAAAAAAACAAGGGCGTTTTGAATATTTTTCCTCCTTAATCGCTCGCTCACCTTTACTGAGTTATACACCTTCACGGCAAATTTATGGCTTCAGGCCATAAATGCTCGAACATTGCGCACTGACAACAATGATTGACTGAAGATGCGGTGTAAACTGTGACGTGAAACATGTAATTTTAACCCTTATGCTGCAACGTGAATTACAGAAAATATTTTGATGAAATTTCTCACAAACAGTGAAAACAAGAAGCAAAAACGTACGCTAAGGAGTTATGATATATTTCTTTTTTAAATTACCAAGTTTATTTCGCCACTCTTTGGCCAAAATTCTTTGGGGGAGAGCGAAACTGAACGTAAGAAAAAGAAAAAAGAAGAAAAAGCAGGGCGAGTATAATTAAACACTCTGTTATGCCTGGTGGGCATATGGTTTTTTTGAAAATATTAAGCAATCATTAAACTTGATTACATTTCCTTTGGCATTTTCCTTTTCCCTCCATCCTTACAGAATAAATTCCTTTTTAATAATTATTTACACACAGATCCCGCCCCTTCCTTTGAATGCTCAAAAATACCGCATACGGAAGGGCTGCTGCAAGCTCAATGGATGAGAAGTAGATGGAACAAAGGGAAATGTTATTTTATAATTTTAAGTAAGATGATGAACTTCCTTTTAGAAAAAGTTCAAAAGTTTGGTAATGAGTTAAATTTACCGCATGGATATGCTTTAAAAGCCGAACACAATTTCAAATTTCCAAATCAATTTTACAGAAGCTACTGATTCTATAAAGAATTGCAATAAAAATTCATGCAAATTATCCGGAAAATTTTATTCGACTCGCGATTAATTTGAAAGCAACGTGAAAAATCGATGACCATAAAATAAACCAATCCAACACCTCACGTTACTACTCCAACCGAATAAATTCAATACCTGCCCAAAAATAGTTTCGCCAATTGCTTTTTGTTCGCAAACCAATCAATGAGATCATGAATAATTTTGCAATTTTTCTATCTTTCACGTCTGGAACCAAAAGCGACATCACCGACATACCAAAGACGAAAAGAAGCAATTTTAACGAAGATTTTGTCCACGGCAATTACCAGAACGATCAGCAATCGTGCGTGTAGTGTGCAGTGTATTTGTATCTAGACCAAATATTGCTATGAGACATTATATAGAATAGGAATTATCGACAACATCTAACAACAAACCGGCAAAACTTACACGAATAGCGTCTAAAGAAATAAAAATAAAAACCCCAACATGTTTTTTTAAATACCATTTTCCTTATAAGAGGACCCGTATTCAGAGAGTTAGCCAGTCCAAATACCGAAATGGTCACAAGAGGACAGACGACTAGCCGCGGTAACAGGAATCATTGGGTTTGAATCAAGGTCTGAGCGAAGCAACAAATAATTGCTTATATCGCAGGATAGCCGAGGACAATGAACGATGATGGTAATGACGATGATGATGGTGATGAAGCTGGCGATGGTGATGAAGAACTACCACTAAGAAAGTCATGCTATCTTGACTGAAACGGTTGGAGTCATCGTTTTAACGATCGGTGCGTCGTACGATCGGCCGAGCGTTCGTTCGCTTTTGGTTGGTTGGAAAGTCGATAAATGTTAGTAGTGATAGTGGTGATCGATGTGTTGTTGTTGTTGACGTTGTCGTTGTTATTGTAGTATGCCTTCCGTAATCGAAGAGCTAACATCATTCAAGAATATGCGAACGCATATTTAAAATGTGTTTCGCTTAGAGTTCTGGACATTGATGGCGGGAGGGGGCGAAGTAACAGGATGATAAAGAAGTCTGGAAGCATAACAACAGGTTTCTCTCTGCACAATTGCAACAACAAGAAATGTCCAATAAGAACGAAATGGCCTGCTCTTAATGGAAGAGCATTGCTTTCGGATTCCTTTTCCAAAAGGCACAAAAAATAACAACAAAAACAAAGGCAACGATAACAACAATTCTGTCTTCAGCAATGTCTCTGCAACAGAAATATCGATAAGATGGTCCAAGCTCGAATGGCACGCAAACAGCCTTCACAAACGATTCCCCAGGAAAAGGCAATGAACGTCTGTGTTCGTTGGTGTCTGTTCGGTTGACTTTTTATTTAGTTTGCTCGACGCTGGATTGGGATGAGAGCCGGAGTCGGCAACGATCGAAGTAAGTCAAATATGGCGAGGTTACACGTTGACAATGAGGAAGTTCGTTAACGATCGACACGAAAAATGAAATAAGAAGGAAATCGGTTGAGAAAAGTCAATACTTGTGAGGGTCGGTATAAACCCTGGGAAACGATAGATAATAGTTTTTTAAAAGTAAGAAGAAGAATATAAGGGAATGTTACGGAACCGATTTGATCAAGACGATCAAGAAGTTTTCTATTAAAGATAAGAGAGAAACACAAAACCATTCGATCTTGTTGTCGCAGTTCGTGTAGTCACTAACTATGCACGTGAACAACTCGACCCATGTGCCAAAATTTTAAAATGTCTTCTGATTTTCTACTGTAAATCGTTGGTTTGTATGTGTTCGATACGTTGATAAGTGCATAAAATTCCGAAAAAGCATCTTTGCACGATCAGAGAAAAATCAACTGAGCCAATCAACCAGACCGCAATCTCTCCGGTGCTCCAAAAACCCCGGCAAGGCCAATGAACCCCACCTTCTTTGAGATGATTTCATGGCAGTCATGACACAACTGGTTCGTTTACTCCGTCCGTCCAATTCAGGTCGCCAAGAAATGCCATCACAATAACCCATCGTTACGAGACCACATTTTTTTAATGTAAACCGTTGTTGCGGGTAACGCTATTGCTGCACTTTCATTATTATTGTTAATGCTGGTGGTGATGTTGTTGGTGCCGGTGCTATGTGTACTTATTATGGGCCGGGCCAAGTCTGACGACAATGATGATGAAATAACGCATTCACAAAATTACGATAAGATCAACGGTGGCCGAAAAGTGGTTCAATTTTAAGAATTTCGGCAACAGTAAAGCCTTCGCTTATATACCCTCCACCCCACCCCGTTACAAACAATAATTTTATGATATTTGAAAGCAGGCCCTAGTAGTTACGATCCACTGCTTTGTAAGAGTAATAATCATGTTCGTCTGAATGATCATTATAACCACATAGACTATCATGATGATTATCATCATCATATGAACATTTTAAGGGGCGCACGTGAAAGCTTCTTGTGAACCGCAGACAAAAATTTTGGCTCGACATCGTCTGCGCATGAGCATCGACGCGCTCGCATATTCCACAAATCATTGAACTAATTCATTGTCCCGAACAGGTACACAGGTTGTACCGTGGATGGTCACGGTACCGACATGCAACAGGCAATGGCGAGATATTGTCTTTCGATGTTGGATTTTTAATTTTAGGTTGATTCTGTGGCTTGCAGATTGATTCTTCAAAGGGGTTGGACGGCTACCAGGCAGTATCGGTTGGTAGCACTTATGGGTTGGATGGTAAACCGCGGAATCGGTTGGTGGTACTTATTTTTTGAATATATTAAATATGAACACTTTTTCCTCCCCACCGCAAAAATATGTGAGGCGATGTACACGTAGTCGTGGCGTTAATCGACTGAAGGGATACAAAAAAAACGAGTTAAAGTTTTTAGAAACGAAACAGTAGCCCTTTTATAATTTCCTGAGGATAAACCATGCCGCGACGACCAAAAAGGCAGAATTATTCGGGTCTGGTTTTACTGAACCCCGAAGGAGAAGAAGAGAATAAAACAGAGACAGTTAAAAAAGCGAATTAACGATTTACATACTATTAGGTCGCATAAATCAAAGATGAAAAGGTGGTTCCATTCATTCGCTTCGTAGGCTTTTATTTACTCCCAAAAGGGAGGAAATGAGGGTACGTTTATAAATTTCAGGCAATCGAATTTCATCTAAACGTTTATCAGTAAAATCGTATAATTCAAATCAAGAGCTCATTCCAATACATTTGATACACCCTCATTTACTCACATTAACCCAAGGGAACCTCTAATCGATCGAAGGTTATTACATGTTTGTGAACCAACATAATGTCAAAAGATCAGAAAAGGCGAGTTAATGAATGTTTTGTAACGTCTTAATTAGGTCTCTTTTCACGACTTCGTTTCTTGGACATTTAGAAGAAATCCGCAATGAGAGACAAATGAATAAATATCAAATAAAAGGGATAAAGACACGAGATGAATGAATGGAGAAACGAAATATAAAAGCGAATAAATGAATGAATGCAGAGACGTACGGGTTGATAAAAATTGATATAATTCCATCGAGCACGCGACTTTAATAAGAAAGTTAGCGTTAGCGAGTTAATAACGCAGAGGAAATTAGTATAATAGAAATGATGATGATTATTATGTTAGCGATGATGGCGGCGATGACGACGATGTTATCAATAACGATATTGCTTTATTAAGACTTTTTTGTTTGGAAAGCTAAATCTGAGGATAAATAAGCAGCTTAGTCAATAACAAATAGTGAATTTCAAAAACTACGAAATATGGGAGCGAAACGACGAAGGAAAAGAAGAAATGAAAGGAAGGACGAAAATAAGATATTCGGGAGGTGTGCGCGGTGAAAATAAAGATCACATATAACCGACTCAGCTTGGCAATAATGAAGACAATGCCAACGAAATCATAGACGCCAGAGGTTTCGGTAAGGGACGGTCAGATTTCTAAGGACTCTCAATAAATAGCCATGTGAAGTACCGCCAGCTTGTTTGGTGTCAAGCAGCGTTAGTATCATCGAGAGCTCATCTGCCAGTCCATAAATAAAACTTCGCTCCAGCAAATGGAAAAACAAATTTAATAAAGACGGCGATGGCGACGCCGATAGCTAGATGAAAAACCCAGCTTCGTTTACGACTGTTTGGTATGAACGTTTATAGAGAATGAAAATATGATGACTTCTGCTCAATACACTTGTACGATGAAGAAGAAGGGGGCACTGAAATAAAAATCCAGAGACAATGTTTTGGTATGTGTGTATGTTCGATTTCACGTTCATTTAACAAAAACTATTTGCAAAGATGACAACGATGGATGTCTAAATGGTTGAATGGTTGGTTGATTCCGGCTGGTGCAGGTTCCAATCATCAACCTACTCATGGTCAAAGATGACGACGAACTAGCTGCAGGCAAAACTCTTAGAAAGAAACTGGACGGTCGAAATATCAGCAAAAGCATCATCCACACAAAACAAAACAAGACTATAAAAGAGAAAATAAAAGTCAGCCAATAAAAATTATAGAAAAACTGGGGGACGTCCTTCGATTTATGGTAAAAAGGCGGGAAAACTATTTAAGCACGAGCCAGTTTCGCGTACAGATCGTGGAGAATAATGCGCTCATTTAAGATAAAAGAGAATGGAAGAATTGACTTGCGAGACGTGGAAAGAGAACGAGAAGGGGAGTAGATTCAAATAGCAAATAATATAAAGCAAACCCAAACTTGATTATCCTTCAGCAAAATATTGTTAAAAATAAAAAAAATTAAGGAATGTATTTTCATTCTTTATATATATATATATATATATATATATATATATATATATATATATATATATATATATATATATATATATATATATATATATATATATATATATATATATATATATATATATATATATATATATATATATATATATATATATATATATATATATATATATATATATATATATATATATATATATATATATATATATATATATATATATATATATATATATATATATATATATATATATATATATATATATATATATATATATATATATATATATATATATATATATATATATATATATATATATATATATATATATATATATATATATATATATATATATATATATATATATATATATATATATATATATATATATATATATATATATATATATATATATATATATATATATATATATATATATATATATATATATATATATATATATATATATATATATATATATATATATATATATATATATATATATATATATATATATATATATATATATATATATATATATATATATATATATATATATATATATATATATATATATATATATATATATATATATATATATATATATATATATATATATATATATATATATATATATATATATATATATATATATATATATATATATATATATATATATATATATATATATATATATATATATATATATATATATATATATATATATATATATATATATATATATATATATATATATATATATATATATATATATATATATATATATATATATATATATATATATATATATATATATATATATATATATATATATATATATATATATATATATATATATATATATATATATATATATATATATATATATATATATATATATATATATATATATATATATATATATATATATATATATATATATATATATATATATATATATATATATATATATATATATATATATATATATATATATATATATATATATATATATATATATATATATATATATATATATATATATATATATATATATATATATATATATATATATATATATATATATATATATATATATATATATATATATATATATATATATATATATATATATATATATATATATATATATATATATATATATATATATATATATATATATATATATATATATATATATATATATATATATATATATATATATATATATATATATATATATATATATATATATATATATATATATATATATATATATATATATATATATATATACGCTATAAAAGAGTCTATGGCTTTCTCGTAAGGAAGTATGTGTGTATGTGCCTCTCCTAGTATTTATCTAATAATTTATAGCGAAGAAAAGTGTCTCATGAGAGTGTGTGTGTATGTGCTATTCCTATATTTTGTTCAATAACTAATAGTGAATGACTGCAGGCGTCAGTAAATAAACGCATTTGCAGTGACGTCTTCGTCGGTTCGGTCCAGCCATTCGTCTGCTTGCGTGTCTGCCCATCTCTGTTTTTTTGTCTGTTCATTCGATGTAAATACATATATTTCTAAAAGATGACAATCAAAACATTTGTTACTGATTGTGCAATAAAATCGCTCAATTACCGCCGGCAGATTTAACTGCTTTATTTTGTGGAAACAATGTAGGGTGATCATTATGAGTACGGGGGATGAGGGAGGCGGAATTGTTGGAATTGGCGACACTGTGACAACATAAGCTTGACCAATTCGCTTAATATTTTTCTGCGATAATCTTCAGAGGCGGAAACGGAAGGATATCACAGTTCAGTTCATTAATACACAGCTCGAATGTTTGGGTTAAAGCCGGTTGTGGGAAGAGGGCAGACTTCGCATGAGTGGCATTAAGGTTTGAAAGAGACGACCTGATGTGTAGGAATGGAAAAAATTAGAGTCTATAAAATTATCGCCTAACAAAATAATACTCGTGCGATTTTAATCGTGAGCTTTTACAGAATGGTGTCCAATATAATTTATTATAAATATCTATTTTTCACTCCTTTTTCTAGCGTTTTGCAGTATTTGCATTCTAATTTATTTCTTTCTGTGGAAATCCTGGTCGAGCGGTTCAACCATATTTCCGCGACGTTATTTCGCGAATCTGCAGAAAGCCTGCTTGTACTTTATGAGCCAATACTTCATATCTGGAAGAGCAGATTCCAGCGTCTTGAAAAAGCTACGGATTGGTTATTTAATTAAGATTGTAATCCTCGAAGAAGACAAGTGCAACAATTTTGATAGTATTTTACATTCTGATTCATTTCCATCGGTTTGTTCGCCTTCGAATACATTCTTTTAATTTTTTTAAAATATTCTTATTTCATTGAGAAATTTTCAACGGAATCTCACAAAATAAATTATTCGCGCTTTTGATTTGGCCCGCCTACTTATTTAATTGTTGCCACTACGTTTGCCACTGCCATTGCAATTAACTAACGTTCATACATTTCAGACGTGACAGAAGGTTCGCATTTTGTAATGCCTCAGGTTCCAAAAGGAAAAAGTCCTCATAGGAATAAACGGTACAGAAAATCCTATAAAACCAAAAGTGGGTAAATCAAATTAATGATAAAACGCAAAAAAATAAACTTGCCTGCAGAATCCGCTACAACTACAACAGAAACAACTACAACAATGACAGCTATGGCCGCAGTCAAAACAAGTCGGTCCACATCAGCGTAAACGACACATCAGAAAAAAAAATCCCAAAAAATTTTTTTCGGAATGCGTTTTTAATTGCTACCTTTTTGTGCAAGTTTTTTTTGCTACAATTTTTTAGTTTTTCCCGTTTATCTGCAAGATTTCAGAGTGTGTTGTATTCATGGTGCTGTTGTTGTTGTTGTTGTCGTTGTTGTTGCTCTATTTCTGTTGCCGTGATGTGATACGGAAAGATAAGTAATGTTGCTCCTGAAGTCGTTGTAACATGAAAACGCGAGAAGTCTTCATTTAATCTTCATTCCACGATCTTAACACGTTTTTAATCGAAATAATGTTGCTTTTTCACATTTTTTTACATCGCGCCACTTTTATTAAAGCGTATTCCGTATGCGTTACAGTTCGAGGAGCGAATGTAATCGAAAATTACAGCCTTTCTTTTATTTTAATTACCAAACCTGACAAAGTTATGAACTCATTCTGTATTTTATAATAAATTTAATCGCCCCTTTTCGATGAGACAGCCAATTAAAAAATAGAAGGGCGCTACAGATGAAAAAAGAACAAGAAAAATAAAAATAAAAAGAAAATTCGAATAAAAAAAATATAAAATAAAAGTCATGGCGTAAATTTTTAGAATGTTGTTCCCCTTCTAGCATTTCGAGGAGGGAGCGATCGTCATGTAAATGCATGTGCCTCTGACTTTGCCGCCTGTCCCTTCTAGTAGGCGTTCTGAAATTCAAATCTTTGCTTCTTCATTAAAAATGAGACTCTAGCTCTTGTTTTGAATATTGTTGTTCTTTTTTTTGGTTATCGTTGCGATTGCTGCGTGCCACATTTCTTAAAACTGTGCAATAGAAGAACATAATTTAGTGAAGATGGTAGCACTTTTTGTCTATCTTGTAGTTGTGAGGAATTTTAATGTAGTGGAGCAAACAAAAAAAAAAACACGAAAACAAAAACACGAGCGAGATAAAGCCACGAACAATGAAAGCAATGGAAATTAAAACGAAAAGGAAAAGCCATTGACGGCTATGTAAAAGTGAGAGAACTGTGAAAAATTGGAAAATTATTGTTGCGCATCCGACATTTTGGGTCGTTCTTTAAGACCTGAATAGAAGGAAATATTATAGGTCGGACATGAGGGAGAGTCAACGCATATCCAAAAGAAATGTTTTAAACAGAAGTTTTTTAAAAATGACGAGGTACGATACTTTAAAGAAAATCGAGTTTCCGATGGGTTTAAGATTATTTTAAGTTATTTCTGGAGTTCAAAGAAGCCTAAACAGTAATTTAAGGATTTCCTAAGAAAATAATAAAGTGAAACACCATCAAGTGCAATGCCATGCGTTCCTCAATTTCCAATTTCTGGGTCTACAAAATTATTTTCTGTTTTTCATTTTCACACTTTGCTTTCGAGTAAATTTTGTTCTGAGCAGACTACGTTCTTCGCTCAGAGAATGGGACGAGTGTTGCAATAAACTGTGCGTAACCGTCGCAGGCGGGAACACCCAACAAAAAGGTCTCAGCTGGATTTATGTCACCGACTTTAATTGGCTTCCGATTGCTTGAATGTAGCTCAAAATACTTTTGGAATGGTGCGTTGTGTCGGAACTCCCCCTTTCTGTTACTGCTAAGGAAGGAGTAAGATGATTGGAAGGCAAAAAAATCAGTGAAATAAGCAACATACTTGTAAATTTTTATAATGCTTTGGAATATTTTAGTTTATTTCTTTCAACGATAATACTCTGTAATTTTTAAAATTACATTTCTTTTAATTTATTTTAAAATTATTATCATTCGTCTTAATTTCTGAAAATTGAAAATATATTTTCAAATAAAAAAACATTAAAAATATGTCGCCAATGTTCGGTCAAAGAAGTCCTTTACATTTTACAGAACATCCGTCATTATTGTGGCCACAAATTTATTTCTTACCCGTCTTTTACTCTCTCTTTAGTTTCACTGCCAAGGTTGCCAACGGGTGACGATCGAATTGTGCGCAAAACATTTAAAATGAAAATGAAAATTTTGTGTAGAATAGTGTATGTGTTCTTCGTTGGACCTGTGTGTATGTGTGTCGTGTAGTGGGCAGAATTAGTGGTAAAATATCAGCAATGTGGTGAATAAGGCGAGAGGTCACTTTTTTACACAGCTTTCCTTTAACCTGTAGTCTCAAACCGCTTGCAGCGGCGAATGAAATGAAAATATTTGTAGGAATTTTATGAATTCTTGATGTTGCGTCAAAATAAATTTTTTCCATAACCATAAATTTTTTTCATGAATTCTTACATATTATTTTTATTAATTTGTCTTGTACATACGCGTCCCTTATACGTACGGGATTATATTTGCAAAATTTTTCATCCTGCTTCAAAAAAGATAAATAAGAAAAACTGTAGCGGGGTGAGGTTTAAGAATTTTGATTTACCCTCGGCAATAGCTCTCTTTTTCTTAAGGCAATGTTCGTAAAAAGTGTGAGTGTGTATGTGTTTATGTGTGTATGCATTAATAATACAGATTTATGAACACATTTATTTCTTATTTCAAATATAACTTTAGTTTTTTTATTCGCATCCTCCAGAGGTTGAGAATAGCGTTCTTCTTACGTTTGTTTTTCTCTTTTTCTTCGTCTCCACCAGACATATCTAACTGAGAAGTACTTGTGACTGTTACAATTTAAAAAAAGCAGTTACTGAAGCAAAATATGGCGAAGACGAAGATAAGACAATTTAAAAGAAGAAAGTAGGGGTGGGGACTTTTTATTAAAACCTTGAAAATATATGACTCACTTTCTTAGTTTGAATCACTTGCAAATGGTTAAAATATAGGAAACTGGTATGTAATATAAGTGACTTTGACAAAGTCACGTATCGAAAACTAAAAGAAATGTGAATAAATAAGGAAGTAAGGTGAAATTTGGATTACTACAATTCTGCGACTTTCTTCATTTTCGGTATAGACTATTTTGATTATTCATTGAGTTAAATCCTCGTTTTTTTTTAATTTTAACTTCTTATATAGAACATTTTCACCACGCCCTTACACCTCTCCCCTTGGAGGCAAGAATGCTATGTTATTACATTAAGTTAAACATAACTGTCTTCTTTTCCATACATTGGGTATTTTTACGCACTTTTCCCGCCTTCTGAAGTTGCCAACTAAATCAATGTCAATAAGTCTGTAAGTTCTGAAAGTGACTTCTAGAGAAATACGCATAAGAGAGAAATATTCAAAACAGATATAGAAGAGAATATATATATATATATATATATATATATATATATATATATATATATATATATATATATATATATATATATATATATATATATATATATATATATATATATATATATATATATATATATATATATATATATATATATATATATATATATATATATATATATATATATATATATATATATATATATATATATATATATATATATATATATATATATATATATATATATATATATATATATATATATATATATATATATATATATATATATATATATATATATATATATATATATATATATATATATATATATATATATATATATATATATATATATATATATATATATATATATATATATATATATATATATATATATATATATATATATATATATATATATATATATATATATATATATATATATATATATATATATATATATATATATATATATATATATATATATATATATATATATATATATATATATATATATATATATATATATATATATATATATATATATATATATATATATATATATATATATATATATATATATATATATATATATATATATATATATATATATATATATATATATATATATATATATATATATATATATATATATATATATATATATATATATATATATATATATATATATATATATATATATATATATATATATATATATATATATATATATATATATATATATATATATATATAATGAAGGATAATCATACCCCGCAAGATACAAATTGTGCTTCGTTGTCATTCATTTACTTATTTCGAGTAAATATTAAACGAAATTTAACAAACGAATACACCTTGATTTTGATCCTTTGAGAATTTTTCTCTTCTTCGCCATCATCGCAATCATCGTCTTATTTCCTCCTGATTCTTCTCCATCCTCTTAGGACTCACTTTTTATTCTTAAGGACTTTTATACACCCTCATGTATATTTATTCATTTGACGCATTTCGAAAACGTTATCCTTATCCACCATCATTGCTGCTCCACCTGACGCTGCCTTCGGTAGTACATCCTGACTACTATGGGGATTGAGCTTCTATTAAAATAATTGTTTGCCTTTTTGTTATTGTTATCATTGTAGATTACTCTCGTCTTAAATCCATGCATGTATACGAGGCGAAGTGACAATTGAAGCGCCATCTATACAGTTTTTTTCGTTTATAAACAAATCAAGTGACACTTGAAAACTATTCGAGACTCAAACTCTTGTCGGTTTAAGTGAAAATCAAAAGAAAACTGTAGTTAAATTAATACCGAAGTTGGCATTAAGGAGAAAAAGAAGAAGAATACAAGGACGATTTCAGGAAACGTAGTGGGTTGCTTTTACAAAGGTCGACATCATGCGCGCTCGGGAAGTCCAATTAGATAAAGATATATGCGACACTTTGGTAGAGCTTTATTTGATTTCAGAAAGAAAAGTATGTATGTAAGTCACAACAACAAAAGCAAAAACAATAAACCATTACATGAGTCTAACAATGAAGCGTGTAATTACAATCTTTTGGCAACACGAAACACGAAACAGTGTTTTCACTGCAAAAGAAGGATACTTATAATGTTGAATCCAAAGTACCGAAGCAAGTCGTATATAAAATGTAAATTTAGAGAGAATAATAAAAGTGAGGAGAGGCATCGAAAGCGAGGGAGAAGATAGAAAACAGAAATGCTTGGGATGGTTCAAAAGGGAGGGGGGTTAAACGACAAGTAGAGTGGCTTAGAGTTAGGGGATCATAAAATTGGTAGTTCTAAATTTCGTAAGGGTTTAAAATGTTGAAAGAACGCATTTTAGAGCGGTACAATGGATTAGGACGAAATAATCTAATAAAAGGTTTTCATAAACTCCATTTGAAAGTGTATGCGTGTATGAGCTCCCCAAAAATGTTATCGTATTTATAAGCGTTTCAGTATATAATAATTATCCCCTACAAGTTCATTATAAACAATAATGAATCCACCGAGCAAACACGCACATGCACACAAGTAAACACAAATATACGCGCATGTATTCGTGCTCTTCTGTCTTTCGAATTACCGGAAGAATTTCTTAAGTAAATTAATTGTTAACAATTTCATTGTTCTCGAAGGAGAAGAAAGTGTTATAGACGGAATGAAAGTAGACGGTTGTAGGAATGGGCGTGGAGGGTATGATGACATGGGTGGATGTGGGTAGATTTAGGGTGGTTGGATGAAATGGATCATTTTTCTTCAGTGTATTATATTTAGGAACTATTCGGATAACTTCTTGCCTTGATTTGAATAAACGCATAGCAGGTATTACTAAATTACTATTATACACCTTATATTTTTTAGGCGGCAATGTGGCTAAGTATTTTGTTGTTTTCTGGAGAGTTGGTAAATTGTAATATACGATATCCTGCCATTGTGACAGATATTGTTGTTTTACTCTCCTTCGTAAAAGTTTTGTACGCAGCCTCTGGTCCGAATTCTTTCAGAATATATGCGTAAAAGGGATCTTTGGTGTCTCTGGCGAGTTTATGAGTAAGATTAATTAAAATTTTTAAACATTATCTTATTGAGTAGGCTCGTTTTAATAGTATTGTATTAATGTTGCTGCGAAAGGTATTTCTTTTTTGCCTTTTTTAGGCTTTTGTACGTCGCTTTAATTGACGCTAATTGAAATATAAATTTTTACAATTAAATTGAATATTTCTTCGATGTATTTTTTAAAACCCATTCTGCTATTTATAATTATTCGAATTTAGTACGTTAGATCAGAGTAGAGTGAAATCATATTAATGCATGGGGTGTCTTTCAAAAGGTTCAAGTTTTGTGAACTTAAAATTAATGACTATCTGATTATCTCCATTAAGTAGATGGAATCGATAATTAGAGGATAAATTGCTCTCTTTTCCGTTTATTCAGCCCCGTTTTTATTGCTTTCAGAAATATTAAGAATCCGGCAATTATTTCAGAAAAGGGCTTCTGTTATTAAGGCTCGCTAAGATATGTTTACATTCCCTAAATAAATCTCTTAGAAAACTTCAGAGATTAATAATTTGTGACACAATTTAGTATCTCGGGTTCACGGAATGCCCGAACTTAGTCATCGTTTAGGCTACGTGTTTTAGTCAAAATTTAAAATTGCGAACGTTGTTTCGGTTCCCGAAAGCTTCAAAAGGTATATTACATTTTTCCAAAGTAATAAATATTTGAGGATATATTTGTAATTCTTTATAAATTAAGAAAAATCCTTATAGAAGAAAAATGGGAACAAACAAGAGAAACACCCAAAATAACAACAAGCAATCTAATCATGCACGCATCGGCGAGCGCACGTACGCACACAAACACTTGATTTATTAAGCAATTTTTCGACAATCTTCATTTTCGACGTGCACCATCGACATTATCAACTTCAATAACATCATAAACATCATCATCATCATCGGAGCACGGAGAAAGTGTTCTAATAAAATCGCCTTCTGCCCCGCACCATTTTCTCCAGAGGAACAAACAAACCAACCAAATCTAATAAGAAAAAGTCACCCCTTCCCTCTTGTTCGAACGAAAAAATGGACGAAAGGGAATACCAATGCCAACGCGAACGCCCAAAGCTACCACAAAGCGACGTGCCAGAAATAATTCAACAAAATAAAATAAAACACGCACCGAACCGAGGCTATTCATCCCTCAAGATGTATGAGCCAGGGCTTATTTGCCTGTGCAATAACTCAAGGCAGCATCTTTCACCGCAACAACAACAACAACAACAACATTAGTGCACAATAAAAACAATAAGGATGATTCCATTCAGTCAACCGGTCATGGATTCGTTTGTTCACGGTTTTCAAGGGAAGCGTGAGAGTCTCCTCTAATGGTTTGGGGTCGAATGATGGTTCGTTGGTTGGTTTATATTATTAGTGGGTGGTTGGACCCACTGCCATCTTGAATCAAGGTAATGATAAAACGGTGGTGGAAAGAGCAGCGATGGTCCAGTAAAGGAACAAACTTTGTCTTGTCTTGAGACAACATCCCGAACAGAACAATTTTCTTTCGCGTCGTGCCGTTTCGACGGCACGCAACCGAAACGCAAAATAATTGAACAATCGGGCGCGTTTCGAATTTTTCGTAGACTTTTTAGGAAATATTTCATCGAAATGTGTCCCCGGTGTAACATTTAGTGGGCGCGAAAAGGCTGATATCGAGGACAAAGGGAGCGTGAATGAGATTGTGAGCTGGTGTGGGAGCGGTAGTGGGTGGAAAAAAGGAAAAGAGCCATTGTCTCAAGTCTCAATAGTACCAGTAGTCAGCCGTATACCGTTAGCATTATAAATTAGCAACATTTTGTAGACATTGCTGAGGAGCAACAGCAACAACAACCACAGCAGCGGCAGGTAGATAGTTAAATTTGTTATTGTTTTGTAAGGTTGGGAAGCGGAAGAGAGAAAATATGTTTGCCCATAAAAAGAAAAAGTGAACCAAATAATTTTATTTTTAAAAGGAAAATAAAACGAAACTCAGGAATGTCGTCGAGGAGGATGAGAATATGCCAAAACAGCGACTAAGAAATCGAGTAGAAGATGAAGTAAGAACAAAAAAATGGCCTCGAGCACGTCCTTTGCCTTCAAAAAAGAAAAGCATCAGCAATTTTTTAGTACCAACAAGTACCAACAACAACAACGACACCAAGAAGTTAAACAAATAAATCAGCTGTTAATTATATTAAGGCAAGACCATTAATTCAGAGGAAAAATTGGGAAGAGGAAGAATTGGGCGTCACAATAGAACGACTTTTATCAGTGGCAGGACCTGAAAGATTTTGTCAACCCAGAGGAATGAAACTTCAGGAGAGTGACGCGGAATGTTATCGAATAGACTCAAGGATCCAAAAAAGAAGCAAGCAAAACGAAAACTGAACTAAATAAACCGAAATAGTACAAACAATTTTGTAAAAATTGCATAATTAATCTGTGGGTAGAATGTGGAAGGAGAAGGGGTGGAGGCATTATTAATGAGCGTTAAGAATACTTCGCGTCATAAGAAATTTGGCCGCCATTTATTACTGACTCGAATTTTTGAGTTCATGCCTGTTTCTTTCAGATAAAATTCGTTATGACTCAAACAAACAATCCTGAAAACCATTTCACATAATTAATCTCATACACACGCACATACACACACGCATACTCACACAAACACGCGAATACAGGCGCACAAAAAGGCGCATACAGGCGCACAAACACGCTCACATATAAAGAAGCAACTAATTTGTCGAAGATTTAGTTCTCCCGCTGCGGATGCTGCTCCTGCTGTTGCCTTTCCTAATAATTAAGGAGTTGGCATCATTGTCTAATTTATATTGGCAAATTTTATTGGTTTTAGCATTACATGCATTCGAAATTGCTAGCTAGTGATTTTCTGAGCCTGGCGTAAGCGTCAGAGGCAGTGTGTTCTATTGATAAGAAATCATTCTAATTATGAAAATATCTATTTGCCTGTGTGTGTGCAGATGTGTATCAGGCCCCTTCCCTGTTTCTTTTACTTCATTTCATTAACAAACTTGTCCGCCCTTCTTTTACTGCCACACCTTACTTTTCTAGCTCATTTCTTCCTCCTTTTTTGTTTTTGCTGCAGTGTATGAATCTTCCCCTAATGTCACGCATCAAATAACAGTGATGTCGTTTCCATTCCATAAATGAAGAAGAGAAATCCAAGCATTCAAAACGTAAGTCGACAAGGAAGCAGAGATAAAAGGAATGTGGTGCAGATAGAAAGACCCAAAAAATTGACTAATAGGTTTATTTATGTCTAATAAACAAGTCCTTTAATATTATTTCACTTTTATCCTTCAACTTTTATAAATAATCATTTTCAATATTTATTAAATTCATGGACTGCGTAAAGACTTTCGTTAATATTGAAATGAATATCGCTAGCCCGCTACTCATGGAAACCCTCGGGGGACAAGAAAGAATTTTATCGGCAACAGAATCTCGTCAAAATCTCGTAATGATCATAATTCGTAAGAGGAAAAACTATTTTATTGGAATTTACAACGTTGTAGAAACTGAGCTACGCAGTCATAAAATAGAATATACACAGTTGTATTACACCGTTTATTTTTGAATTTCAGCAAATTCTTCACTAAATGGCTAGTAATTAATATAAAAGTTTTAAACTTTAACAACCCAAATTAATTCCAGATTAACTTAGAGTTAATTTTAGGATGCATAGCACCCGAACATTGGAAGTATTCTATAAAGAAATATTATCGAGCATTTACAATATTCATGAACACCTTTTGTCTACTTACCAATTTTAATAGTTGAATCACTTAACCACTTAACCACTCGAAAAACTGATAAGTTGTCAGAGACAGTTAAAGTTAAAACCCAAAACGTTTCCATTTATATTAGCAAATGTCCGTAAATTATGCCCACTTTCGTTATTAATTTTTAGGTAGAAACTATCTTCTGTTAAAAATTTCAAAACCGATTTTTATTAAGTTCCTTCACTAAATGTTGAAAACTAGATGAACTCTATTTACAGTATACTAAAAAACATTTAAAAACTAGAGGCCAGCATAGTTTCAGATGATTTGGTCGGTACATTTTGTTGTTCTTGTCATCGTTCGTTGACGTTGCCACACTCATCCCTTTCTAACTTGATAAAGCCACCCTCGTTCTTTAAAGCATCAATAAAATATTAAATTTATTGATTTCTGATGCAGGTTTCTCGTTGATGAACAGACTTAATTTTCATTTATTAAGTCACTAATTAAGTTATTGTTGTTGTTATTGATGTAGTTGTAGCATTCAGGCAATAAAACACATATAGCAATTAAAAAAAATTAAAACAAACAAACCGTTGCAGGGTAAAATGGGGGCAATGATACCCTTAGGAATGTGAAATTTATTTTAAAGTTCAGACGTTCATTAATTGGTTTTAAAATTTTAGAAATTTGACAAAATTAAAGAGTTCTCGATATGCATTACGTTGCATCAAGTAACGCAACACTTTTGAAGTGTAAAACATCTGCTCCTATGTATGGGATAACTACCAATAATTTTTAATATGACAACACTATATTTCTAAACCACTTTATTTTGTGTTTACCTTTGAGCTCTTCGGAAACTTGTTCTTTCATTTCGCAAGCTACGTCACTGAACAGAAGTTTTTAGAAAAAAAGAGTAATAACTTAATAACTTCCCATTTGAAGTCATTTTAACCAATACAATTACACTCACACACAGCCACGTGCATAATACACTATTAGTTGCTGCACACATTTATTGCGAACGAACAGACTGATTTATTTTAATATTGGTTTTTATGTGTTTGGTCTTTTGATTTTGGCCCCTACCAATAAAATCCATACCTACCATTTGGATATACTACAATCGGTTATACCGTCGTGCTGAAATGGTATTTTTTTAAGTGCGCATCGAGATAAAAGTTTGATTCCAATAATTTGTCATCATAAATATTTTGCTATCTTTTTCCATTTTTACACAAAGAAAGCCGTGCGCAGACTTTGAAACAAAATTTCGAGAAAAAAGAATTTTATTAAATAAATGCAGTTTAGCTAGGGGAAAATAAGAAAATAGAACAAAACAAGGTTGTTTTGTTATAGAACAAAAATAGAACAAAACAAGTCGTTTTCTTTTTGTGTTATTGTTAGAAATTTATTTATTTACTGCAATATTTTTAATAATTTATCACTGGTGGTGAAATAAAACTATTTTATTGCATTTGAGCGTAATAAATGAAGGAACTATTTTCCGGATTTTAATAAACTGTCACTGATAGCACCCAATTTTATGATCCTTACTACTGTAGTGAAAATGAAGAAGGAAGAAATCATCTACGACAAATTTTCCACCAAAAAAATAAAGTATAAATTTGAAGAAAGTCTGTCTATTGTATAAAAAAATTAACCCTTTCATTCTCTCGTAGCATTATGTTATAATGATAACGATCCTATCAAAGAAACATATTTGCTCGTCCTGAAATATTTGGAGACCAAGTATCGTATCTAGCACCAGTTTTTGGCCTTCTCTTTTTTACTCAATTGTTTCATAATAATCAGGTCTCAGAAACACGCAGGCATTTAGGCACAAAACATAAACATATAAACACACGCAAAATGTTAACAAGCATTCGTTTGCATCGATAACAAAAACTCACAAGGTCCTGAAGGGAGGCTTTTGGTGGAAAAGAAGAAAATGAAGAGAGAGGAGAAGAAAGAGAATAAACAGCCAGATAAAGCTTTTGGTTTTTAATTAATTCATAACAAAAGCATTAATTATTACTTATTACTTTTATGTAACATATTTATTAATATTGTTGTTGTTCCTGTTGTTGCTGTTATTACTATCAGTGTTGTTGTATATTTGTTACTGCATAAGCAATAAACGCCCGTCCCGCCATTGTTGCGAACGTCTATGAAAAATAGTGCAATCGTATCTCGATAAAATGTCCTTAACTAAGTCCCGTTAAATTTGCACTCATTGCCGTTGTCGGTTGTTGGCTGTTGGTTGCCATTGTCACATGATGCAAAGCTTTTGTCATTGTTTTCTCGTTGTTATTGTGCTGTCGTTGTTGTTTTATTTGTAGCACTACGTAGAAGTAAATTTATATGAGCCTCGAGGCATTTTCTTTCTACTGGATTCATGATCTCCGATGGTGCATGCAGTAGAGCATTTGTCAACACATACGAAGAAAGGCATATCTGTGTGTAGGTTAGTATGTTCATATATGTATGTGTGTTCATATTGGTATGCTGGTGTGTTTCTTCCATTTTGTTTGCTATAGAAATATTTGATTTTTAAGCTCAATTTAATTCAAAAATTAAGCCGCATCTCACACTCGTGTCATTGTCTCTCTCTCTCCTTCTTTTCATCTATCTATCCCTCTCTTTATTTTTCTAATGGAAAGGCATCTGTCCTTGCGTAGCTTTTGTGTTATGAGCCACCATAAATTATTATGTAAGTCAGCTTTCATTTTGGCGGCTTGTCCATTTAGTGTTTGTTTTCTTACATTTCAAAAAACAGGGTATATTTCTTATTCTTTCTATTGATTGAAATGCTTATCGAAGTAATCAATTTTTCTCTGAATTTTTTGGCTGAAGGGTTATGTTTCCATTCTACAGTTCTGTTTGGTACAGAAAAAGGTCTCGACACTTTCAAGTTAAAATTTATATTCAAGTGAGAAGTCATTAATTATTGACAATATTAAAAAATTTTCTGCATTTTTATTTTGTTAGGAATGTTTTATAGTCGACTACTTTTAATTATTTCTTATTATTTAATGGCATTCTTATGTATTAGGTTTTCGTAAAAAAATAATCCTTATTTGCCAAAATTTTTGAAAATGTAAGACGTACATAACCCCCACGACTTCTTAAAATCCGATTTATTTTTCACGTAATCATCCTGTATTTTGCAAAACTGCATTATTTGCCAATAAATTACAGGCTTGTGTTCGAACGTAAAATGACCGTATGATTGGTATACTGCAGTATCTATGCGCCGGTTTGTGCGTGTGTGCGTGTGTGTGTTTTTACTTGTGTGTACGTGTGGAATAGTATGTTTCCATGATGGCATTTGTGTGTGATTATAGTGGCGTTATGAAAGTACTTCGGTTATAATAATTACTATAATTGATAAATGAATTGTGAATAACTATGCAATCGATTCCTGCCTAAGGGCCGCATTGAACCTAAATACACCAACAAAAACAACAACAACACTACCCAAAACCATAACAAAGTTCAACCCATACAACCCAGACCAATCGCAGTCAAGTAATTTAAGCGGCCTATGCGTCTAACCGTCTATTCGATCACCAGCCGTCTGCTTGTCGATTATCTGTCCGTCAGTCAATTTGCTGGTTAGTGGATTTAACAAAAATGGATCGCGTTTCGTCTTTTATTCGCATCACATTCGATGAAGTTGGATTGTTTTTAATATTTTCTTCATTCCTTCAGATCGGTTTTAGTCTTTTTTGTTAGTTTTGATGGACGAAGTTGTTATTGTGCTGGGTTTGTTATTACTATTGTTGTTGTACATAAATTAGGGCGTAGTAAATATTAAATGACCTCAAGCTTTCTGTTGCTCGCTCTTAGTGCTTAGGTTGCCGCCATGATCTAAGATTTATTAAGTCCATATTCAAAGTAAAAGCAGATGTGGAAGAACATGAGGAAGGAAAACAGAAGAGGAGGCACACCAAAGTGCAGTGAAACCTTTGCACAAACAAGCAAACAGGACTAGTGCGCTTGTGCATGTTTGTGTGCGCGTATGTGTGCGCGCGTGAGTAAGTGTATGATTGTGCATGCTCCCAACTAATTTATTGTTCAAGCAAGTGTCCGGCAAAAGCGATAGAACTTTACTAGATGCAACTACATTACTGCTCTGCTTCTGCTGCAATTTCGGTTGCGAACTTAGGACCCTGTTGCGGTTCTGTGTTCTGTTTGATCGGTCGACCAGCAAGTTTGCTCGGCTTCTATTCTGGAATTCGGCCTGTTTCTAAATGCGAGCCTTCCTCCGTCAACACCATCTACATTACCATCAGCATCAGAGACCACTGCATATTAAGTTATTATATATTAGGTGTTAAATCAGATAAATTTTCGCATAATGCCCCGCATGCAGCACTCGGATTTGTTGAGATTAACTAACCATCCGTATCGTCCGTACGTTCTCGCAGCGAATTCGTACATTTTCGAATATTCATTTCAGATCGCCACAAACAGACTTACATGCGAGTGAGCCCGCTTTGAATGCGGCAAGGCTTTAGATAGTGGCCGATGCATATTGCCGCACGGTTCATTTCGAGGAAGCGTGGATGTTCATTTGAATACAACTCAAATGAATATCGTCTTTTAAGAGAAAGAAAGGGAGAGAGACAACGAGAGATAGAGAGAGAAACAGAATAACGTTTGCTATTCGTTTGGTTGAAAATTTATTTACAGTTCCCGACTCTAGTCGACTGTTTTTGTAGTTGGAGTTGCTATCGTTGTTGTTGTTGTTTCTAGTATTATTTTTATCAGTATTATTGCTATTATTTTCCATACATTTAATTTACATTGTTATGAATGCTCAACAATATTTCATTTCTAACGGTTTTCCCTTCGCCGATATTAAGACTGAGCATCTTCGGGAAGCGATCATAAGCACCACCATCATCATCATAACTTTTATTAAAAAATATTACAATTTATGCGTGAGTTGTTGTGTTGGGATCAAATAATCGTACCTAATCAATTGTTTAACCTTTCCCACATTTCACTCGGCCGCCGTCGCCTGCTAGATTCAATGGCTCGAAATCTAACAATTGTCTTAAATATTTGTTCAGCAAAATTGTGTAAGCAAAAGTGTGTAAGAATCGTAACGTGCAGGGAAGACCTGCACCCAACAATCCCATATCTGAAATTTCTTATAATTGCGTATCCTTCCCCAGTTTTCTCCTGTTTTAGATTTATTTTTGAGTTTTTACCGCTTTTGTACCGTTTTTAGGAAAAGCAGGAAATCAGATCGAAGAGACCGAACGTAACAAATATGCTTGTTTGTACACACTACAATTCCGTACCCCACTTCCCGGGAAAGGGGTGAAGAACAAGATGTAGAGTAAGACACAGATCGGAAATCTTGGGGATTTTATTTTATTGAAGAAGTCAATTGTAGGCGATCGATAAATGAGTTTATTGGAGCACATTCAAAGCGAGATAAACGGATAAACCTTAGTTTTGAATACAGGAGAAATCGTAACAGAGATACGACTGATTTCTCAACATTAATATGGTTTTCTGTATGTGTTTATAGATAAGTCCTTCCTTAAAAACATTCTCAAGGTCTCAAATAATTTCTTAATTCCTTTAATCCTCACACCAAAATGAGAAACCTGCGTCGAAAATTTAAATTAATACTACTTCTTGATTCATTAAAAATTTCCAACCTTTAATCATAACATATTTTTAGTAATTATATAAATTACTCAAACTTAATTAATTTTAAAAGCAAGTCATTAAGTTTTTGATCGCAGTAGATAAAGATCGACCCCTAATTGGCCATCAAAGCGAACGAGTGTGGTTTTGATTACAGAAGTAATTGCTTAGTAGTTACGATTGAAATTAAATCGAGAGATATTTAATTTTCGAGCCCTTTAACATCGTCGCGTTTACCGTCAAATTGAAACGATTAACTGGAAAACATGCATCATCATGCACACCCATCCACCTACACACACATAAGCATACAGCCATACACACATACACAGGCACACACAGACACACACACGCACAAAAAACACGAGCATACACATACACTCCATTACATATCTATCCACATAACATAATTAAACTATTCCAAGTACAAAAAGGTGAAAACTCGTTCAGCGCTTTATTCAATTGCATGAGTTTATTCTAAAGCGCCATCAAATTTCATGTTTTCCATGTAATACGAACGTGCAGCAACAGGCGCACAAACAACAGAAACCACTACAAAACAAATACCAACCGTCAATCCAGTGAGTGGCGAGGAGGGGAGAGGCATTTAAACTAAATAAGCTCTTAACGTACTTCAAATCAATTTATTTAATAACCGACAATTTAAACGCTCGCGAGCAATTCGCTTTATAAAAAGCCGCCTCAGTCGTTTGTTCGGACTCACGCAAACACACTCCAGGATACTGTGGAAACATAGATGCACATAAACACAAGTACGTTTAGGTTCATTCTATAAAACAACGAAGTTAATGAAGAAGAAAAAATGTGGACTATAGAAATATAAACAGACAGATAGTTAAAAGAAAAAATGAGGGAGAGGTATAAGGTGATGGAGTGTTAGCCAAAAGGATTTAAACCCTTTGGTTTCAAAAATTTTGCAAAATTTCTTACTGAATTGAAATGAAAATGAAAAAGGGAAAACAAACCGTAAGGGCAACAACAACCCCGTGAACAGTAATTTTCTTCAAGTGGTAATGAGCCTTATGGAAAATTGTGGGTTAATGCAAAAAAGAGAAGGGCAAGCAAGCAAGCAAGCAAGCAAGCAAGCAGTTGGACAATGCTCATTGGTGGTCAAACAATAATAGGCATAAATTAAAAAAGACGGGAAAGAACAAGGATCAGTTACAACAATGCAACAAAATGTGTTCGACAATATAATTCTCACCATTCGGCCGCTGCGACTGAGGCCATTTTGCGGTGCATTCAAGGCATGGATAACCATGTCTTTGAGATAATTGGTTCACACACTGGCTGAATTTTATATACCCTACACCCGTAGATTAGTAGTTTGATCCTAATAATCAATGGGTGATTTCCCTTTTCATGGTTAATTTCTCTCTTGTTAACTCAGCTTCAACACAACACTAATCAACTAACTATCTCACCTCTTGTTAACTAATTCACTTTAACGCAACTCTTCTCAAAATTCCATAGATGCTGTAGCGTAATTGTGCGCGTGAAACAACTATTTTCCGTTAGAATTGTAACACCCAACACTGTATCTCGGCCACAGAGTTCCTTCTTAAAAATTTCAATTTTCTTTATTGCAATGTCCTTGAAATGACCTTGAAATGTTGTTTTATATAAAAGTAGGCGGAACACTGGACCGATTACGCCCATATTTAATACCATCAATCAACCTATAAGAACAGAGAATATTCGTTCCACACTTCATGGTCATACCTCCACTTGTTCTCTCGTAATGCGGTCTTTTGTGCAATCGTGTTTCTGGTTGGCGGACCACGCCTATTCTCGCAAGATAATTTAGTATTCGAGGATATAGGTTTGTTATCTAAATCCGTCTAGAAACATCGAAGGTGAGGTACAAATTATATATTTATGTCGGGTATCAAGACCGGGAGTGGTTCTCATCCGGCTGATGGCTGTCATCTTGTCAATTTTCAAAATCAAACAGCTTATAGTAAAAGAGAGTATATGCGCTAAATGTCACGGAAATATTTTTTTCATTTTCCTGTAATCGCAATTTCTCCCTGTCGTCTGGCAGATTTCTGCCTAGTGTTTAACGAGGACACCTGCCATGATTCCTGTCGTCTGGCAGACAGACAGCAGTCAGAGAGGCTGACCGATAGACAGTTAGACAGACGAACGGAAGGGCAGGAATGAACTCAGGAGATGATTCTGCGACAAATTATATATGTTTTTCCATACAGCTTTTTTAGTGCGCTACAAATGAAAGAACCAACTTAACAAACTTTCGGGTGTAGGGTGTAAAAAATTTAAGTGACAGGACAGGGTTACTCGTTAATTTGCAGCGAGTAATACAAAAACAAGCACGGGAGATTGCAGAAAATATAAAGTTTGATTGGGAAATAAGAAAATATCGATTAGAGCAAAAGAACAACGTCGGCAGAACAACTGCAGCGCAGTGACGCAGCGCATCGACACAGAACTAACAGCAGAATGGGAGGATGGAGAAGGAGAACAAGTATAACACAAAAATCAACAAACGACTTTACACATCAACAATATAAAAACAACAACAACAACAACAACAACAAACACTAAACACAAAACTAAAGTCTCAAGAACGAATAGAAATGAAAAAAATCAGCAAAACAAAAACTCCGGAACAACGTCATGCCGCAGTTCTTCCTCTTACTTATTTTTTTAGTATTTTTGCTGATGTTGGCATTGTCGTTGTTGTTGTTGTTGTTGTTCCTGATGGAAATTGCATGATGCTCATGCATTTTTTATAAGATGCAACCTTTGATGCGATGTTGCCAGGGCCTCGTTGTATCATCCGTCTTCTTGCTGCTGATGTTTATGACTGTTGGTGCTTACATCGTTGTTGTTGTCTTCGGTGTTGTTCTTGTTATCGTTATTGTTGATGCAGCTGTATTAGGTTGAAGTTGCGAATCGTTTTCGTTGTTTTGCTGTTGTCGTTTTGTTGCTTTTGTCGACGTTCCTGTGTTTGTTGTTGTCTTATGTTAAATTGTAAATTTATAATAAATAGAATTCAGAACGTTTTAGTTTAAGTGAAGGTTGTTATTTAGTCTGCCCGGCACTCTCTCAGCGGTTCTAAATTCCCGGTTGGAATCGGTTCTCGATGATTGTTGGAGGGAAAGGGTCGGAAAACCAGCTCAATTCCGTTTCAACTAGCCAAACAACCCAATCTTCATTTTACGTTTTACGTTGGGTCTTTTGGGTCTTCAACTAATCAAACAATATCAGCTCGCTCTAGAAATGAACGCCAGCGGCAGGACTTGGAAATTGCTTAGAAAATTGCTGTAATTGCATCATGAAACTTGCAGCATGGTCTTGTAGCGGACAGCATGCGGCAGTTTTTTATTTTACCAGATTGATTTGAAAAACGTCTCCCGAATAGACGAAGGATTCCTCGCATTTTTTAAATCAAAATTAAAAATATTGCGATCCGAAAAAAGCTATATTTCAACAATTTCACCGAGAATTTTTTTCTTGATTTTTTTAAAAAGTTTTGTTTTCATTAATTATTATTTATTGAATACTTTAATGCTTAATTATTTTTTGTTTCTTCCTCGGATTTGAGATTTTTTTCTCACTTAAACTTTCTATAATTCCTTAAACAGTTTTGAAAAAAATTTGTTTATTTACATTTCAGATAATGAGTTTATTAGATTTTTGCAGCAAATTGACATAATTATTCATAAATTATTAATAATTAATTAACTTTCGCGTCTGGAACGAACTTGAACGAATTGTCACAATATTTAATTTAAATGAATTAATTTAATCTTAAGCTTAACATTATGTTATAAAGAAGCTCATAAATAATAAAAAAATCATTAAATTAATTTGTACAAGGAAAACAACCAAAAGAAATGGGAGAAATAAAAATATGTTGCTGTCGTTGTTGTTGTTGCTACTTGTAAAACATTATTCATCACGATAATCATCCCATGCATTTAATCTCGAACTAAGTCAAGCAACCAACGAACTAAGCACCATCTACAGCACCGGCAACAAAATCAACAACAGCAAGACGGGAGCAACAAATTTTGAATACGAGATTTCATTAACAAATGAACGAATATCACGAGACGAATAAATAGCACGTCGGATTCGGCAGCAGTAGAAGACGCAGAATATTTCTTCATAAACAAGAAATTTAAATTTGATAATGACGTAGTGCTCAGCGCCTGAGCATCATCAACGACCACACACAAAGTCTTTTGTGAAGCTCACCACTCACTGGCCGCATGGTCTGGTTTCTTCATTTATCGTCTCGTTCTATCACACAGGAATTGTTGAATAAAAGAAACGAATAAACGCAAGCGTGGACAGAACTAATGAACGTCATGACTTGTTATTCTAGGAACAAAAAACAGCATTTTTAATATAAAACCATCAATAATAACGAGATATATCTACTCACAAAAACTAGAGCAACAACAAGAAAAAAGGCAACAATAAAACTCTTCAATTTCATTTTCATTCAAGAAAATCCTGGCGAATTCGATTATTTACGATTTGCCTTTTCTTAATCGATTTAGCTTGGATCATCAAATAAACGAAGCGAAATGAACGTGATCAACGAGTCCGATTAACTGATGCGTGGAAGTTTGAATGATAGGAGGAGGAGGAGAGGAAGAACGAGTAATTTGTTTGCATGTACGTCAAAGAGAAGAACTGTAGAATATACCTCATTACTTGCGATATCGTGTTATCATTAATAATATCTCTATCATTATCATCATAGCTATCATTATCTTCGGTATTATTGTTGTAGTAAGCGATCAAGCGACAATATCGTTTTGGATTTATTCACCAACTTAGAATGGAAAACGTTCTTCATCATTATTTGCGTTACCGTCACGAGTAAGGCGGTGACGAGTTATCACATTAAATTTTCCAATTAATTAATAATATCTAGAATGAGCGCAAATCAATAATTTGTGATTGAACCACAATTTCGTAAAAATTATGATAAGCATGTGTGAGATAAGAAATTACAAAATCTATACAATTTATTTCTTCAGTAGCGATATTTTCTTCGTAGTTATCAAATAGAGAAAGTGATTAAGAATGACCCATGGGGAGATTAGAATTCCAACGAAATCCATGAAAATGCTAAAAATAGAAATGGATGGCATTCACTAATTTTCATGACGATTGTGCAACAACAGCTCGATCATATGCATTCGAAGGCGTGCACGACAATCTAAACCGGTCCAGATCGAGTTCAGGCCTAGCCAGCAAAAGAAAAGGAAAAAAACCAACCAAACCTAAGCAATCGTTCATCAGCCATGCGCGCAGCAGGTACCCAAAGGACCGATAGACCAACAGAAAGCCATTAGTTTTCATGGCTGACAAGTCATATATCGTTGTTGTTGTTGTTGTTATCGTATCTCATTTCTTGTTCAGCAACAAGCTGACGGCAATGGCGGTGGTGAGAGTGATGGTGGTGGTTGTTGGTGTAAATTTAATGGCTTCCGAATGATCAGAGAAAGAAATAAATGGCAAACGGAACCAATAAACGTCGCCCGATATGTTTGACTAACGCTGTTGTTGTTGTTGCTGGTGTTGCCACTGTTGCAGTTTTATACATCCATTTCTCATACGATTTTTATAATTGTTTATTTGATAAAATTTTGGGAATAAGTCAAATGAGTTAATTATTATGGGGTTAACTGCATGATTTTCTTAATTTTAAATATAAATTTTTTATCAGAGAAATTTTTACTTTGATTATGTCTGTTTCATTTTTCCTTTACATTTGTTTGTATTTGAAATATATACGTTTATGTATAAAAATGGTCTTTGATTATTTATTAAAATAATTATTTATAAATTTTTTATAAGCAAAATATGTAAAATATCGTAAAATACAAAATAAAGTATTTCTTTATTTCAAAATTATTTTTAAATAAAACATATTAATGTTTGTGATAAATTAAAATGAATTAAAATTAAAAAATGAATTATGTTTGCTCCGAAATAACGCTTTTAAATAATAAGAAAAATTTTTCCTTCTTCAAATTCCATCAATTTATCCATCTCACAATTTTCTTTGATGTTGAAAGCAATCAATCATATTGCACAACTTCTCCAACCATCAGTGGTCGAGAGGACGGATCTCCTTCTTTACTTTTATCCTATGTTTAATAAAACGATATGACGGGCTTATGATAATCATGAAGATCAATTTTTTATCTCTTGAAATTCTTTAACTTCTTTTATATAAAAGCTATAATTCTCTGAAAGAAACAACAATAACAACATTCACAAGAGCCAGACTAAAAACGGAAAATATTAATGTAATAAAATAGTGAAGTACAATAAGGTATTGAAGGATGTAGTGAAGGAATGGTTTGAAGGGTTAGTTGCGAGCAAAGCGTTTATTTTAATATAATTTTACATCGATCAAGTGAAGTTTAAAGAAGTTGACCTTCGATAAATGCCCGCATACACATTTCTCCTCTCCTCCCTTCTTCTTTCCGAAGAAACAACAAAGCGTTCTGCTTTTGCCAATGTATTACCGATTCCTTCATAACAGATTGCTGAAGAAAATCCAGCAATGATTTTTTATTGATTATATTTGATAAAATTAAAATTGCTATAATTTTAATAAAATTATAAATTACTTGCTCCCTCCCTCCCCTCCGTGTGGCCAATATTGAAAAAAATTCCAGTCGATGCCGTCGGCTGGATCTTCTTCAGAAGCTTTTCGGATATACGTTCTTTTTTCTTGTTCTTTTTATTGTTCATCTTTAGAAATTATCCTTACGGTCGTGCAAAGTGCGACCTCTCATTATTCTGAGTGTAATTTTTATTATTAACTTGAAATGGTTTAACGTTCAATTTTATATTAAATTTAATATAAACGAATGTTCGATTAAAATTGTACTGAAATTATTGCAAGGCAGCGAAGTAGCAGACCAGGAGAATTTTTGGACTCGCAAGATTAGGCAGAATGAGGTCTCAATGGAAAAAGAGGGTTCCGAAGAGAATTATTCAGCAGAATCGTTTATAAAGAATATTAAACTATGTTTAAGCCATGACTTATAAAGAAGAAAAGTAAGAAGAACGGTTAGATGACGATGATAGTGACGATCACGGAGAGGAAGAAGAGAAATTGATAGAGGCAAGATTTTGTAATTTTTTAAAGTAAAGGATAAAGGGTGTGCCGAAAAAGAAGATGATAACGACTACTGTGAAAGAAAAAACTAATTATTATATTTGTTATTTTTGAATTAACGATTTCTGATTTCCACAGATTTTGTTGAAACCATAACTTAAATCCACCTTTTTGGATAAATCCTACTCATCCGCTAGTTTTAGCGCTTCTAGTTATGCTAAATTCGAAGAAGCATTCACAATCAGCACATAGTTTTATAATTCCGAAATTCTGACTTTTAAATTATTTATTTTTTATAAAAATTGTGCCTACACGAATTTCCTGTACACACAAAAAAAACATAAACTCCATCCTGATATTTAAAATATTAAACATTTACATAAACACTGCCCCAACACGTTCGTTTCTCTCCCCTACCCCGCATTTTTCATCGTTTCATCATCGGTTTATGGCAAAGACCTGTCAAATACATCTCGAAGAGCGTGGGTGATCTCCCAGCCTATTTTATTGCTAGCTTGTGGATAATTTTTTTATTTTCTTTACGAACTCATAAATAATGCATAAATCATCGACTGATATAATGAATAGAAAATATATTATAATTTTTTCTTTCTTTTTTGGATTAAATGAAAACTTTTCGATGTGTCAGGAAAGCGTACACGCTTCATCATGAGAGAAAATTTGAAAAATTGTGCGACGACGAAGGCTTCTTTCGTTCATCTACTTTTCCTACCTCCCTTCTTCCCTTTCTCCTTTCCTTTATCTATTTCTTCCCCCCTTCGACCAATCCTTCCGTTTTTGCTTTCACCTCTTGTTCCTTCCTTCCTAACTTAATCGTTTCTCCTTTTTCATCTTTTCCCCACTTCCTTCCGTTAGTTTCCGCAGCAACTCGCGAGGTCTTTTTCGCGACCTATGAGGCAGTTTATTGCGACGTTTAAAACGATTGCGGTTTCCGTTGATGCTGAGACGTCACAGATATTAGTCGCTGAGGGTATTATCGCTGTCAGTGAAGCCACTGTTGCTTTTGGTTTCCTTTGTTGTTGCTTTGGTAGCGGTGACGATTTTACTGATTGTTGTTTTCGCTTTTATTCGGTGTTCTTTATCCTTTTTACAGATAAATATTAATTTTTAAACTTTTCCTTGTGGTTTGTTGCGGTTGTTTTTGTTGCTACTGCTGTCGTTTTATATAATAAAATCGTCATAAAACGCATTGGTCACGTAATTCTGTTTGTTCGTGGGATTTTGTTCTGTGGCCGCCATCATCATCAACACTATTATCGTCAGCAGCATAATAATCTTTTGTAAATTTATGTAAAGTTATTTCAGGGATGGGGTCGAAGAAAATACCGATATAGCCTCTTTTGGCCCAATTTAAGGATTTTAAGGGTTATTACCTTAAGCTATTTCGACAGAAATACTTATGATGCGTCCCAATCTTTTGTCCTTTTGACCTTTTTTTAAAATTCACAAAACATTCTCTTTGATTGTTTTCAACTTTTATAATTTTAAAATTAACTTCAATTTTGTCTCCTCGATCAAGGCTGACTAATCGCAATTAGCAATTTTTATTAATTGTCCAAAGTTTATTTTGGACCATTTTAGGGAAAAATAATCGGTCATAAAAATTTTTGGAATTAGATTTTTGCATTATTTTTTTTTTATTTTTTATTATTTTTATTATTATTTTTTTTTAATTTTTTTCAGAAAGTTCTATCATAAAACTTTCTAATCCTCACAAACAAGGATTAAAATCTGTTAAAATGTCAAAAGCAAGAGAAGCAGAAGCAACATCAATAACAAAAACAACAGTTAAACAAATAAACTCTGAAAAATTACTTCCTTGATTCCAAATTTTATGGCTTTCATAGTCTTTTCTTACAACAAAAAAGGGGGTGAGGCGGATGAGTGTGTGTGAGAGAGAGAACGTGGGAGAAAATTTTTCAGGGCGTTCTTAGAATAAATTTTTGTATCCTTGTTCTGTCTCCTCGTTGTAACAAAGTTGTAGTAGTTGTTATTGCTTCCGTTGTAGATTTGGTTGTTTTTTTTTTCATTATGATGTTGTTTTTGGTGTTGTTGGTGTAGACAAATAATAAATAGTTTTGGTATTAATTAAAGGTCATTGTTGCCAACGTTGCGCAATTAGCAAAATGTTTGAATTTTATTTCAATTTCCAGCTGATGTAGCACGACCATAACAGTTACAACAACAACATAACGGTACAGGACATTAGATTTATATACAAATGATTTGTAATGAAAAATTTAATTTTCAATTGAATTGAAAAATGTTAAGAATGCATGGATATAAATTATTTGATGTTGTTGTTTCTGATGTCGTTGTTGTTGTTGTTGTTTATCCTATTATAGTTATTTCTCTTTCACTACAAACGAGCGCATAATTAAATTTTTGCTGACGTGGACACGAAGATTTATGGAAACACGCACACGCACACATAGCAACACACGTACTCACACACATACACATACACGCTGATATTAAGTAACTGTTCTGATACTAAGTGACATACTGAAAAATGGTTTTCTATAAATTTTCGAGTTAGTACAGGAAGATGAGCCCCGGTAGAAAGAGCACCAGATCCACCGTTTTAATTAATGAGCGAACTTAACCAGAGAGAGGGAGAGAGAGAGTGGCCTTATCCACCTTTAATAATCGTTGAGGATTGCTATGATGTACACCTTTGAAAATTCCCTTACCAACCATTTTTAAGTTTTGGCCATTTCGGTCCCATTTTTGTAAAGTACCTAATTGACCATATTATGTTATTTTTTCAGGAACAAGAAACGAATGAAGGGATGAAACATAAGTTCGCAAAAGATCCCCGATTTTCCCTAAAGATTTTCTATCAAATTCTTATCTCATTATCTCGATAATAAAGTAAAGCAGCCATCGAAGTACCGAATATATTAAATTCATAGCTTTCCTTGGCTTACGCCTTTACAATATTATTTCAGGACTCTGGCTCAACTTTGTTAAAATTACATTATGTCTATATTGAAAAATCTGTTGTGATGAAATACGTGTTGAACCTGAAAACCTGGATTATCTCAGGTTTTCTATTTATTTCTATCTTTTATGGTAAAGTTTTGAGCAGTGCGCTTTCCATTTGAGCAAATTATTCCTACAGAAACTTTATTTTCACGAGGAAATATATTTTATGTCGCCCTACCAAATATTTTGTTGATAAATTGCCGAGACTGGTGTTGCCAACAAACATCGAGTGTTTTATTTTACTCCGTTATCTCCTGGCTGCAGGCCGATGATGCTGATTCTGCTTCCAATCCTTCTGCGTGATAGGATATGAAAATAGGGCCAGCCCCAAACAGGATTTTATAATTGTTTTTGTTTTGTAATTTTTCACCTTTTCCGTTTTTTGTTTGTCTGATAATTTGAATTTATCGCTTGCCTTCTCTTTTTTGGTCATAATTTATATTTTATTTAATGTAATCCTAATACAGATTGCCTTTCTAAATTGACCCCTGTGTTTACCCCTCGCCATCCAACCCTCTAGGGGTCCAAGCACATTTAGTGGTTTATATATAGGCGCATACTATTTTGTTCATAAGTAGTGCCTGTTTGCAAGATTCAATAGACTCTTTCTTTTTCTCTTCTAAGGATAAATTTGACGAAAAAAAATTTCCAGAAAAAAAATTGTTTAATGACTTCTTATAGGTTTCATTTGAGAGTTTCATTAAATGTATAAAAAACGAAGAAAATGTTTTTTCTGGATTCCACTCCTTAATAATTTAAAGAATCTACCCCAGATAATTTCTTATGGCCGGAGCAGCAATTCTTTTTGGAACTTATTGTTATTTCTTAATTTAATAGAAAATTATTTTGCATTAAAATTTCATTTTTTGTAATTTTATATTTTTATTTTTTAACGATATTGAACACATACTTTTTTGTCTAAAAGACAGAATTTTTAATTTGCTCCTCTCCCTCTCTCTCTCCTCATTAAGTCTCTTCTGCCTGAAATTTCCGAAGGCAAATCTTGTTTTTATCGTTTTCCCTTTTAATTGCTGTTTTTCTCATATTTTTTAGTTGTTATTGTTGTTGGTTTCACTGTTGTTGTTTTTACTGGTCGGAGCTATCTCTAAACCATGCATACGCATTCAAGATTAAAAATTAAATGCTTAATTAGTCACAGACTGCGTTGCAGTAAGTTTTGATTTATAGCGGTCTTTCAGTGCATTTTTCCTCTTATAATTTTTTTTAAAAAATGTTTGGGTGTTTATAATTGCTTTATCAAAGAGGTTTAACAAGTAAATAGTATTCTATTGTTGTTGTTGTTGCTGTTATTTCGAAAAGGGGAGGAGAGGTATGGAAGTGAGATGAGAAGCTTAATGGGGAAAGTTTAATGTTTTATACGATAAGCCGCTTTGACTAAATGTTTGTATTTACCAAAAGCAAACAGATATTATTTTCTTGTTTTGCGATTTGCGCCCTTTCTTGTTTGGTAGGAGTTTTTTTTAATAAATCCTTAAATCGTTTAAATGATTATGCAAATAATTGTATTCTGATTTACTTAAAGCATTTGTGAAATCCACTTATCATCATTAGTACTGCATCGATTTATTAATATTTTTTTTAATTTTCAAGAAAGGTATTCTCTATCATGTGGAAGCAGATGGATGGATAGAAAGTCTTTTTCCCACAAGTAGCATCGTACACCATTATTGACAGCATCAAAATCAAACCATATCAAATGTTGTCGGTTGGTTGCAAACAAACTGTTCAAAAAATACCATGCGTCAGTTCGACGAACACTAAGATTCTATTGCTGCGGCGAATGATGGGAAGGTTTTAAAATTATTCGCAATCAATTTAACCGCATATCAAAGATAGTGAATTAAGAAAAAACTGAAAAGCAAAAACAAAAAAAAAAAAAGAAACCAAACGCACTAAAAGCATTTTCAAATCACCGAAAAACAGAAAAAAGACCCTTCGACGGAATGGAAGTGCTGTGAATGCAAATCAATAAAACTTATCGGTCTTGTCGATTCGACGAAGAAGCCACAGGGGTGGGTCAGAAATTGAGTGAGAATGATGGAGGGGAAGCAAGAAGACCCGAGGCACTTAAATCACTTTTCTTGATTATAAAGTAAAAACAACAACAACAATAACAACAACAACGACCTCATAAAAGTTACCAGCATCATCACCAGCAAAGCCACCACCTCCATCACTACAAATAACAAAAATGCATTAACAACATTAACCAGAAGAACAAAAACAACAAGAAACATTAGCGTAATCATCGACAACCAACCACAAAAATTGATACGCATTTTAATTTGCATCAAAAAATTAAGATAATAAAAAAGGGATTCCGTTTAGGAGTCTTCCTACAATAATGTTTCTATATTTTCCTTATCTCTCCTCCTCCCTCTCTCTCTCTCTTCTACTTCCCTCACACTTAGGTTTCTATGTTTTTCTTTTTTGTTTTTTTGAAAGCTTCTCTTATATAGGAGTAGCTTCAATTCTTACATGAAAAACGCCCTCTTTTAAATTTATTTTGCGCAAATTCAACATCCGCGTGTTTGAGCGCACACACATACCCACAATCACACGCATAATCGCATACATACACTCCCTTCCGTTCATGAAAACCGTTCGAAGTTCGTAATAAAAAGCATCGAAACCAATCAATAAAATTTATTTTTCTTAAATAAATTCATGACGGAGTATTTGAATCCGTAATAAGTTTTTTTCTACTTTTCTTTTACTTTCTTTTTTTGTGTGCAGCACTTTATCACAAGTGACTCCTAGGATCGTTCTTTATTATTTTTACTTCATACGTTGTATCGCCCAAACAGCCCATTCAGTCATTCATTCATTTATTTATTCATATAATCATCTATTAGCTGTTAGACCAATTTGATAATGGTTTAAAATTTATGATATCATCATCATTATTATAATCATCATTCCCAACAACGAATACGATAAATAACGAATATTAATATGAAACGATGATTACTCAATTCGTTGTTACAAGCGCGTTTTTGGTGGGAATTATTAGTATCGTTTGACTCGAAAAATCCAAAAAAATTCTGTTTTTTGTAGATTTTCGAAGAAATAAAAAAAATCATATTTTACTTATGATTATACTAATATATCGTCATGATAATATTTATGAAGATGTCGCCCTTTTAGTTCTTAATTTTCTGAAAAAGTACAATAAACCGAATATACAATATTTATTGATTGTGAAAGTTTTATATAAGTTTTTAATGAGATTGAATTTGAAAACTTAATTGCATTTAAATTTGATTTCAAATTTACTTTTTATCTTTTCACATTGTATCCCATTTCTGATTCCGCAGTGTCCAACAAATAAAGCAATTTGGCTTAGAGAATAGAGAAAATTTCGTTTTCACATGTCGGGTGTTAGAAAATCTTTTAGTAAAACCCCAATTAATTTCACCGCAAGATCATGTGCCACTTCATGTAAAATAATCACAGCTAAAGTTTATTATCGGTTTAGTATAATTTTTTGAAGTATTTGAAATGTGGCGAAATCTTTTACAACTTGCTTTAGTTGGAAGATACTTAATCAAATATTTCTATAGATAGTTCTCAACTGGCAGTTAACTATCAGTCAGTTAACGGCAGACTTAACCGAACATTGTGAAAGCGGGTTCTAATTGCTATGAAAGATATGTTTTATTAAAAGTATATTTATTTATTTGTGAACTGATTTAATAGGATTCATTTATTGTTTATGTCATTAGTGTTTAAGATTCTGTAAAAATTTAAAACAAAAAATACCTGAATAAATAAATAAAATTATTCTAAACAATAACAATTTATTTTATTTTAAATGTTAAAAGACATTTTAATTTTAAATTTAATTTTATTTAATTTTCACTTCAATTTAATCTCAATTTTAGTTTTACCTGACAATTATTTAATTGTAATATCAATTTAATTAGAATATTATTTTATTTTTTATTTCAATTTAATTTGCTTAAACTTTTTGGAATTTTGCTCGATTTATTATTAATTTAATTCATTTATAATATATTTGTTAATATTTAAATATATTTATTTAAAGAGGCGATTGTAAAGTGAAGTTTTATTTGTTTTTGTTTCCTTTGAAAACTTAACGAAAACGTCTGTTTTTTGTTCCTTTTTAAAACCGAATAAATTACGCGAATTTATACCAGCATTTCTTTTGCCAACATTTCGTCATAAATTCAAGAGCATTAAAAACGAATGCAAAACAAAAGGGTAAAATAAATGAAATGAAACTATTAAGAGCGCTAACTTCGGTCTAGCCGAAGCTTATACACCCTAGTGTCCGCTAACGCATCATCGGCACAGCTTATCTTGAAATGGTATGGTATAGTATGGTATGGTATAGTAGTAGGCGTGTCACGCCCATTTGCTGTGGATTTATTATGTACGACACTGCCATTTCGGCCATAAAATTTTAGCTTCCAAATTTCAGTAGAGGCCGAAAGGCACCATATTTTATATACCTTTCACGCCCACTTAAACGCATTACAAACAGACGAAATAAAAGAATATGCCCTTTCCCTTCGAGTGTAGGGTATTAATATAAACAATTTATAGAGCGAGGCAACATTGCAAATATAGCTGGGGTAAACTGCAAGAACACAAACACAATAAGTAAAACTAAAAGAAAAATAAAGTTTTGAAATTGAACGCATTTCCACTGATTTACAACTGTCTCGCTTTGTCTCATAGTTTTTTATTTAATGTTCTCACTCTTTCTATTATTCTTCTCCATCACGTTCTTCTTGCTCTTTTCCCAGTGCTTCTTGCATTCTAAATTTTCATCGTTCATTCTTTCATTCGCGTAGGTAAAGGGAGGGACGACTTATTGACGGCGAATGCCAAAAAATTTGTGGCACAAGGACATTATTAAAATGATCCATAATACGGAAGTATAAAAATTGAATTATTACAACCAATTTAAAACTGAGGCATCAGTAGTAGCTTGAGACATAACTATCAACATAATTATCATTATAATCGCTACCACCATCAACAAAAACTAGCCGGAATAATGGCATCAAAATGGCAGAAACAGAAAAACCAAAAAAATTTCCAAAGAAATGAACACAAATAAATAAGCAAAACTGTTTGGCACACACTTCGCATCATTTCCGTTTTCATTACCTCGCTTTTCTTCACCCCTTTTATGTGACTCCCATGGGATCCTCAATGTTTTTGTAATTCCCAAAAAAATGCGATTTTATTTATTTACTTAGAAAGAGAAAGAATATAAGCTGAAAACAAATCATTAAATTTGTCGCAGTTTACAACCGCATTTTGCAGACGCCGCCGCGCATTGATCAATAATCACTTATTATTTGTAATCTTCTATAGAAAATATGTAATGGAAAATTGAAATAATGTTGTCAAAATCAAATTTCATAACCAAGAAAAAGAACACAATGTAGCAAACTAAGGAGCAAAACATCGCTTGAAAGGAGCATAGATCTGCAACACAAGCATTTATATCATGACGTGACCATTAAAGGTAAAATTAGTCTATTGGAGCCGTAGGAGGATCCGAAAGACAACAAATATTTCCAAATTATATCTAAATGATATTTTACGCAATTGTTAAATTCCATTAATCAAAACCGAACAGCAAATTCATCAAAATTCAATGAAAGGTACTGAAGTTAATTGAAATTCATCCTGGATTCCTATAAGTTCTTCTAGAGTTCGTTAGAATATGTAGGAATTATTCTATCAATTTCAAATAAAATTCACTGTCGGTAATTTTAATTCTAAATTAATGAACCCATGCGTATATTTCTCAAAATTGAGAATGAGAATTAAAAATGCTCAGAAATTGTTCACTTCTTTCGAAATAAGCTCTCCAAGTACTACAAAAATATGTTACGGTTTGTTGAAACCTTTAAATTCTTTAATATGTTCTCGAATCGGTTTCAATTTATTTGACATTTTCCTAAACGTAATACAAGTTTATTGGGATTTATTCCAGTCGCCAATGAAATTCAACGAAATTCTAAGTTAATAAATGTTTAAAAATTAATTAAATACATTATTTATTTAAAGAAATTGAATTTATTTTAACAAATAATATCCATTCGAAAGAGATTTGTTTAACCGTTTTTTCAAAGATATTTTCTAATTTATTTTCTCATTTGAAACATTTTCTAATATAAATATTTCATCGGGAATATCAGGAAAAATTAAATAAATACAGGAATGAATTTCATAAATACATCATCCCAGTTATATTTTCGCCTTAGTCTTAATTTTCGATTAATTCAAAATATTATTCGACGACACTAATCAAGGGTCAGGAATGGTTTTGGAATTATTTTGAATTCATTGGATATAGTTCATAGTCGGGAGGAACATTTTTTATACATGATTTATCAAATGTTCGTCAAATAATACTTACAGGAAATTCCATACTTTTTATACCTTGCCGTATCTTTTCACAATATTAGGAATATAAATCTTGAATAAAAGCACTTACCTAAAAATAGGAAGAAAAAAGGACAACATTAATTAAGCAAGTATTAAAATAATTTCAAAAAAAAGATTTTAATACATAGAATATATAATAATAAAATTGGACACTTGTTATATTATATTTTGCAAGAACAAAAAAGAACTAGCGACATTTATTTCTAGAAAGTATTTACATGGCATTACTAGAATATATTGGAATAATATTAAAAATAGCAAAAAAGTATTGAAAATTTTAAATTATTATTATTAATTGTATTTAAAAGTATTAATATATTAGAGATAAAATATTTGTACTATAAAAACTTTTGTGTAATTTTATATGATAATTACGATAAAGTTTTAAGAAATAATAATTTTAATAAGGCTTGTAAAATTGTGGTATTCATCGAGGGATCAAATTTTATTTCTAACCATTTGAAATCATCATCTATCAGCCGTCAATTTTCTCTTTCTAAATTTTGCAAAATTAGCGAAGGACTTAATTTTCAAAAGGTTTTATGATTTTTCGATGGATTTAAAAATTAATTTTTTCGATATAATTTTAAAGTATTTTAGGCTTTTATAGCACATCATTATGCACTAACTTTTATATTAACAATAAAATTCATTAAAATAGTATTAAATCTTGATAACTCTTGCTTGAAAATGCAAAGTAATTGTTGAGATATATTTTAGTTTATTTGCCTCCTTTCATTATTAAATTTTTCTTCTACGGTTCGTGTAAAAGTTTAAATTATTTGCTTGATATATCACTCCATCCTTTTCGTTTTTAATTTTTTCGAAGTTAATTTAAAAGCACTTAAAAGAATTATTGCGCTATTATGAGTGCGAGTAATCCTACCTCGCACGCACTCACTCATTGACTCTCCCAATCAAATCCGTGTGCAAACACGTGAATAACCATATTATCACAAATGCAAACTTATTTGCGTGCAAGCTCCCGCATGTAATTTATGACAAAATCGTTAAAGAAGCATTAATGAAAATTACATGAAAGTACTTTGGAAAGGATTTGTTTTTCTTTTAGTTGCTTTAGAGAAAAATTGGTTTTTTTAACTGAAAAACAAGACTAAATAAAAATCTAGTGTTTCAACTTTTACGCTTATTACTCAAAACACAAACAATTTGAAAATCTTATGATGGATCTGCTTCAGTTTAATGGAGTCAATGGCATAGGCAATTATAAATTTATCCAGCAAATAATTTGTTTAAGGATAATATCCGGTGTTGCAGACATTTCTCTCGTGAATCATGCATGTACAATCATGCTAATAGATAAATCGTGCATGATTCGTTTATACTTTTTTTAAAATATAAAACATCAGCGTATTTTGGATGAGCTTGTATCCCATTTGTTGAAGTGCGAATTCACTGCGGGGTCACGTAATGGCATTTATGCATTAATAACGTGCAATGTACATTAAAAAAACATCAGACAATAATAAATACAAATTAATATTTAAAATAATTTACTCAAGAGGTACGACTGATTTTTACTATTACATTAAACCATGCAAACGTACGGTTGTATGAGTGTGTGAATCAAATTCATGAATATCTCTACATATTTGAAAATTCTTCTCTCGCCTTACAGACCTGACTGTAGTTATTGTGGGTGGATGATACTCAGGGTATTCAGGGGGTTTTCAGGGTATTCCACAACCCCCCTGTTTTAACGGAAAATTTTTCACACATTTTACTTCATATTTGATGCGTACTTATTTTAGCCGTTTTTTGTAAAAATTAAGAGCATTAAAATTACGTTAACGGTAACATTCACAACAAAACGATTGAAAGATAATTTCGCGAGAAATATCAGTGTGACACTGTTATAAATTTTATGTAATAAATTCCAAGATTTAGCCATTTTTTTGCTTAAATTAAATTGCGTTGTGACACAATAAAACGAAACGTATCGCATTGATTTGAAACGAATCGAAATGAAAGCGAATTGAACTGAATTGGAATGCAATCTCAAGCTCAAAATTAATCGAAGCAAACGCGACCCGAAACAACTCGAATGCGAACTGAATCGTATTTATCTGAATCAAATAAAGGAAAAATACTAGCGCTTTGACGTTGATTCATGAAATATGAAGTGCTTGATAATTGACAATAAAAAAGGATTATTTTTTTGTCGATTTATTGAACACATAAAAATATATATTTTTTGCAATAGTCACAACACTAATAAACAAAAATAACCCGCATTGGAAAAATTTGCAGTGACGTCCAAAAATAAGCAAAAATCGAAATGCATACAAGGTAAGAGTTCCCGCCAAGAAACTGTGCGCGGCAAAACATATAAACGAATACTAAAAATTTTCGGAAAAAATCCGCTAAAACATTCTCTACAAAATTTCAAACAACAATTTTTATTAGGCAGAAAAAATACATTAAGGGTAAAAAATGAAAAAGAAAAAAAAATGTATTGTGTGACCAATCGGCTTTGCAAGGAATATGAAACGCAACAACTGCAACAACAACGTCAAAAACTAATTCCACGATCACTATACAACAAACATCAAAAGTGAACAAAAACAAAGGAGAAACTTTGTAAAAATGTTGCCAATAAAATCAAAACCATTGGCTGTTGCGAAGATGCTGTAAATTCGAGAGAAGGTAAAGAAAACATTAAAAAAGCAGAAATAAATCGAACAATATGAATACATCCTTCGGAGTTGGAAGGAAACGACTGCGAATAATAATAATAAAAAAGGAAGAGGAGGACAAGAAGAAGAAGAGGTAGTAGTCATAATAAATCATAAATCCATACAAGGTTTGTCTGCGAAAGGTTCGGGCGAAAAGGGAAATGTAGCTTAACAGCTGAAACGAAATGAAATGAAGCTATTCAAACTACTGGACTCTTTTCTTCTCAAGGACTCAATTTTTGACCTTTCTATCATTGAGAAAAGAGCAACAAAAATAATAGGAATCGTAAATAAAAAAACGCGACAAGATACGCAAATATTTGGGTTCAAAATTGCACCAGTTTTTGTTTTTATTACTTTTTTGTTTTATGAAACGAATAAAAATGATCAAAGGAAAACTCATAACAAAATACAACAGGTATCTCTTGCAGTCGGTCGACCGTCTCCTCAGGCATTACGTCATAAACAAAAAAGGATCGCGTGGACGTCTTGTAGTTCATTTTGCATGATGCAATTGCACGTCGTATAAACACATTAAAGCATGGATTCGCATAGAAAATATGCAAAAACCAGGGTTTTCCATTCAATTTTTATCAGGTTCTTGCTTTATACGCAGCGGGTTCTCAAAAATTTCTTTTGCTTTTTACGAATTTTTAAGAATTTTTAGGTTTTTCGCAGTCCGTTTAACAGGCTTTTGATTTACGATTCCTTGACCCGCCACCTGCCGTCGGTTGTATGACATAAATTTAAATATTTTTTTATTATTATTATTTAAATTCAATGCGTGCAAATTTTAAAATAAGCAAACTGGATTTTGCGCACTCGATGAAGTTTTTCTATCATTCACATTTTTTTGATTTTCCTTTTGTTGATACGTTTTGTTAAATTGAAAAATATTTTGGTTGAAAAAATTTCACGCTGTTTGTAAGCGTATCGTAGGTTTGAACGGAATTACAGTCAATGCAATGCGTGACATCGAAATTCTAAGAGAAAAAAATGCAGATGTAATTCACACAGGCCAAAATAATTAGCTCTGGCAGTTCAGTTTAAATTCTTCTTTACTTAAGTCCAAACAATGTGTTGTCAAATTTATTAAAAATATGGAAAATTATAATGACAAAAAAAAGTATTATTGAAAAGTATTAATGACAAGTAAAAAAGTAGTTATTAATTTTTTGTTACGTAAACGTAAACATCGTTATTATCAATAAATGTACGGCGTTTTAATTCGAAATAAATCTCAGAAAAATCTTTACTAAATGGTTGATGAAAATTGAAATTTATTATATTAATCACTGACTCGTTAAATAAATTGAAAAGCGAAAGTCATGATAAAGGATAATTTATAGTAAATTATAATTAAGTATTCTAAATCAATAATAATTAAATCAATGAATAAAATAACAAAGTGAAATATAAAATCAACAAATATGTAAGAGTGAACAATATGAATATGTTTGGGTAAATGGCGGTATGTCATAAAAATTATTAGAAATATACCCGAAGATTAAGTAATATGTATATATAAAATATATGAGAGAAATGAAAGAAAACAAATTAGAAAATGGAGATGTATTTAACAAAAATAATAATAAATGTATTTACATTAAATTTTATTTAAAACTAAAAATTCTAAACATTGCAAAGTGTTTTAAATATAAGCTCATAGATCCACGAAATACAAACTAATTACTTTTGTTTTTCTAAGAGAAAATTGATTGAAATCCTTTTGAATTTGCGAGATAAAATGCCTTTGCGACTAAATGGTGTTTTCTTCGAGGAACAGCTTCATTAGAAAATATTGAAACAACAAAATCATTTTAACATTATTCATAACTTTGTACACAAAAGTGCGACAAAACGGACAAAATTCCTAAACTAAAATAACCTCGAAAGTTCTTAAAAGTTAGAAATCTTATAAAAAGATAGAGAAGAAATACGAGGGGACGTGCAATTTTTGTAGAGTAAAGTACTAAAGCATTGTTGTTAAGCGACGTTGCCTGATTTTCCATTCCCATCGTTTATTAGGCGGTCAACCATAAACTCCTCTAAAATGTTTTAGAAAAAATACGCATGCCATTGTTGGTTTATGCAATTGCGATAACAAATAAATGGCTAAATAAAAACAATTCAATATTTCTTTTAAAATAACTCAAACCAGAACTATTGTAACAATAACAACATCAAAAACAATAACATCTGGTGCCACAACAAGAACAAAAATGCGCTTCCTTTTTTGTTTTTACCATTGCTCAGATTTGCAACGACTTTAAGCGCATATAAAGCATAAAGTGGTGAAACGGTGAAACAGCTTCAACTTCCCTAAACAACATCTACAACAAAAACTAATAAGTGCAGTAACTTAATCAGAAACAATAACAAAAACAACAATGTTATTTCTTGGATAACGCTAACGAGAAAAATCTTTAAATTTCGCGATGATAAACGAAACGGAACCGCTTTCTGTAGCATCGTCATCACCATCATCATCACCATCATCCACAAAAGAAGAGGGAAGTGTAGATGAAAAACAGGAATCAGTGACGTTGACGCCAACGAGTGCTGCTAGGACTTAAGATATAAAACAACAACCAATAGTCTAAAACATTCAACTAAAACTGCATAACAACAAAAAATAACATCGGCAAACAGCATCAACAACTAAAGCAACTGCAGGATATGCTTAACGAACGAAAAGTATTTGTTAAGGAGATGATGGTAAGAATGACAAAAGTATAAAAGATAGAGCAGGAAAAATATTGAAGGTACGAAAGAAGGCAACAGCAGCGGCAACAGCAACATGCAATTCGTGCAGCATCCTGCACGAGCAACATGCTGCTGCATGTGCAAAAACGATAATGACAACAACCGGAGCAGCAACACTAACAAACGAAGTAACAACACAAAACCGCAGAAGAAAAGTAACGAGATGTGGAAATTTTTTCAAAAAAGAGACACATTTCTTGCAAAAAATGTAATAAATAGGAGGATGAGGATAGGGTGATGGTATGGGTGTAGGGGTGCAGTTAGGCGAGCTTCAAGTGTGGAAGTTCGATTCGATTTGTGCTGCAACGACCGTTGCCGTTTAGAGAGCGCGCGTTGGCGCAAATACTGTTTTTGTATCTGTTGTTTTTATTGTTGTTAATGTTGTTGGTGATGCCATTTTACACTACTTGATCAGTCACTGCAGCAGCATTTTATTTCCTTCATTTAATTTTTTTTGCGGTTTTTACGTTGATCGAGCTCCCACTGTACCTTCATTTCTTTCTTTTCTCCTGTCTTTTACTTTGCTGACGATAATGCTACTACATGTTGCTCAGCCACTCTTCTTCTTCTTCCACTACTTTTTTGTCTTTATTTTCTTGTTCTTCTACGACATTGCCCTTCTTTAACCTCCTTTTAATGATTTGAAATTCCATTTTAAACCATTTTATATTTAATGATGTGTTTTGTAGTCCAGAAAGTATCGCATGGTCGTGCCCCTAAATCTTCCTATCCCTCTTTCTCACTTTCGTCGCTTAGCAGCAACCACTACCGTCGCTCCACAGAAAATACATTACTGCGCCACCATTTCCATTGCTACAAAAGCGCCCGACGCGTTGTTTCTCGACGCCATGCATGTATGATGTATGCCATGAAAAGGGATCTAAATAAATTCTCGCCGTTATTGTTCTTGTTTTTGTTATCAGTATTTCTTTTGATGGTGTTGTTTTCGTTAACGTTAAAGTTTCTTTTATATGAATTATGTGCGACTTTTTTTTGATCGTTCGTTCGTTCGTTGGATCGATGGTAAATCGGTGTCTTCGCTGAAATAGCTGCTCGTTTATTGTTCGACCTCTTATTTGGATCTTTTTGCCAATTGCTGCTTCTCAAAGCTTTACTCAATTGGTTGCTTTGTCGGTTCGATCAGTTGTAAAATCGTTCACATGATCGTTCATTATTTTTTGCCCAAATATGTTAACAACTCTAGAGAATAAAGGAATTTTTATTGTCATAAGTCTCTGAACAGGGTCCGATATCTCAAACCGAAATTTTCCGTCAACGTCCGTCAACGTTCTGAAGAGATTTTTTACAATGTTCCTACTGCAGCTACTTGCTTCTTTATGTAGAAGAAGGGGAGCGCATATTTTTAATTTCGCTTGTGAAAATCTGAAAAAAGCTCCTTCGTACTATTGCAAAAATTATTAATTGAAATATTTGTTAAAATTCGATGACAGATAAATTCGTGTCTTTTATACTAATGATCCTACGAACATAATTTCTATCTAATTATTAAAAAAATCAGAATCCTGCACGTGCTGCAAATTAAATTTCTTTCACTAAAAATGTCTTGTGTTTTAATTGCTCTTGCTGTTCTGGTTGTTTTTGATGTTAGTTTCCTGTTGTTGTTGTTGTCGTTAACACCAATGGAATAATTGTACATACATTCAAGAATGACGGTCTTATCGTTTTGCCTCTTCGATAAAGGCTGCTGCCGTCAGAACATGCTGCCGGATGCAGAAATCAAAGGCCGCCGCCTTTTTTGCTCTTTCTGTCTATCGTTGAATTTTTGGCATATTTAGTGTTGTTGTTGTTGGTGTTTGCCATCATGCCATGCCATTTGCCATCATGCGATCGGGAAAAAGTAGCCTTGGAGGAAGGATGTACTCCTTTCATAAGGAGGGAACTAATTTGTCTATCATCTTTTTTATTTCGCTGTATTGATTACTATTTGTTGTGCTATAAATTTTATGAAGAACTATTTTCTTTACATTTTTATTGTAGAAAACACTTTTGGCTTATGCTGTATTCGTTGCACTTTCAATATTGACGCCATTGCGACGCATTTGTCGGTGTGGCTTCCTGCATTCGAAGGGTCATCGAGTTTACGGAAGATATAGCAAAAAAGGAGAGGAAATTGATATAAATGCACACTGGCATGAGGAGTATCGGGGAACAATGATGATAAGGCAAAAGTGTGAGAAATTTGGTAAGATTTTCTTCTAAAAACATTTCGATAGGACGAACAATTTTTTCATCGTGGTCTCGCGAAGCTCGAGCATTCACAATCAACAAATTGGCTGGCGTTAGTTAAAATTAATAAAGGAAAAAAAGAGGAATAAGCAGAAGAAAAACGAGAATTAGAGATCCTTTCAGAAGTGATAGAATGGATTTCTAACAATAAATTTATCATTGGTTTGAAAAAACATTTTGAAAAGATATGAAAATATGGGCGAATGGAAAAGCATCGGCCGAAATACAGTAAAATTGTTTATAAATAAAAGTTTATTGAGTTTGTTAACTGATCATAATTTTTTTTAAGAAACAATATTTTTCTGTATAATTTTTTAAGGACGACGATATTGAAATTGCCATTTGAAACTTCCATTCATTTGGTCATTAATTTTAAATTCATCCATCGCTAGAAAAGACTTCACCTCAAAGTCTTTGCCTCAAGTTATTTGATACTAAATAATGTCATTTACCCAAGAATCTCGTTCGCCTCCACTCCTCCGTTTTTGTTTTTGGAAGCTTAACTTAACTCAACTAAATCCGTTACTTTTCAGCTCAGTTCAAATAGCACAATCCTCTCCCAACGCTTTAGCGCCTTTGCACACACCAATCGACACCCAATCCTTAACGAGCTCTAAGACAGCATCAGGACAAAACAATGGGAATCGAGTAAAGTAACCGTATCGTAATGAAACCTTACCTTTATTCGGGCATAATTTCTTCTATAAAATGTTGTTGTTTTTATATAGTTCGATTTTTTGTTAGCTTAAAGAAACATTCTTTTTCTATCTTACGATTTATTTTACTCGTCTTTAAATTTCTTTTGCTGCAATTGTTTCTTTCTTTCAAAAGTGGTTGAGAAGCCCTCGAAAGTGCCTATAGAAATAACAACAACAACAGCAACAACAACAACAAATGCGATAACTGGCATGCCACAACAACTTCGGGGGTATGCACTGCATAAGTAAAAACGCAAGAGCGTAAAATCCTAAAGTAAGTAACTCGTTGTAGCAGCAGGCAATCCTCGAGAGGCTTTATTTCTCGTTAGTTACACGAAAGTACAGCCGCCCATTACCCATCACCGCATAGTCACCCACTTTTTTGTTTGGCCCGTTTTGTTGGAAGAAAGTATGTATACGTTTCAAATGAAAATTCAAAAGATTTGGTTTAAGTATTTCTTTCTTTTTTGTGGCAGCCCAGCCTTCTTCTTTACTTCCTTCATATTCTTCTTGCAATGACGATACATTACGCCGAGCGCTGAATTCTCGGTGTTGGAGATCGGGTGCGTCAGGTGCTGGGTGAAACTCTTCAGGCTGTCAGCCACTGCCTTCGGTTACTTGACTGCTGGTAGCTGCGGGCGAGCCGAACAACCGCGGAGCCATTTAAATTGTACTCTCGTTCTCCGAACGGAAACCTCGACCGACAAAAACCAACAAATGGCTGAAGATATTGCCATAAGCACCCATTTACAGAGCTTCCACCCCGCACCATTATGACTGGATAATATGCAGCATATGCAAATGCGCTGCTACGCCAATGCTTTCTATGTTTTCGCTTTGGCTTTTGTATCGTTTTGTTTAAAATTTCTTTACGCTCGGAGTTTTTCTTGTGTCGAGCGTACACAAAAGTTTTTCCCGGCCTTTTTGTTACAATCTTTTCTGAATGAATTTTTTCTTCTTTTGCTGAAACCCGCCACGTTTAATTCTCTACTTCTTCTTTTTCTTCTTTTCCTTCTAGTTTTTCTCCAACTACTGTCACAGATTTTTTTTTGAACTGAACGGCTATTCGATATTGCAGCATTTTTTTCAAATTTCCGTTGTACTAGTTGTTTTTTTTGAATCTATGTGTGATATTTTAACGTTTTGTTCGTCTTTCCATTCGCCCCATATGTTTCCCCTTTTTCACGATTTCTCTTTCTTTCTCCCTATGCCTTGCTTTCTAGAAAATCTCTCTTGCATGTGTTTGCTATTTTATTATTATTGTTGTTGTCATTGTTGTTGCACACATTGTTAACTTATTATGTTGGAATTGAAATAAAGCGGCAAATGTTTGCGTAACATCAGAAAATTTCCTTACCATTTTCCGTACCTGTTTTCTTCGTGTATTTCTTCGTTGAATACAAACTTTATTAATATTCCTCCCCCAACCACTAAAGATGGAAGAAGACAGCCGCTATGGCTTTCCCTTCATCATAATTTAAGTCTTTTTTGAATCTCGTCGATACACTTTTAGGGTTCGCTTTTTAATTCGTTTCACTGCATATCTCGATGCATTATCTTTGAATTCATAGATAATCCCTTACGTCGTCATAGATAATCCCTTACGTCGGCTTCTTCAACATTTACAATGCAGATTTAGGTTGCCCCGCGCCCATCATGCACTCTAAAGGCATCCAACTCGTCCTTTCCTTCGTGTTTGTTTTTTCTTATTCGTATAAGAGCTTGCATACAGACATACAAAAAACACATGCATACACACACACTCAGACAGTCGACGTTCGGTGACATTTGAGGCACTCCACCGTTTTTTATGATAACATTGTGGCGGCATCAAACGCGGAGCTTTGGTTGGAACAAAAACAATACAAAAGCAACAATGACAACAAAAAGAGCAACAACTATGGTAACTTAGCTCTTTTTTCATTTCTAATCTATTATCTAATTCTCCCCTTCACCGTCCCACAACGTCCTTCATAGTCTTTTTTTAATCAATACAACCATCCGACAAAATCCGCTCGCTCTTGCTGAGCGAAACTCAATCAATCCGTTTCGCTTCGCCTAGCGCGGCTCAATTTCATGGCTGTGCCTATTTTGCTTCTTCATTTTCTTCCTCTTCATCTCCCATTTTCAGCACTTTGAACAGTGTTAGTACTCGCGAATTACAAAGCTCCTCCCTATTTGCGCCATCGGAAACATAAAAAATTATTACAAAAGCAACAAGAAAATCTCTTGAGGAATGATCCAAATTTAGTTGTTTCTTTTATTTTAATCATCACAATGGCGGGAACGCATTCTATTTGTGAGTGTTAATGCATAATTCACATATTGGATGTGTGCCGGCCCGAGTAGATCGCCTACAACAACAACGACAACAACATGGATGAACGACTACTGCTTGTTTAATTAAAAATGTTCAAATGATTTTAACAGCCGTTCGATTGTTTGAAGACGATTGAAATTAAAAATAAACATAATATTATGTTAGAAATTTCCAAAAACTTCAGTCATTAAAGAAAGTATCACCATAATTTTCCTTCATTTTGGGTTCGCATGGGATTTAAAATCGAAGTGCACCGTGGCGCACCGGGTTGAGTCATGCATCCATCCTCTTTTCCCCCGATCAGAATTAGTGATTAATGTTGCAAAGAATAGCAAATAAATTAACTATAGTAATACAAAAATATTTACTATTCAGTATATATATATATATATATATATATATATATATATATATATATATATATATATATATATATATATATATATATATATATATATATATATATATATATATATATATATATATATATATATATATATATATATATATATATATATATATATATATATATATATATATATATATATATATATATATATATATATATATATATATATATATATATATATATATATATATATATATATATATATATATATATATATATATATATATATATATATATATATATATATATATATATATATATATATATATATATATATATATATATATATATATATATATATATATATATATATATATATATATATATATATATATATATATATATATATATATATATATATATATATATATATATATATATATATATATATATATATATATATATATATATATATATATATATATATATATATATATATATATATATATATATATATATATATATATATATATATATATATATATATATATATATATATATATATATATATATATATATATATATATATATATATATATATATATATATATATATATATATATATATATATATATATATATATATATATATATATATATATATATATATATATATATATATATATATATATATATATATATATATATATATATATATATATATATATATATATATATATATATATATATATATATATATATATATATATATATATATATATATATATATATATATATATATATATATATATATATTCCTTTAAAATGTTTCGCCTTTAATTAATGTTTAAAAAAATGCAAAAAACTCTGAAAAACAGTGAGGGGAATGAGAAAATTTATTGAAAAAAATAGCCTTAGAAAAAGGAGGAGAGAAATATATTTAAATATCTCAGTAATTGTCAAGACCGTTAATTGTCTTAAGCAAACAAGCTTAATTAAGATAAATTAAAAAGAAATCAATTATTGCAGATAATTTCTTGCGCTTTAGCGAATTTAAATTAAATTATAAAAAAATAATTGGATAAAGTTCAACGAATGCATTTAGAAAGACCTTCGTTTGAATTAAAAATTTATTCGATTTATGAAAGAATGTTCAGTTTTATTCTGTTGCGTCTTTAACTTTGGAAGACAAAAACATAATTTTGCTTATTTACTTTTAGCTTTGATTTGTTTTTTCATTGTTTTTTATGGTTTTTAGAAGAAAATGTGAATTATTTTTTTGTAAGAAAATTAAGCAAATTCTACAAAACTTTGTTCGTTATAACGAGCATACATAAATTATAAGAGCGTATGGTACTTTCGGTTGTTTAAAGTGATGGGCTAACCCGTTTACTATTATAAGCTGTGTTTACAACTTTGGTGGGACCGACTTTGTGTTAATGACGGCCTGTTTGGAGCACAAAATACGTTTGTTACATTTTACGGATTGAATCGGTGCAAAAGCAATTTTTCCTTCTTTGTTTCCGTAATGTCCATCGGAATGAAGTCGCAACATTGCCGCCGTATAAGTCGCGAATAAAATTGGTTAATTTGATGATACCTTTATACAGATTGTTCTATCTGGGACTACTGACTCTTCGTGTGTGCCGGCCAACGTTCTTATTATTTTTCACGAATAATTCATATATCTAGTCATAGTGTCTCCCTTCATTCAGATTCTACAGATCCAGATCCAGATCCAGATTCAGGTTGTTTTATCGTCAACATGAACCACTTGGGGAGTGCTTGTACTGATTTCAACAAACTCTTCCTGCGATTGATTATTCTAATTCGATTTCATTAATGAGTCGGAACATTTTAAATTGAGTATTGAATTCTTGAATTTTTATGTCTATTATTGTGAACATTTCATTTTTACAAATACAAATAAATGATGAAATTATTCATATTTATCAAAATCGCATAATTTTTTCACAAACTGAAACATTTCTAAAAACGTTTTCATTCAAAAAAGAAAAACCGCAAAAGTATCCCACGGTTAATTAATGTCAAATGTCAACAACAAATGCAACAACTACAATATGCAAAAGTGACGTAACGGTAACTAAACCAATCTCTAAAATGGGAATCTCTAAAACTTTAATAAAATCCCAAAATCGTTTCATTGAATGAACAGAAATATTCTTAAGAAACATTGGAACGTTTTCTAGCAATTTTTAGTCTTTTATCGTTTATGTTGATGCCGATGATGTTTCTATTACTGAGCTTACTGATGTTTCTACTCTCTCTCTCTCTCTGTATCTCTCTCTCTTAAGTTTTTCTTGTATGAGTTTCTTGTTTTATTTGCATATTTTTCTGAAAATAAATGTTTTTGGAAAATTTATGTTTGCAACGACAGCACATCGTGTTAGCGCGATCATCGTGTCGTGTCACGTTGAGAGTAAAGCAACATGTCAGGAAGCAACAACGACGACTGACGATCTTAAATGACGGCAGAAAGGGGAAAATAAACAGCATCATCATCATCAACAAAAACACGAACGTAGACAACGACATCTGGCAACATGGAATTGCAGCCCGCATCTTGCATCATGCATGATTATTTTTGTGAATTCATAAAATAATATAAAAATATTTCCTCCTTATTCTTCCTCGATACTCAGTCTTCGATCGAAAAACGACTTTGTATCATGCAGCGTGTTTCTCTGTCGCTACACCAACATATTGCATGCACCCATTGCAAAGCACAAAGATTTTGCTGGTGCTTGATTTTCCCATTTTCTCAACAAAAATAAAAGAGACAACTTTTTCTTTAAAAATAATTTTGTGATGTTCGCTTGGTGCGAATCCAGATAACCGCGCGACTTTTTCCTTGTTTTCTTTGTTAATTTTTTCGGATTTCTGCTTTTCTCTTTCCGATTTCTCCTCCTTTGATTTCCCGGAATCTCTTCCTTTCTTCTTATCATTTCCATTATACGGTTTGTTTCTTTAATTTGAAAAATTTCGTTTGATTAGAAAGAGATTTGTGGGATGAAAGCAATGCAACGCGTCGCGACATGACGCTTACTTTATTGGCTGACTTAAAAGAAATGTTTTCTGTCGTGTAAGTTTTGCTCCGTTTGCTTTTCTGAAGTTCTGAGAGATGATTTCCTGTTGATACGCGCGTTGCTGGAGCGAACCCGAAAACGTTTTTTTCTGACGAAACAAGCCAGAGGTTGACAAAAGTTTGATTAGCCGCCGCCACGTCGCGTCTCATACAGGACACTCCAAAAACTTCCTCCCGTTCATTATCATTCTTGCTGTTGTTGGTGTTGTTATTGCTGTCATCATCCTTGATTTTATTTTGTTCTGCAAGGCAAAATAGTTTAAACCTGTTTCGTGAATTTTCTGCATTTTCTCGATAAATCTTTTGCCATCGAGCGTGTAGACACGAACGAACGAACAAACGAATGAGCGAACGATAATGTATTGCTTGGAACTCGTTTGCTTCTTCTGCAGAACGTTTTAGTTCTTAAGTCCTGCTTTAAACACTTACTTTGTATATTGCATAGTATATATTTTTCGTTCATGAACTGCTTTCTTTTTAAAATTGACTTTAGTTTATTTACTCTTTGCTCCGGCTTCGGCTTCTACTTCGTCGTCGGCTTTGCAGCGGCTTTGTGGTCGTTTGCAGCGCCGTCGCCATTGCAATTCTCGTTGCCATTATTGCCACTGTCGCCGCGTCGATAGCGAGATCCTTTTCAAGATATCAAAACAATAAAATTCGTTTTCCGCGCACTCGCACTTCGTCGTTTGTTACGTTGCCGCCTAAAGTAGTGGGCATGGTGGACGCTTCTTAGAGGAAAGCGAAGAGAAGAGGAATTTGTTGGGGGACGGGTTTATCGAGGGGATACAAAGAATCGCGACTTGTAGACCCGTTTCTTCGCTTCATTTTTTGTTTCTTTCCATCGTCTTTCATTTGAATTCTTTTCTTTTCGTTTATTTGTCCTCTTTCTTTGCGAATTTATTTGGTTCTCTCTCTCTCGGTTTGTTTTATAGAGTGTTGCTTGGGAGCGTTTAAATCGAAATTTATTTAGTTGCTTTTTAAATGCTTTTTAATGCTAAAAACGTTTCGAAAGCCAATTATTTCAGATATTATGTGCGTTGTTTATATATGTGTATGTGTGTTTATGGTGGAATGTATGAGTGCGCATTGAACTGTGGGAGAAATGATACGACGGAATATTCAAATCGGCAGCAATCCCAAAGTAGGCGGTAGAGGCAGAGGCAATTGGAGGTAGCTTTTTAATCCTTATTTTTTTTCTTGAAGCCAATTAACTCGTCTTATTAAATTTCTTTCAATCAAATTGTTTCTTCAAAAAAAAGTATATTTGTTGTAATAACTTTCCATCATCCGTTAAAAAATTTGGTTTAGAGACAAACCAGAAACGACGTGTGGCTTTCTCTAAACTTCAGTTTCCTTCATTCTTTAATGTCTATCGTAATTTTAATATTTTAGAGAAAGATATTGCACAAAATTTTAATAAAAACATATAAATCTATTAAAAACTGAAAACTTTAGAGAAAATTTCGAATGTTTTTTAAAAATTGTATTTCTTTTAGATCTACGTCTACGTCCGCGTCTGCACACTCTCTACCATCCTCTTTCTAACTCTCGCATTCTCTCATTGATTTCATAACACACATTTTTGTGTTAATATTAATTTCTAAATATAAGTCCGAATATGTTTTTCATTGCTTGCTTTTATTGTTTTCCTCTTTGTTTTCTCAAAACACGTCTCAATCAGTTTTCTGTTCAATTTATTATTTTATAAAATTAAATACTCCTTCGATTTGAAATTTTTATCAATAATCGGAGTAATTATAAATGATGTAATTTTTTTTAATCGCGTGCAAGGCTTGTTCTTTTAGAGCGTAAATAATCAACGACGGGTTTGTAAATTGTCCAAATTTTAACGAAAATACTAAAGTATAAGGTTATCAATTTTATTCCTAAGCTTCATTTCTGCTTTAGTGTTGACAAAACAGCAATCGAACGAGAGTTCATTTCGATAGTAATAAATAATTAAAAAAGCATTCTAAAGTATTTCAGTATTCGTTTTGGATTATGGTATTTATTCTCTAGTACATTATTCATTCATTGGTGTTCGTTTTCTCAAAATGAATGAGAATACAACTCTCTTAAATATCTTCTTTCTTTAATACATTCATTCACCTATACACCTTCTTCTTCTCATCATACTGACTTTTCTTCTCCTTCTCTAACTTTTTAAATGTAATTTAATCCGTGTAATTTAACCCGTGTTTATTTTTGTGGTAATCTCAACATGATTCTATTCTGACTTCTCGTTTTCGTTCAGGTTCCAACGAGTACGTGGTTTTTTCACTAAAAGAAAAACAACGGCGACAAAAACAACAACAACACTTTTTGGCACATGTTGTGGTAGTTTTTATTCACCCACAAAAATTTAAAAAGAAAAGGAAAGATTGAGAAAAAGGAAACTATGGACCATTTCATACACCATTTCTCTTGAACTTCATTTTAGGCCTTCGTTTATCGTAAGAGATTAGATTTCATCTAATTGTGATGGTTTGAAAATGTTTTAAAGAAGCAAAAAAAAAAGAAGAGAAAGTCCCCACATGAATGCTTTTTGTCTGCCACGAATATATTTTATATACATGTGAATTCAATGGATGGCAAATCTGAAATAGTTTGGAACTGATTCGACGAAAAATACTCGTACAATAATTGTTGTAGCTGTTGTTGTTCATGAATTAGTGTATGTACTTTACCGACGGCTTAAGTGTTCGACATTTGTTACCGAACACTTAATCGTAGTGATAAACTAAAATGAACCCGGATCCATTTTGAGAAAAGTCACTTTATAAAGTCGAGGTTGTTGTTGTTGCTAGTTGTTGTGTGTTGAATAAAACCATAATAACAACCAAAAACAAAAAATACGAAACAAACATCAAAACGGAATTAACTTTGAAATTACAGATAAAAATAACAAAAACAACGACAACAATTATCATGTCTAGTAGTAATACACGTTCCCAAATGACAAAAAACTCAAACACTTCAAAGTTATAGAATTTTAAAAGATAATACTCCTAATTTTATGAAGCGTCTCCCGCGCCATTTGTATCGTCCCACCACTTCACATAAGATTATGAAGTCATCCATTCATCCAGCTGCTCGAGTCGGTCTACTGCATGGTTGTCGCTTTATCTGTCTAATTTCAACTGTTTGTCCGTCTCGTTTGCGGCGTTTCAATTCGTTCGTTATTCATTCATTCGCAATTAACATTCAGCATCAACAAAAAATCTGTCGCATCTGCCACATGTGTTTGTTGCAAAGTTTGTCGCCTTTTTGGCACCAATGCATCCTAAATTCGGAGACATTCAAATTCGTATATATATATTTTTTTTTGAACTCCCTTCGCCTCCAGCCCCACCGTGCAGTAAAACAGAACAATTCCTCCCGTTCTTGTTCTTGTTACCGGAGTTTTATATTCATTATCTATGACTTTTTGCCTTTCTAGCGACTTGCATCCAACACACATGTTTCATTACATTCATGTAAGCGACACATCATCGTTGTGTGAGATGAACAAAAAACTGGTACATTTATTTAGTTTTGTTTTTATCATGAAATGTTTTTGTTGAGAATTTTTTTAGTTGTGATTTTTTTGGGGGGTTTGTTTCGTTACGTCTATTTATTTTTTATATTATTTGATAAAAGAAGAGTTTTGATAATGCATAAATTTAATTGGAATCGCTTCAGATGTAGACGTGACAATATTGTGACTTCATAACGAAAATGTCTTCGCTCCAATGGCAGTCATTTGAAGGCACCACTTGGCTCCTCCTCCTTCTCTTCCTCTGCCAACGATTTAATATTGGATTTTGATTTATGTCTGGGACATGTTCAAGGGTCATCCCCCCCCCGACCACATACTCTTTGTGGTAATAGTTCACTTGTGAATAACATTCATATTAAGAAAACGGATATCCGTTTACGAGGTTAGAAAATATGACCATATGGTGTCTTCCATTTTGTTGAAGGAATGAAGGCTAAGTCATATTAGGGCTTCAGTCCAGATTTTCAATACAGTCTTATGTGTGAGGATGTGCTTGTGCTTCGTATATGTTATACCACAGGTCGAGGGTAAAACGAGTCGAGAAGAAAAGAGGTCAGTGAAGAAAAAGGCATGTATGAAAGGAATCACAATCGTCATTTGATTTGATTCGACTCTAGAGACCTCTTGAGTAAAAAAGTCAATAAGAACGTTACGCATAAAATTATTTTTAATAATAGTTTAATTTTTCCTAAATAAAAAGTTCATTAAGAATTCATATCATTAATCACTTATAAATATTTGATCAATGGACAACAAATAGGATCATTCTTGATGAAGATGGCTGTAAAGTGCTTAGATATTTCAGCTCAGAAGAAAAATATGCGACTGTGAAGTATTTTTCGGCTCAGAAATCTTACTGTCAACGACTACGACTATTCACGGTCATATTTCGATCTTATTTTTACGAGCCTGGCCATTGTCATCTCTACTAATAAGACGCATTTGTTGCTAATTCTTATCTAACAATCATTACTAATTCTCTATAATTTGTCGTTCACAACTACTTTTTCCAGTAAACTTTCAATTCAGTCTAATTTATTTGTATTTCATTCATCATGTTTTAAATAGCTCTCATAGAGAACGGTTTTATTAGAATTTTCACAATGAATTTTATAGTTCTATAGACGCTTCAATTATTCATTAATTTTTTCAAGACTGGATTTTTTCATATTGTCCTTTTATCAGTATTCGTACGGGCGTGTGCTTTTTGTCTGTATCCGGTAATTTTTACAGGATTTCAATATTTTATTGAATACATTTTTTATGAAATTTTCCCCTATCAATTTTTGCAATAACTATTATATTCATATTCTCTGCAGATATATTTTTATTGTTAATCAAATAAATTTTCGATTTTCATAAATCACAAGCAATAAATTTTGAACTCTATAAAATTTATACGGCAATCGAGAAGTGCAATATGATGAGGTGTTGTGTTGCGGGGTGAGGCGTGATGACGCTGGTCATACAACAGCAAAGTTCAAACAATCAAAGTTCGATTTTTCATTACAAACCAATGATATGATCCAATGATTTGCAACACTCTCCCTCCCCTCCCTCAAGGCAATACCATGATGTTCACTTGAATACAGCCACACCAACAACGAAATAGTCATAGCAACCACAACAACAATGTTTAAAAGAGAACCGGATGAACTCCCGAAGGTACGCTTCAATTAAAATGCGTTTTTCAGACTTTATGGGTTAATCTCGTAAACAATTCCAGCCTTTTGTTTTCATACGGATTTGATTCAGTTGTTGTTGTTGTTGTTATTTTCGTTGGCTGTGGTGGAGTAAGGTGGCGATGGGGGTGTTGGTGTTGTTCCTGGTTGTTGCTGGTGCCGCTGCAGTCGGTGTTTATGCAGTTTTTACGCTATTGGTTTTTTTAAATATTGTTGCTACTTTTTGTATCGTTCCATCAACTTTATCAACTAAAGCCATGGACGGTATTACATTGGAAACTTATTGCACAAAGCAACAGTAACAACATGGATGACAACAATTCCATAATAAAGTTTCAGCTGAAGTGGCGTCAACGGAAGTAAGTTACTGAAAAAGTGTTTTCGATATTAGGCAGGTTTTTTTATGAAAAGCTACCAAAGATAACGATTAAGATATTCTTATTTTTTCTTTGGTACAGCGTCCGCAACATTATCCAGCAGATAATTTTTTATTACTACGGTTTTCTTACATGAAAAAGCGTAGAAGGCTCATCAAAAACACAAGAAGCAGTACCAGTAAAGGGGAAACAATTTCTGTCCGTTCTTAGTTGGATACTGTTTAATTAGTCTCCTTATACCACACTCTCTATCCCCCCTTCTCACTCCTCCCAAGTACCGCGTGACACAGCTGAAGTTTTCTTGTCATGCCCAAACATTTTTTATAACATATTAATGAGCATGTAACTGTTACCACTCTCTAGGGCGTGTACGAATTATTTTTCCTTTGCCCACTCGATGGCAATTCGCGACGACAAAAAGTTGGCTTGTATAGTTCAATGTTTTCTTATTTATCATGGCTCCCTTTTCCTCTCTTTCTTTATTTTTTGCCCCTTCCGACATCGACCATCGAACTACTAACCGGTGACTATACACCATTGCCGAGGTTATCTACAACTTTCCATCTCAGACTATAACTCACTGAATACGAATGCCTGGCAGGGTCGTTGCTGTAACTGTTTTTTGCCTTTGTCACATCCGTTCTCAATATATGCAACACATATGCTACAAGACACCTCTTCGCCATCTCCATGCAAACCATTGGTGACCTCATGCGTCCGGTCATGCCAAATTTGGCTGATGCTACATCAAAGTCGTGACAACACCGTCACCCTTACCGTTAGATAGTCAGGCTTGTACTGCCTTTATATATTATTTGGTGGGATGAAAAAAAATCAAATCAGCAGCAATAGCCACAGCAACAAATGGAACAGTAACAGAAATAATATCAGCAACATTTTATTGTCACGTCGCTGAGAGTTCGTTTGAAAAACAAAGCGTCCGGAAAAAAAGATGTAAATCTGAAATCGTTGAACTTCCGATCGAACTCGGAAGTTGTATAGATCCTTCCGCCCCGCCCTCCTAAATGTACTTTTCGGTTTGTGTGTCGCAGTGTTGGAGCTTTATCTCGTCGTCCTGACTCATATATCGTTTCTGCAGCAGGGGCAATATATACCATATTAACACAAAACACATCAACAACAACAACAACACAATGTCCTTCGCGTATCCATAGAAATTTTTTATTCGGAAAAATTTACATGTATGCTTCTTCTTTTCGGCTCTCTGTTTTTTGGTCTACCAGCAAAATTTGTCTTTTGAATTTATCTTGTTCTCCCATTCTAGCCTCTGCCCTCCCTCTTTCTCTCATTCTCTCTATCTGCCTCTTTGTGGCTATGACTGTGACCCAAAAACAAAAACAACAAGAAAATCTGCAATCTCGTAAATAATTGCCGCGTGTGACCGATTCTATAGCTCCATGGTCTTTTGCCTAAGAGTCTGCCCGCAATGCAGACAGCGGGCAGTCGTGGCAACTCAGGCGCTAGGGGAATACCATCATTCGCGCGATAACTCGATAATTATGTCCGCTTTTGTTTATTTCTCACATCGATTACAATTTTTCAACAATAAAGGGTTGCGCTGTTGCTTTCGTGCACCCTACTCCCTCCACCCTATTAATCCTTCTAGAGTCATTCACAATTTTATCCTTAGCTTTTGTTGTGGATTCACAAATGCTTTTGGGCAGAATTTTGTTCGAATTTTAAGAAAAAATACTCTAGCTTTTCTCGCATCGATATTTTAGTTTTTGTTGTTATTGCTTTATTCGTAGGCACAGATTATTCAATCGCAGATATTAAAATTTCGACACTGAAAGGGTTTTCTATTGGCGTTTATGATTATTGTTCCCGACACCGTCGTCGTTGTTATTTTTGCTGTTTACCACAATTTTGAGTAATTCGATGGTTAGGAGAGGTCTTTCCAAATTCCGTAAATTTCAATGAAAAAACGTGGTGTCCTTCGAATTAAATGGTTCGCGTAATACAATTAGTGAAGTATCGTAATGAAAATATTTGGGGAGTGGGTGGGGTGTGTTATAAAAGATTTTGCAAAATAGTGTCCTGGGGGTAAGATGGCGACAACAATAAACGCAAGATGTTGATAGAATTTATTTCATAATTTTGTAGGCTTTTCATAATTAAGAAAATATTATTGAGCAGACTTTGGGATGGAAATGGAGGAGTTTTAAGTACACGTAACTTTGAAAAAGTGAAAAAACATTTTCTTGACAATTATCTCTAAGAATATTGTATTGAAATTACTTTTCATTCTTATATTTTTGTCAATCATCGATGAAATCGAAATAAATCTTTGAAGGCATGAGTTTCGTTTCAGTTTTGATTAATTTCGAATTCCATTTATTCGTTTGAAAGCACCCACTCCATCGTCCTAAATGAGTGAATCAAACTTTGCTTTAGAAAATATTCATACTTGTTTTCATTTTGAAGCTTTTCGCACCAACAATAATTCAACAAATATCCTTTCCTTCTTTATTTTCGTCTATCATTTTGAAATGATGCAGTGCAGATTCTGTAGCTGCCATTGCTCGTGGTGTTGTTATTGTGGTAATATATGTGTAATTGCTGCTGTCAGAGCTAATGCTGGTATTGGTAACGGCGTTGGCGTCGGTAGTGATTGCCGGAGCTGTTGTCGGTGTTGCTACCGTTACTGTGATTGCATGCATTCATATCGAGATTCACTAATTCTCACACACTATTCGAACATGGCGCATGGCTTGGTAGTATTTCAAGGATTGACCTAAGTTGATCCCTTCAACCCGATTTTATTGGTGGTCGATATTAAGCCGTTGTGTTGCAGTGCAGGAATTGTTGTTGCTGCTGTTGGAACTCTTGCTTGGTGCGAATATGATTCCAGCCATGCAAACATATTTTTGAATAAAATCGTTGATAGTTTTAGGCGTGGTGACAATTGTAGGGAAATGTCCTTCTTCTGGATTCTCTTTATCAACTTCTACACACGCAATAAATAGATAGATTGCCACTAACGCCACTGCCACCCTTACCATATTTGCCAATTCTATGACGTTCATAACCTCTCCCCTCCTCTTACGAGTTTCGAGTTATTAAGTTATGATTTATGAACATTCATGGACCCAGCAAGGATCAGACTCATTCTTCAAATATTTTCTACTCGATATTCGGTGGGCTGATCTGACAGAATTGGGAGGGATGCAAAAAGTAAGAAGCGCACCCACTGATGATTATGACAATGATGACGATAGTAGAGGAAGAGAGAGAGAGAGAGGGAGAACAAGTGAGGGATGACAAAAGTTTAAATTGGTTTGTCGGTAACATTAAGTGGAGACGGATGTGTCTGCAGAGCGGAAATGTGTGCGATGATAAAAGTGCAATGGTATAAAACAAAACTGAGTGGTGGAGGAAAAGTACTTGCATGTGAAAGGATTAGGCGAAGGATATTTATTTAAGGAATTCGACGAATGTTCAAGAATTTCTCCAAGTTCAAAGGGGCGCAATTAAATGCTGTTGCCTTCGGAGTTTTCTTGGTTTTATAAAACAATAATCACGAAAATTTTAATCGACTTTTGCAAAAAGCAACAAACGAGAAAATCTATTATTCCGAGAAAGAACGAAGGAAATGTCGGGACGGCAATAAGTTGTCATGTTTTGTATTGGATCGCGTCATAAATATATCACAAATTATGGCATGTGACATAAATTCATCAACACATCAAAATAAAAGCAAGACTTTTCCCGAGTTCCTTCCCCTTTTCCTTTACATATTTCAGTCTCCTTTCCTACTTTTTGCCGCTTCATTCTTCACCCTTTCTATGACTCATTCTCTTGAGGAGTTTTCTTGAAATTATTACTAAGAAAGCAATCATTTGTATAAGTATTTTTATCTGCCTGCCTTACCATCTCTCTCCGACCGTCTCCTAAAATGCTGTTTGTTGTTTTTTCTGTCTGTTTCCTCGTTGTTTTTTTCTGTCTGCTCTGTCTCGTCTATCCTTTCATTTAAGTATAAAATGTCATTTCATGGCTTTGTTGAAAATGTCATCAACTTGACAGTTATAGGGCCACGTTGTCAGCCCATTGTAAATGCAAATGGTTCGTACCAAAAACTAAGAAGCGAAAAAAGGACAAACAGGACAAAAACAAAGGAAAGGGAGTAGAAGAAAAACAAAAGCAAGAACAACAAACCAATAAAATAACAGAAACAAAATAATGTTACAACTCTTTTTACAAACAGAATGCAATACGGAAACAAACAAACAGAGTGCAAAAATAAAAACGGAAGGAAATGGAAAATCCGTCTTCGCGCAATGAAAAATATTTTATGAAACTTTCATATGCAAAATGCAACGCATAGAAGAGAGGCATACAATATACGAGACGTTGGTGACATCGAAAGAAAAAAAGAGGAGGGGAAGGAGAAAGAAAGAGCGAGTTGAAAACAATAAAAACCTTGAAAACAGAAAACAACAGAAACCATAAAAAAATTATATAAATGAAACTGATGAATAAATGAAATATTAAACGAATGAATGAACGAATGAATAAATAAACGAAAAAGGTTGACGAAAGCTCGCAGTTTGTATAAATTTATATACACGCGTATAGAAATATTGTGCAGTCCTCGCCACGATTCGCGCACTTCTAGTATTCCTTCTAACTCTCCTTCTCTATTCTTATTTTAATTCTGTCCTTTGAAAGGATTTTTTCCACCGAAAAATCCTCTGAATTATCTACAGCAATCATTCATTTTGTGCATATCCGTTTATTTATGTCAATAAGCCAGTCAGTAAACTTGCCACGGAAAGAGGAAACAACAAACAAAGTTAGAGCAAAGGAAGAACTAAAGATGTAGACGAGCGTAGAACTCTACACCAAACAAACAGAACGTATAAATCTAGACAAGAAATCTCGCAAAAGAATGATATTTTCTAAAATAATTTATTGCAGTCATTAAGAAAATCTCAAAAAATACAACAGATGCAAAATAATGTATTTTTGAAATTTAGAAAAGTTGCCTTCTATAGTCTTTGCTTGGATTAAATCCTGTCTGCACCGAAATTTTTGCATTCTCTGAGACTTTCAATATGCTTCAATCATTACGTCACTAAAACGTTGACGATGGCAGCAAGAATTTTATCGCGTTGCAGTTTGGTCAAAGCGCCCACTGTGTCACACCGTAGAAATAACATCAGCAAAAACGTATAATGTTTATATTTCAAGAAAATTAAAACTAAATATTTGGTTTTGTCAATCTCTCCGAAAATTTGGTCATGATATGGTAATGTCGATTCAGCAAGAACTTGCAAGAGAATAAATAAATGGACAGAGAAGTATTAGGGTAGTGAAGGTAACGAGGAAGTAAAGACGGTAAATAGCGATACACGACGGAAATACGTTCATGGTTTTAATTGGAATAAATTATCGTTACAAGAAAAACAAAATATTCATGAACTCCAAACGAAATTAAGTTAATTTTTTGTCAAATTTATATAATCGTACAAATTTGTATGGAAAGACAAGGCGAAACTATCCAAATTTGTATACATAAACTTCCTTCAGCAGCTTTCTTCGATTCAAGAAGTAAGCAATTTCTAAAATATAGAAGGATTTATCTAGTTGAAAAATTCAATGATAATGTTTATGATGTGTCGTAAATTACACGCCAGATGAGCTTAATTGAGAATCAGAATTTTCGAAAACCTTCTTAAGTTCTTCGCTGTAACGAATTCCAATTCGACGAATTTTCTAATTTTCATGGCATTTATGAAATATTTGGCAACGTAGTCCAACAAAAATACAGATCATATCGTAGTAAGGATAATAATTATAACAACTACAACAATGATTCTAACAATAATACTTGCCATTCAGAAGAAAAAGTACATAAAAACTTGCTTGAAATATAAGCTCTTCTTCTCTTCCGCCATCATCTTGAATATATAACAGTACTGTATTCTTTTGCTGCTTCTTGTGCTCCCTGCCATCCTCGATTTTTCTTTGGTTTTTTCTCTCCTTTAATTTCTGTTTTCTTTCATTCAAAACCACTGCCAGAAACTTCTTCTATGAATTGGAAACTTCAAAACAAATGTTGCAAATGTTTTTTGAAATTGTTTTTGTTATTATTATTGTTATTATTATTCGTTATTATTATTCATTATTATTTGTAAAGTTCTTTTGTCTATTTTTGTGCCGCACTTGGCTTCGGGGATAAAGAAAGAAGTCAGACTTTCAGATAAATATAAATTAAAATTGACGGACAGACTAAGGAAGCGACAGACAGATAAACCAAGAAAGAAACATTGCTAAGATGTGAAGGCAAACAATAGTATTGCTGCTTTAAACAACAACGACAACAATAACAATGGCAACAACAATAGCAATGGCAACACTTACGACAGCAGAAAAAACAATAACAATTGTTGAAATATAAACTAATTAAAATTCAAAAGCTATAAACAGATTTTGCTAATAAAACTTTTACTCTTTGCACAGATACCAACGAACACATAGCACACGCAAACACACACACATACACACAAACCCAAACATTCAAATACTTACATGCAGTCTCACGCGCAAAATCGTCTTTTATTTTCTACTCCTCATTTTTGAAATTGAGGGCATCGTTGCTTCAAGGGGTTCTTGTGAGCTTCGAGATATGGCAGAGACAAATAAGGATTAATAACAATCATATATCAAAGCCACTAAAATTCGTACCAAATCATTTTAAAATTGTAGTGCGGGAATGGTAGTGGGCGTCACGAAATAGTTCGCAATACTAGAACTAGTGACGTGGGAGTGACATCATTTTTCGCATGGAATTTTGGCTTGAACGCATTAAGTTTATAAAGTTCTTATTATTATTATTAAATAAGTGTGATGCTATTACTCATAATTACGAAGAAATATGGCCCCTTGTGAAAGGAGTTGAGTAAAAGGTTATTCCCCAGTAAGCAGCCTGAGAAGTACGTCCGTACTCTTAATATTGGAGAGAACAATATTTCATAGAAATTATGTTAATGATGATCATGATGACGGCCATGATGATGATAGACAATTGAGATCTCAAAATAAAAATACATCAAATTTTTGCGATTTTAAAAAAGGGTAGTATAAATATTTTTTTGAGTTTAAAAAAGGTAGTAATTTATTAACCACTTCTTACGAAAGTGGGTAGTCCTTTTATATTAAAAGCGTTTATTATATTAATACAAAAATATTCTTAGAATATTTACATCATTAAATCAATATTGTTGTTGTTGGTGTTATTCCTATTGCAGCGAACCAGAGTTATTTAAATGATCTGCAAAAAGTAAGGAGTTACAAACGGCACCGTAGCGACGACAACAACACCAACAACAGCAGCAACATCTGTGGCAACATCGCACGGGCATGAAGGCTACTAAGCTTTAACTTTTTCTAGCGATAAAATGAAAATTGCACACGAGCAATAAATAAGGATTCTCTCTCTCTCTGTCGCAAGGATAATTTATAGAAGTTTCTTCAACGTTTTACTCACAGAGCAAGGAGAACCCTGTACTTTTTTAGTAACAGGCAACTGTTGCTCCTTTTGCGGCTGCTCCTGCTTCTACTGTTGGGGAGCTGTGAGGCAAATGGAGTTGTAGAAGTCCTGGACATGCATAAAAAGCAGCTATCGTTCAGACTTGTGTGAAGTCTCGGCAGTATCTTTTTCTTTCCTTTTCCAACACCTTTTTATAATTTTAATTTTATTTTTAAGGTACATTTTCTTGTTTGTGCATTTCATTATACGTTAGATGCTGCTACTGCCTTTGCCGCTGCATCTGTCCGAAGTTTCCCTCTGTTGGTTTAGCAGTCCCCTCGCTTTATGCTGGCTTTTTTCTTTCTTTAGAAAGGTAAAAAATGCGCAAGAGATGTTTTATTGCTTACTCAAACTGAAAATTCCTCATAGATTTAACTTTTTCCTTATCATCTTTCTTTCACGTTGTACGATCTCTCTCTCTCTCATTCTCCGTCACTCTCTATTTCTTTACTACATTCTAACATCAACCTTTCCCTCTCCCTTTCTTATCTGCGTAAATTACTTTCTCAACTCCTGTGACGATCCTTTGGCTTTGCGAAACTATTTCTTGCTTACATTCGTTCTTCTTCTTCTTTTCTTCTTCTTGTTTTTCTTTTTCTTCCTTAGACACAGGCAAGCAGATGGATCTTCAGACAAATTATTATAAATAAATAAAACATTCTCGAATTGCAAATTTTGATAAGACGAGAACTCTGCCAAATGAATATTTTCTTGCATTATTTTGCATTTCATTTAAAAATAAAAAATAAGAAAAGCGCAGACGTCTTTTTAACACATTTTTTAAAATTTCAATTTAAAGGAAATATATTTTTAGGTAATTTTAGAAGATTTAAGAACTTTTCGTTTACATTTTTTAAGGAGTCGTGGTATGGTTTTATATGTAATCCCCAAAAGCTGCTCGCTCCGAGCATTTCCGAGCATTTTTCGTGAGAATATTTTTGGCAAATAGTAAAAAAAAATGGCGACAGCTTTAGCCTTCAGGACAGATTGAAAACATGTCGATCAACATTATTTAATGCCACAAATTTTTAGTCTATATCAGTTTGTCCATTCTCCTTGAAATCGAGGTGAGAACGAGGACCCATATTTCTTCAGTTTCAGATACATTTGAGATGCGTTGGGAGACATTTGAAAGGCATTTAAAAATCATTCCCATGATGAACAACCTGTTTTCTTATATTGACAATTGATGAATTGATTTATTTGTTGGCCATTTAGGGAAACTTAACAAACGCGATAATTGCTCTAATGCTGTTCAGATTTCGTGACTATTTCGGACGGGCAATAAAGTGATTGCTTCGCCGTAAATTATAATAAAAAGTTTTTTATTTTTTCGTTAGTTTTTCTAAATCTGTTGTCTGATAGCATTAATTTCATTGCAACGCATAATAGAAGTCAGTGAGGAGATGAAAAGAGTGGAAAAAGAGAAAAAGGCAGTTAAAATAACGTATAATAATTTATTTGTCAACAATTTTAAAGCAATAAATCACAGAATCTAAAAAGTGCTGCTCAAATGACGAGCTGAGAATGTTTTCCATGCTGTTTTTTTTTCTCTTACTGGATTTCGTTTTTTTCCTTTTAATCAAGCGGCAACAGTTTAGCGGCAACAATTGACATAAAAAGGCAACAAAAAGAGAATGAACAAAAACAGAAACGATAGCAAAAAATTTAACAAAAAACAATTTAAACAACTTAAAGCAACATTCCGCGATTTACGACCCTGTAACCTGTTTCTTTAATTGCAACCATTGCGGCTTCGAATCCGAATCGCCGCCGACAATACCGTCACCGCTACTGCCGTAGTCATCGCCGCGCCGCATCAAAACGTCATGATGCATTTCAAAAAAAAAAAAAAAAAAAAAAAGCGCAGAATGAAAATTTAAAGATTGCAAAAAGAAAAAACAATAAAAAGCGTTGACGACGATGGCGATTGTAATGTAAATAAGAACAACTAAAACAACCAACTATTTAACGATAACGACGATGACGGCAAAAAGCACAAAACTGCTGACAGCAACAACATCAGTAATGAGAACGATGACAGCAATTTACAACAACGTTCGAATGAAATCTTTGGTAAGAAAACCAAGAAAGAAATGAAACATTATGTCGCTTTATAACGAACTTCATATACTTTGCGAATCTTATAAAAGAATTTTAAAACTGGGAAATTTATGTGGGGAGAAAATGCACGCTTTTGGGATTGCACATTTTTGTAGACCGTAAATTTAAGAATACAATTTTTATTTCAAAAGTGGTTTGCAAGACGACAAACTAATCCATAAGTACCGATCAAATCGCAGTAGGTTAGGGAGAGATGGGAAACTTTATTTTTACCCTCTAATTATGATCTCGATCACCAATAGGTTTAATACACTTCTCGTTTTGGGGATAATATCTATGGATTAGGCGGTGAGTAGAAATGTAAAAGTTCGACTTTAAGTACATTTTGCAAGCTTTAGGAGATAAGTTTGTTTGAGCTTTAAAATAGGCGCATATCTGTATGAATTCTGTATATATATATATATATATATATATATATATATATATATATATATATATATATATATATATATATATATATATATATATATATATATATATATATATATATATATATATATATATATATATATATATATATATATATATATATATATATATATATATATATATATATATATATATATATATATATATATATATATATATATATATATATATATATATATATATATATATATATATATATATATATATATATATATATATATATATATATATATATATATATATATATATATATATATATATATATATATATATATATATATATATATATATATATATATATATATATATATATATATATATATATATATATATATATATATATATATATATATATATATATATATATATATATATATATATATATATATATATATATATATATATATATATATATATATATATATATATATATATATATATATATATATATATATATATATATATATATATATATATATATATATATATATATATATATATATATATATATATATATATATATATATATATATATATATATATATATATATATATATATATATATATATATATATATATATATATATATATATATATATATATATATATATGCGTAGGTTTGCATACAAGTGCAAACCCTCGACGCTGCGAATGTAGGGTCTAAAATTTCCTGCGAACTGAACAAACGAACGACCGATCGATCATGAAGTTTTGTCCGTCCGGCCGTTTATTCTCCAAAATATCGCAATTTTCAACTTCTTCAATGCATCAATTCATCATTATTTTTATAGCATTCGACAGCGTTCTTGTGACAATAAACCAAATGATAACAACAAAAACTATTTAATAAATAAGTTGCAAAAAGGAGAGAAAAATACCGAAATCGAATTAATCGACCGTCCATCATCGATTAAAAAGCCTCAAATCGTGAGGTTGACTTTGGTTGTCAGTGCTTTCAAACTGAATTCAAACAAACGAATCCACAAACAAACTGACTTAATAACGAACCTCATGACGGAACTGATAGAATTTGTTGTTGTTGACGTTGTTACTGTCATGGTTTTTCTTATTGGTTTTAATGTACATTGATGCAATTAAAATGATTTTTGCTAGATTTTGTCGCAGTCGCCGCAAATGGAGCGACTTTTATACATCAAACGTTCGTCCGTATGTCCGTCCATTATTTCTGTCTGTCTCAAATGGTAAATATATGCACATAACTTAGACATTTATTGCATTAAACATTTATGGCCGTCGTGTTGGGGTTCGGCGTCTGTCTCAGTCTCTAACTCCGTTTGAGTCGCGGTTTGGGTTTTTCCTTTGCTTATTTTGAGTTTTCCATCTAAAGTAATCATGTTTAAGAGTTAGATCCTTCCGCCCCTCTTCCGTATTGCCTCATTTAAAATTTAAAAATCACGATAGCAGTTTTATTTTGTTTCTCCATCTTTCTAACTCTTTTAGTTTCTCTCGTTGACAATCACAATTTTTTTTCTGGCTTTTTGGAATGTTATCACATTTATAAAATGGGCAACGTATTGAGCAACGTATCGTTAGCTGCCTACGTAAGCCATTACATTTTAATAAATTGCAACTGTTGTTGCCATTTAACTAACGGTTAACAGTTAACGGTTAAATGCAGTTTTAATATAATCAATTGCCTTGGACGGAATCGAACTGACTCGGAATGAAATGACCCGAAATGGGTCGAATTGTTTCATACCAAAAAGCTGCAGCACGTCATGACAACATGACGAGCTACATCATTAAAGTGAATGAAGCCAATTAGAAGAAAGATGGTTAAAATGATTGAACATTTCTGCAAGGAATATTGGTGTTTTAATTGTCAGTTGTCTGTGTTGGCACAATCGCCTCCGAATGTCTAACGATGGTGGTCGATTTTTAGATTCTCACCGCTGACATTAATAGTCTGCGGTGATCATTCAATATTGCTTTCGTTATCGCCAACCAGTTTCAATTTAGAAAACAAAAATTTTCCTCTAAATGTTTTAAACTTTATCTGATTTTTAATTAATTTGATTTTGCCAATTACCAAACCCGGCTAGCTGTAAAAAGGAATATCCGCGGAACCAGCAAGAACAATAACAACAACAACATAAGCCACAACATCGTTGAAGCAACTTTTCTATCGCTCATGCTGGTGCCATTTTGTTGCTGTGACTGATTAAATCAGTCATAGGTTTTGCACAGTTTCTTCCTTGATGTTGTTACCGCAGTAGAGTTTATTGGTGAATATCATTGTTGTGAATGCTGGTGTCGTTTGTGTTTGTTTCCAAATGTACTTTCGTTGTTCTGACTGAAAACGCGATCGATGATGTTTTTATAGTTGTGTTGGGTAGTCTTGGATTTTTTGCGAAGAAAATTCTTAAGTTCTTTCGTCGAATATTTTTGCGTTTGTCAATCGACAGACGTGCGGATGCGGGACGAATAGGTGGATGAGTGGTTGGTTCGACGGAACCGCTCCTGTAAGAACCCAAGGAGTAGACGCAAGAATCAACTAACCATATTATACAAATATTATACTGTTGAAGAGTTTAACCGTTATTATAGGAATTTTCTATGTAAGCAAACGGTGTTTTAAAAAAATTAAAAAAAAACTAAATTAAACGAAGAAGTGAAAAATCCGATAAACGAGCCCTTCGTAAGAATATCGCAAAGAGACGGTACTTCATTTGAGAACAGAGGTTATATAACAACAACAACACCACCAATAACAATAGGCGGAAACATAAGAGCCTTTATTTCTTTTGCGAAAACAAGCAACATTTTCAGTCGTTTTTGTCTGAAGAAGGCCAAAGGAATTGTTTGTTTTTTCTTACTTTTGAAGCGATTTGAGTACGAGGGAGAGCTCTATTTATCGACAAGCAGCAGGCAGGCACCTTACCGACTTCTATGCCAGTTTCGTTCATGAAGTTTTCGTATTCAGCTTTGTCTTTGGAACGTTTTTTATAGTTTTTTCTTGCATATTTTGAATGCAATCCTTTGCTTCTGTTTCGCGATTTGTTTTTTCTTTATTTCTTAAAGAGCTTACCTATTTTCATTTCACTATTGTTGTTGCCGTTTTTCACATATCCTCCGTGCATGACAGGATTAAACCCCGTCAAAGATTCGTGATTCGTTCGTGATTTTTGTAACGAATTTGAACAGATGTTTTCAATTGCATTGTATGTATTATGTCATCGTCATTATCATTATTATCAACATTACCATCATCATCATCATCGCACGCCAGCGTCGAAGTGGCGGTCCTGAGAAACTGTTTCAAGAAAATGACGACTGAAAACGAAACAACAGCACCAAACCAACAACGACAACAACAATCTGGGGTAATGTTTTGCCATGGTAACCAAATAAATCCAATCGACAATCAAACAATCGGTCTAATCCAAAACGAACAATCAATCGACCACGAACATGTCGATTTCTCTTCTGTTGCCACTGCTTTTGTGTCTGTTCCCGATGCTGGACTTGTTTTTGTAATTCACTTCGGTTAACTTTGCTGCTTTGCTGTTTAATTAATTTTTATTTATTTGCTTCTATATCTTTTACATTTAGCAAAATATCAACAATTCTGCCACCGATCATTTTTGAGATCGGGCAAATGGTCCTGCCGGAGAGGGTTTCAGGCTTTTAAGAGTGAACATTTTTTCCTCTGCCACGACTTTTCGTGACAAACGGTTTTTTAGTCAAAGTCTTAACAAAACTGTGTTTGAACTTTAGAAAAATTGAGAAAATTTGTTGCTGGTGCAAGAAATATTAAGAGAAAACAATAACAACAAAATAGAGAATGCGGGGGGGGGGCGGTAAATGAAATAAGCTACATTCGTAGTAGCGCGATGTGAACAGATCAATGGGAACCAACATTGAACCAACAAAAGTCAATATTTGTTTTTTTTAATTTACGACTTCTTCGTTTTACTCGAATAAGAAATTAAAGTAAAGAAAATCGAATAAATATTTTGCAGGCGAAAATGTGATTTCCATAGAATTTTAAAGCCTTCCAAATAACGTGAAATACCTCTTTTTGTCAATGCTTTTCTTCTTATTTGTTTCTACTATCTTTCGTATAATTTAATTTCTTCTCACTTTTCCTTGCCATCTTATCATCATTCAAATAACTTTAGGCTGTGTTTTAGTATTTTCAATTTTATAAACTCATAACCTATTGTTCTTTCTTTCGTCTTATTCTTAGAGCTTTATTTTACTTACTCTTCTTCTTCTTTTAATGCCCTTTTCTCCTTGTTAGATTCTCTTTATTAGTTTGAATATCCTTTGTCCTCTTTTTATCCTTTAACTTAATTTTTCTCCGTCTTCTTTTACTTCTTCTTCTTCTTCGTCATTGACTACTACTCAAAACTTCAGAATCCCAACCAATTAATTTAATTAAGTGAATATGACGAAGAAGGAGAAGAAGAAGATAGTTGTTTTTTAATTTTTACTCTTTCCTATTGGTCTGACAACTTGATTAATCTCTATAGTTTACAATGTTTTTTTATTTAGTCCGTCCGTCATTATATCTCTGTTAAAATCAGCCGACGCGACGCGTCGCGACGCTCGGCAACGAATTTCAAAACGTCGCATAACTTTATTGCGTTTCAGTAAAAGCGAAGAAAAATAAATAAATCAAAATTCAAAACTGAAAGAAGAAAAAGACTAGAAATAAGAACAAAAACAAAATGTAAAAGATAAAAATTTAGTTAAATATTTTTGAGGCTTAGCTCGAATTTTTACCTGTTTTTGATATCTTTTTTGGGATAAAACTAAAAAGCAGAAGAAATAGAGGAGGAGGCAGGAGGGTGTGCAAGATAAAGACAACATAAAGAAGAAGAACGAACCGGCTTAAATGAAAAAATTAAGTTTTCAAACTTTAAGATCCAAATATTTATTCTCGATAATATTTCGGTAGAGTCAGGTAAATCTATTTAGATGGTAGTAGTTCATGTTGTGGTTCATGTTGTTGTTGTTGTTGTTGTTGTTGCTGTTGTTGTTGTTATTGTAGGTACTAGAACCATACCGGTTAAGCTTTTTTAACCTTTTTGTCAGTTTTGAGTTTTTGTTGTTTTTTCTTTTCTTCCAATTGTGTTTCTGATGAAGTCGTAGCTGATTTTGTTGTTGTTGTTAGGGTTGGTAGCGCTGTTGTTTAAACTGTCAATCCAATTCAAATGAAATCCGGCGGCGACGTGCACGGAATATAATAAATTCATTAAATTTAAACGATCACCAGAAAATTTTTCTGATAATAAAAAACGTAGAGGCAGTGTAGAGAACATAAACTAAAAATAAAGCTATCATTGGTAACACTTCATAATATTTAAAATTAAAGGACTACCGTAGAAATTTTAATGTCTTTTTTTTGAAATTATTTTGCAGTGTTTTGATATTTACCCAAACAATTATTAATAACAATTTTGTTTTCACGGCGATTACATTCGATGTCGTGTCGAAGCACGTATTGGGAGAAAACCAGCATTCTTACTCAACATATTTTGCAACACAAACATAAATATTAATACTAAAAAAATACAACTGCGTTTTCAGTTTTCGAAGGCCTTTCAAAAAAATAAAAAAAGGCTTGTAAAAATATCCTTCAATCACAACACATTTCCTTGATTCTCCACGATAATAACAATTAGAAAATGAGAATAGCATTTAATGTGCAATTGAAGTGTGAAAATATGTCCCAAAAATAATTTTTGACAATTTTCCCACAGATGTAAAATTTTATTCCCATCATTCATTTTCGAAGGATTTCTCATTAATAACATTGTAACAAAAAACAGTCTTAAAAACGGTTCAACGAAAAATAAAAGAAAGGAAATAAATTACAGAATACTTCTTTAAAATTACTAATTTTTATTGACGAAGACTTGAAAGCTATTAAGCACCACCATAAAAACATGCTATTGACCTTAAAAAATGTATTATCGTCGCAATGAGTTTCATAAAAGGACTCACACATGCCTTTGCCACATGTGCCGCTTAAAAAAAAAACAGTGAATCACAAGTCAACAGGAAAGCGCAGAAAATATTCAAAGTCAAGGCCGACAGAGTGTCATTAATTAACAAAGCACTAAAAAACCTTGAGTTCGTTTTCATTGATGGTAAAAACAGTAAAAAACTAAAGAAGGTCCTTGCTGTTTCTAAGGAAATGACGAATGTACTCAGCATCAATCACTGCTCACTGAATGACAATTGATTGATGGAATAAATACCGGAGAGAGGACTGAATAACGGCGCCAAGACAACTACGTTTTCTTGTGCAAAACGATCTAAAGTGCACTTATTTTTTAATAAAGAAAGCAAAAAGGAGAAATGGGAATAAATCTTGTAAGTAAATTGATAAAAATAAGAAGTTATTTTTTCCTAAACTCCTAAAGAATTGTTGTTACTAAATTTGCTTTACGAATTATTACGTTCTTTTATCAATGAATATTTTTTAAGAAGTAATATTTTTTGAATATTTTATTACTCATACATTATAAATTAATTTGGTATTGATGCTTTAAGTTAAACATTAAATATTTCAATAAATCATATCTTTTAAAAAAATCATATAAAAAACCAATATAAAATTTAACTAATTAGTTACCGGCAGAGACCCAAAAGAAAACGTAATATTTTTATGGACTTCATTAATTAAAAAACACAAAATTTCAAAAAAAAAAACACAAAAGGGAAAGAAATTAACCAAAAAAGAGACATAAATCAAGTTGAAAAAAACAGTAAATCAGTGAAACTGACTCAATAAAACTAAACGGGATAGTATACTAAAAATCTGAAAAATTTTTAATGAGAAGTTTTTAATTCTGTCATCGTCGATTTTATAAACAAATTGATAGCATAATGAATGAAGTGTGATGAGAATTTTTCTCTGTGATTTTCATTGAAAGGTTAACTTTTTATTATGGAAATGTAAAAACTATTAATTTTTTTTCGGAATATTTAGATTGTTTTTAATATAAAATGTATTCTTAAAAATTTTGATAAATTAGATTAACAGTGAATAATCAAAATTTCAAGATATTTTTTAAATCATGAGTAAATATATTAAAATTATATAAATAAATAAACGCGAAGCAACCAAAATAATTGAAAGCAATGTTTCCAATAATAAAGATCAACAGACAGAAGAAGCATTTAATTCTGCTGACGTTACGAATAGAAACTTTCTCCTCCATTATGAGGAAACAAAAAAATAAACTCACACACTCTCAAACGCTGCTAGCAAAACAACTAAACATTGATGGGGTAAAACAAGAAGAAGAACAGCTATAGTCTGAAGACATTCCGTTGGCGAATATTGCCTGTGAAGCCATAAACACTTCAGAGCGGCCATTAAAATCTTCAGTCAAGTAAGAGATGGCTATTATGATGATGACGATGACGATGATGATGATGATAAGGTCCACAGTATCTAATGAAACGAAGTAAGAAGATTTGTTGCTGCTATTTTATTGCGAGAGAATGAGAGAGCGCATGTGTTTATAAATGAAAGGATGAGGGGAACCCACAGCCGCAATAGTCGATTGAGCCAGCAATGTCTCACTCTCGCTCTCTATTTCTAGCCATATCTCAGACAAAAATTGAGAGAGTTAGAAGTGAATGATGGCGATTAGAGTAAAATAATATAAGACAACCTCTTAAATTCTCCCAATATAGAATTTCTTCGATGTTTTTCATTGTGAGTTTTAGCGTGAGTGCGACAGAGATGGTGGTGTAATAATAATATTAAATGAAAACAATAGTAAATGAATGCGAGCCTCACTTAATACTTGAAATTATCACCTACAGAACCAAGAGAAATTATAACAGAGAAAAGTAAACTTTTGATTTATAAATAATACTGGAATTGTTCAATTTTAGTTAAGTTAATATTTAACATAACAATCCAGTAATAAAATTAATAAATAATAATTAATAAGGAAATAAAGTATTACCAATGCAAGTGATAATTAAATGTAACTTAATTTATTTTTATTTATTATGTTCATTAGCATTTAATAATATATTCTCTTTCTAAACAGAATTTTAAAAATAATTTTTGAGAATAAAACATGTAACGACAAACGGGAATTGAAGAAATTCACGTTTTTTGTTTACCGTGTTTTACGTTAACGAAATCATAAAAATTTCTCATTCTTAATTTTAGGGTGTAAAAGTTAACGATCCAATTACGAACAAATATGCAATGTTGCTGGTATGAAGATCACCCCTGCAACATTGCCGCGTCAACAAATCAGGAGATCATATCAACATATTGCAAAAAAAACGAGTCAGAAAAAAAAGCTACGAATCTCTCAAAACTACACAATACCACAAAAAACACCAGAGAACTATCTACATCCGTGTTGTAGCAAACAATGCGAAGACGTATTACTTGTGTTGCAGAAAATTTATTTACGATGCTTCATTTGCTGTGGCCGTGCTTATAACGCATTGGATGTTTGGCCGCGTCGTACTGCGTCGACGACGCTACATCGTATAGCAAATAATGTAGAAAGAGCAGCAAATGTTGATGATTTTGCTAGTCATCGTTTGAATTATGAGCGCGTTGCAAGTTGCGGTCGGGCGATTTTAATCGCGTTCGTTATTAAAATATAAATTTTATTAATTAGGCAATAAAAGTATTTAAAATTTGTTTAAATACAGTGATCCTTTGCGTATATCTCAATTTTATTTGACGATAATGAAAAATTGAAATAAATAACTTGAGAAGCGCATAAATACGTGGCAGACAGTCGGAAAATGCTATGGTAGCCGGGTTCGACAACAACAATAGCGCAGAACAAACGACGCTCCGGCCATCTTTATTACAACAATTTCTCTAATCAGAAAACCTTTCCATAACAGTCGTTAGAGGAAAAGTGTAAAGAGTATGCTGCTGAGAGATTGTGAAAGAGTGAGAAAGATACAGTTCAAAATGTTGAACAAATTCAACTAGCAGGGAGGTGTTAATAAAAGAGAGTTTATTCGGTTTCTGTCCCTGAACAATTTCGTTTTATGTCGTCACAACCACCATCGTAAAGAGAGCAAATGGTTTCTTTTTGTTTTGCTCCAAAAATTCTTCCTCATCGATTTCGCCTCTCCGCCTTTTCGCGGTATGGTTAGCTGTGAAATAAAAATTCTTAGTTTCCGGTAAATTGAAAGTTAATTATAATTTTAATTATAATGTCTTGTGTTGATTTTCAGTACAAAATGTATGTTAGGACTGGACAATTGTAATTGACAATATATTTTAAGCAAAAGAGAAATGAAGACGTGGATAAAGTGTGCGCATGTATTATAATTTCTACATACGCAAAAACATATTTTTAAATGTTTGTTGTTGTGGTTTTATGCATATTATTGGCAAAATAATATTCCCAATGAAGAGAAAACAGTAAAGAAATTCCGAGACGAATACTTTACGAGGGTTAAGTATCGAATTTATTACATTAGAGAGGCACGTTTGCGAGAGTGTGACTGTTTTTGGAGTTTTGATTCTGTGGGAGACATCCGGTGGGGATCTTTTTTAAGAAAATTCATAAATTATTAATTATTAAACAATTTATATGGAAAATATTTTTTATTTGACAACATTTATGAATGAAATTTTTAGTGTCTAAATATAACAAATTCCTTATAATTAAATTCTTCAATTAATTTTAGTTCCACGAAAAAGAATAAAAGTAACTGACAAAGTTTTGATATTGGAGAAACATTGTCAGCAATATAAATTTAACAGCCGTAAATTTTGCATTTCTGTGTTGTTTTGTATTCAGCCAACAACAATTCGAACACACTAATTTCTTCGCCGGAGAGGAAGAGAGTGGTTTAATTTGGTTGAGTAATCTTTCCGAAATATAGTTTTTTGTTTAAGTGAAGAGCTAATATATTTTATCTCGTGACCAATCACCCCATAAAAAATTATGGCTTAAGTATTGAGTATTTAGTATTTTTATTATGTTTCTCCATTATAACATTCCTACATGTTTAATTACAAATAAATTTATTAAATCCTAATATAATACTATTTAATTTGAGACCATCCCAAACAACTAAATAAATTGATTTCGTTACGTTTCGGTATTACAAAAAATATTAGTAATAGTAAAATTATCCCCAGAAAATATAATTTTCTAATTTTTGTGGCATTAAAAATATTTATTAGATATTAAAAATGTATCTCTTTAATATTGAATGTATTTCTGTGTATCTCAAAAACTTGAATAACAATTCACAAAATCATTTTGGATTCAATTGGGCAATTCGACACTTACATCAGCTGTTAGGGATGTTAAAGCATTTGCATTGAATTGTGTGGCTGTAGAGGCTGTTAAACGTTGTTGTTTTCTTTCAGCTTCAGTTACTTCCAGAAACATGCCTTGAATTTTCAATTTTTTTGGTCTTTTCATTCATCGCGATCTTTCTTTATATTTCGTTTGCAGCGAAAGCAAGAATAAATTTTTTTTTGTAATATTGAATAGACGTCGCAGTTTGAATACATACCAGACACTAGCGATTGAAATTATATTAACTCATATATATTGAAACATTATATTACATGAATGATATAATATGAAATTATATTGAAACATTATATTGACTCTTGCGGAAAATTAGAAAAAATAAAACTTCTCATTCGCAACTACTAAATTCGTAGCGGCGTTCTATTTCTAATTTGACGAATCTTGACGCTCGCTAGTTCTTAATTTTTCTCTTTGTTTAGAACTGCTCGTTAATTCTCATATAAGTTGAATTTAAAATAATAGCTTTAATCGCTTAATCGGTCGACGAATTGATTGCGTTCAGTCGATGAGCATTTGACAGTTTTAATCACTTCACTGCGTCGAGCGAGTTTATTTGGTTCAGACAATCAATGCCAATTTCTTGACTGTTCTGTCTTAACTATTTGCTTATTTGCCTCTTTTTGTTTTTATCGGGTCTGATATTGTCACCGTCGGAAAGAATAACGTCAATCTCACACGCAATAATAATAAAAATCTGCAGAAATACAACAAAAAGTTCTTTCTCCATTCCTTCCATAAATATTTTCAAGGAATTCGCCCCCTAAAAAAACAGCATAATTTTAAAAATTATGATGAACTCATTTGACTATCTTTTCATCCACGCATCCATAAACGCGTCGATCGTTTAACGCATCTTATTTCATTTACTTTTTAGAATATTTTAATGATAAATGCTCTTTTAAAAATGGTTTTCGTGTCAGTTCTTTCATAGATTGACAATCACAATCTTTTTAATTGATTCTCTTCTACTTACATCTACACTTTGATTTTTCTGATAGACTTTTTGTTGTAATTTATTCTTACTTTCGTAAGTGAAACAAGAATTAATATTAGTAAATGTTTGCTTGTCAAAAAAATATCTGAGAATTACCAAACCAAACCAAACCAAACCGACTGAAATCTTATATTTTTTCAAAATTTTCTTGTGAAGCTTCACAGTCGAATACGTTTCCTCAGAGAAAAAGTAATTAAATCGTGAACTATATTACGCGTGCCTATAATTTGACTACTCGCCCACAGATGGCGCACGTACGAGCTGTCGAACCTTCTTTACTTCATTTCTAATAAAACTTTTTCTTCTTCGAAACAAGCTCGAACCAAAGGCTACCGCTGTTTCAGCTTCTGCTACCGCCTCTGTTGCCGCCGATGTTTCCACTACACCGGCACTCAAATTGAGTGAGAATTGAGACCCAAACACAGCCAAAGCCGATTAAGTCAAAGCCAAAGTCGGCCCTTATTTTGGTTTTTAGGCAAGATTGCGCTGCTTAGATGACGGAATAGAGATGAAGAGTAGAGCATACGTAATGTGTATGAATGTAAGTCCGGCACGTGCGAGTGAGTAAGGTTAAATCGAAGGCCAATGGCTTTGGCGACCATTGATTGTTTGATTTACCTGATTTGTTCTGAATATGATTTAGCGTTAGCTTTCGTCTTCCTTTTTTAAATGAAAAACAGGGTCAAAATGTGTGATCATAAGTAACTTCATTAATGCGTTCTCTTGACATGTTAATTAATGTTAAAAAGACCGGCAGAAACGCTCAAAATGTAAAGAAGTATACTTTCATTGGGGCATATTAGATTATTCTTTTTTTTTGTTTTAAAAAAAATTAAAAAATACGTTTAAATTGAAATGATTCAATTTAAAACAATTTATTTAAAGGAATTATTTGAAAAAACGATGAATGCAATTATTCTTATGCTTTATTATTAGCTCGTTTATTTAACGACATTCCTTCCATGTTTTTAATACTTGTAACTAATTTTTAAATCCCGATTTTCGAAAAAATAATTTTTAAATAATATTTAGATGATAAATGTGTTTTGTTCACCAAATTCTATTGCTAAATTACGATATTTCTCTTTGACAGGTGAAGGACGGAAAAAGAAACAGTAAAATTTATTGCTATTCTTATTCGTTCTTTAATATTAAATAGAAGTTGTTTTAGCTCTTTATTGTTGTTGGTTTGATGATTCATTTATTAAGGCAAAAGAGGCGCCTTTTAGTACGCACCACGAAAAGTATAAATATCTTTAACTGTCATAAATCTAAACTTTGCTGTAGCAGCAATAAAAACAACAATAACAACAAAAACAATATCGCAAAATTCCAATACACACGATTTTAACAATCAAAAGTGAGAATTTTTCTTAATAATATTTTTATTACTTTCGTTTTTATTCTTGTTTTTTTGTGCTTCAATTTAATCTTATTTTAATTTGTTTCCGTTTTTGCTGAAAATTTTGTTTACTTTTGTTAACAGCGTTATTGTTGTTTTTGCTTTCATTCCACACTTTACTATTCGTTCCAAAACTGTGGCCCATTTCGTATGATTGTATTTGTTTCCAAACCGAAAGTCGGAGGACCTTGTAAACGTTTTGTAGACGGGTTTGTGTGAGAGTGATTGTATATAGAAGAGAACAATATCAGTTTCGGTATACATACATGTATGTGTGTGCGGCTTAGGTATTTTTTTAACTCGGGCAGAATTCGTTGTTGTTTTTGCTTGTATGTGAAGGCATGATAAATTGCTTTTGTCCAAATAATTTTTGTGCTCTTTTTTTTGGAGGTAAATAAATAACCCAGATTTTGGTTGAGAAGAAAGAACAACAATAGCAACAAAAACTATAAGAACAATAACAACAAGAGCAATAATAAAAAAGAAATAGAGCATAAAAAATTAATAAAAAATTCTCAAAGGACTTCAAAAGTACTCAGAAAGGAATAAGAAAGAGAGAAACATAAAATAAATTATAAAAAGAGATCCGCTAAAGAAAGCAAAGGAAGAGGAAGAAGAAAATGTAGAAGTAAAACTAAACAAAGTCAACAGCACTTCAACGAAAAGTGGCAAGAATCCTTAAAAGCTTAAGCTTAACGGTTAAGGTTTTAACCGTAAATAAAGCCAGGAAAAAGTTTCAAAAAGAGGCGCGGTCACGGCAATGAAAACTCTATGTAAGACGTATAATTGCGCGCACACAAATCTTTCGGGTTTTAGTTGTCAGATAAACTCCGGAATCGAACGGAAAATTTATGTCTTGATTTGAATAATAATAAAATAGTTTTGAATGAAAAATATCTATCAAATGCAATCTATCATTGTTCGGATCAGTCGACTGAAATCGATAGAATTATTTATGGTGTAGTTTTTTTTAATGAAGCCAAAAAAAAAATTTCATTTGCGTAAAAAGTAAAATTTAAATAAAAGAACAACTCGTTTACTATGCTCGTTATTATGCTCAATTACTCGTTATTGTGATCTTCGTCTATAAACACATTCGTACTCGCTGACGGTATTAATCGCTCGTAAACGTATTAATTTATCCTTCTCAAGCTTAAGCGACCAAACAGAGGTTTACGATTTTGACAACGAGTTAGATCTTAAAGAGACACCAAAAGCAAACAAAAATTTGAAAAATTCTCGAAAGGGCGAAACCCTTTCTCACGCAGGAAGGAAATAATATCACGATTTGTCTTCCTGTTTTTTGTTGACGGTATTGTTGGTGTTGTTGTTGTTGTCTTTTCCCCTCTTGCGTTAGTGTTAGGCTTTTTTCAGAGTTTTTTATTCATAAAGAGCGAATACGAGTTTGTGTGCACGAAGGTGTAGGTGGTGTATTTGCGTGTATGCGCCTGACACAAAAAAATAACAATTCCATGTTCGAAAGCAAAGGCGACTAACACGCCGACCAACTTTGTCATGAATGTAATAACGTTAAATATTTCAACAACCGCCCAACCAAACGACTACATCAAGGTTAAATCAAGGACATTCACATATAGAGCAAGCATCATATTTATAACACTTTTCTATTTATGAGAAGTGGGTTAAATATATGTATGCTTGTGGACGCGTGGGGGAGTGTTTGTGCTTGCGTACTTATGCACGAATTTTAGATGAGAAAATAATAAATCAAATAAAATGTCTACGCATTTTCGCCTTCATTTTTTGGCCCGATTTGCGTTGGGTTGGTTAAAATCGAGCTCTATTTTGGTTTTCTCGTATGACCTTTTCGTAATATATGCGCCTTTATTGTTGTAGTATAGTGAAAATTGGGGTTTTCGTCATCGATTAACAAAAACTATAAAATTTAAATAGTCCGAACCATTGCGGAAGGCTCTTAAAGAACCAAAATAAAGTTCGCGAGAAGATCTTTTACATACGAAATTATATAATAAATAAATTAATTTTTATTAAAAATATCTTTATTAAAGCAACTAATATTTTTTCAAAATGGAGGAATAATCTTTAAAACAAAGAAAGGCAACAACCAAGAGAGCTTGCTAGTTCACATTAATTAATTCAATCGTTTTCTAGAAAGGAAATCACCGAAAGAGCCTTCTCTATTAAAATAAAAGTTAATTATAAATTATAATGACATAATACATTTCGAATTAATAAATTATATGTCAGAAAACCATTACAGATTTTGAAATGTTTTTCTCCACTTTTTTCTCTTTTTTTTGCCAGAGCAATTTTAAAAACATCTGAAGTGAGCTCTCTTCGTGTTTATTTCAAATATCATTAAAAATCTATTTCGAGCATTTTGTTTTACAACAACACGTCGGTAACAACAATTCAGTTTTTATTGCAATGACAATGTAGTTGAAAGCAATTTATCATAAAATTTTCGTGTGACAATTTGAGATTAAATCAAATGCAAGTAGTAGGCGCGATGACATGAATTCACGTTCAGAATAAAAGGATTGTCATTTAGGGGGAGGATCAGAGAATAGGGGGCGGTAGATAGATGTGAATTTAGGGACGAGGAAGCTCTTATTAAACAATTTGTTACAATTAAAATGTAAGAGAACGTTTAATGGAAGTACGAGTAAAATAAGAGGAAGGCTTCAAATATTACTGAAGGCTCGAAAATATTTCATTCAAATGTTTCTGTATCGAAACTTTGAATTATCAATCAAGCAACAAGCAACAATCAATGTCAATCAAGGAACAACTGTCCCTTGGACCTTATGTAATAACCTTAGTATGACCCTATTGTGACTACTTTTATTATGTGTCTCCTTTTATTACACGAAGAAACATTTGCTTCAAGGAAAAGGCATCAAAAAGAATCACTAATTTGCAGGAATGTAAAAGTATTTCAGCTGCAATTAATTTAAATTTAATTTAATTTAAAAAAATGTAGTTAAAAATCTGTAAAATAATATTCTGGAATTTAATTTAATATTTGAATTTTTTAGTTTTTCAAATTGTTTTCATTTTAAATGTTTTGTAATTATTCACTTAAAAAAGAGCATGCACATGCTTAAAATGTTTATATATATATTTAAGGGAATATTATCTAAGTAATTTAATGTTTGTTTTGCAGAACACACAATTTTTTTTCTTTTGTTTTAATTTTTGTTACCTCCAGATTACGCCTTCAGGTACTGCCAGCACATTACGGCTGTTCTCTCTGCTTGCTATGACTTGACTTTTTAAAATAATTTAAAGGAATATCGATCCTTGAAAAAGCAAAACGTTTTTGGGAAAAAAGAAAAAACGAAAAAAGAAAACATTCTTTTGGGATCAAACACAAAATCTGAAGAAGCTCCTGATAAATCTTTTTGGGAAATGCTTTCTAAAAGTTTGTTTTGTGTGTTTTCTACTGAATAAAATGTTGAAATTGATTGCATAAAATCTTTTTGTCGTTCCATTAGAACAATTAATGTGCCAATTAATATGAATAAAGGAGGTCTCATAGCAACGCTAACACCAACCAAATATACAAATGTAAGAGGAAGAGAGAAGGGAATGCTTTATTGCAGAAATTATAAAAAATAGATCTCAAGCTGAATTAAAGAATAATTGTTGTTCTTTCGTGGTAAAAAGCAATACTAAAAATAATGTGGAGGAATTATTAATTAATAATTTAGAAAAACGTACATAAAAATTTATTTAGTATCTCGTTAATATTTTTTGAAATGTAAATACCTTTTCTTGTTCTTTGAATCTAAGCACTGATTGCAAAATATAATATAAAAATGAATAACTATGAATTGAGGAATTAGGAGAACGAAAATTGGAAAACGAACAAAGAATTTTTCAAACCGTACTTACCGAGCCAATCCGGAAGTAATGAGCCCGCAAGAGATTCTGAGTATCTCTTACCTGAAAATCAAAAAGAGAAATCGTTAGCTTTTTTATTATGAATGTAATATTTTAAGAAGATATTTGAAAAAAATATTAACATATTAAGAAGAAATTACGAAAAATTAGATGGGAGAAATTAGTGGTTTATTAAAAGATATTAATAATTAATAAAACTAAATAAATCAAAATAAAAAATTATAAATTTTCCAACTAGAGGTTTTGTTATTTCGTTTAAAGAAAACTACGTGTTATTTTTCTAATTTTCAAACCAAACAAATTAAAAGCAATAACATTTTTAAAAAATGATGATTTTTTTAATTTTAAAAAGCAATGGCAACGGACTTTTTTTTAAGAAATTTTTTCGAAAAAATGTTTTTGGTCGTTACGAATTTCTAAGTTTACTAAACTATTTCAATATACATATTTCATGGAACACTTTTGCTTCTTCTCCTTTTCTTCCTCCTCTAACCACCTTTTGAAGATTCCTTTTCTTCCGTATTAAATGACCTTCGCCGATTCGCGGAACGCATTTCACATAAAATACAGGCGGTACTTCACAACCTGCCACATTAAGCCTTTACTTTCTCATCCTTCGTTTCACCTTGGTCTGCGCCTTATCACTACTTCTTCCAATTGCAACAACAAACTCACTAAATTTGAACACTTCATAATAAGTTTTGTCGCCTCCATAGGGATATTTTACGCAAATTTCATACGGCGTTACTTCGCAGCTGCGACAGAATTATGCGCAACCTTTAAATCGTAGTAAGTCACTGTTTTATGCGTTCATTCCTTCATCCATTCGAAAGTTTAATATCAATTTGATGATAGTGATTAGCTTCAGCATGCGTCGTGTCGTATAGCGATAACACGGACTAGTTGTCATGCACGAGAAACATTACTCACGAATGCTGTGAAATAGTTAATCATTCCCCTTTCGCCATTTGATGCGTCAGCTGTTCGTAATAAATTCGCCTTTTGGAAAAAAGTTTCCAGAAAATCATAGACGAGATGATTATAAAAACTATTTTCTTAAAGACGAAGATCTTCATTTGCTTTTATTTATTATTATTCAAATTTAAGAAAAATATTTAGGCTCGATTTGGTTTACTGGTTTTGCTAAGTAAAATTATTTTTAATTAATGAATATCTGCACGAAATACGTATTATAAAATAATTCCTACATTTATCTAATATATCTCTACATCATCTTTCCAAACTTCTTTCGTTGGAGAAATAAATGTGTGAATGAAAATGGCAAGCAATTACAAGAAATTATATATTGTTAATATTTATTTTGAAGATCTGGGGAATATTTCCAAGCAGTGACACAAAAAAAACTGAGAATATAGAAGACAAGGGATCGTAATATAAAGAGAGGGAGAGGTTAGTGAGAGGGTTATAGGCGGAGCAAGGGATAGAGAAAGGTTTGTGATGCAATAAATTCCATAGAAGTAGAATTTATTTGTCATGTCAGAAGTCTGCACTTCATCACAAAGGAATTCAACTGAAATGGCATCGGGACATTTTCCTTGCTCGATGTAGTAACCCTGTGGCAACCATAATTTGACAGAGAAACATGGTAACCATATGTTAACATTTACAATATTATTGTTAAATTAGATCGTGCATTGTTTGCACTGAATATTACTCGGAGATGGCTACAGGCAATGGCTATAACTGTATTATAATAATTATTATCATAATAATCACAACTAACCATCAATAGTCGGCCGTACGTAACATATGTTTGTGTGTGTATACTAGAGTTACGATCGATTGTCATCCCCCAACATACGCGATTCAAATAAATACAAAAATACAAACACAAATGAGTTCGTTCTGGCTTTTTTGAAGGGAATCAGTCATAAACAATGAAGCAAGATGACGACAACCAGAATAATAATAACAACAACAACAAGAACGGCAAGTGTCAAAGATCGACTTTGGTTTGAATTCAGTAAAAGAAAAACTAAGAAAATAATCATAAAAATATGCGACAAATACGTCAAGATATTCAGTAAAGAAAGATTAGCTTTTTTAAATTTATCCATTCACTATGCTCTTTCTCTCACACCCTTTCCCATCACGTCCCTCCATTGATAAAATAATGAAGGTAAATGAAATGAAACGAACCGTGAATACTTTGACAATACATTTTTTCATGATTTTTTCTTTTTGCATTTGCCTTTTATGCCATTCATTGAGATCGTAAATTTAGATCAATGGTACAAAAAAGAAGAATGTGTGTGTGTGTGTGAGTAAGAGAGAGTGAAAAAAAGAAAGGTATAGTAAATAGACTAGAAAAAGCGGAAATATATAACGTTTGTAAAATTTACGAGGGTAAATTTTTTAAAAACGTAAGAGGAAGCTTTTGTGGAAAAACGGAATTAATGTCAGGGAGGAATAAAAAGTGACGGAATAGAGATAGATAGGCGATGAAGGAGAGAGATAGGTAGAGGAATTTAGGCTAGTTAGAGTTCAAATAAACTTGGCTTAATTTGTATTCGTTGCAATGCAAATTTATTTTCAACAACTAAGCAATCGAGCGAAACAAAAATGTTCCTAGAGGAATATCGATTTATACTCGATACACAATGAAATAAATCAGTCAAGACGATACGGATACAAAATGTGCATAAACGTTTTAATGTGATTTCACAATTTAAATTTTAATTTAATTTTAAGTATTTAAAGAATTTGTGGAAAGTTCTTTGAAAAGAAAATTGAAATACAAAGCGGCCAACAATTTCCTACCCCGAAGAAAATATTGGAAAAACTAAGAAAAAAATTCTTCCAACTCTCAGCCATTAAGTTGCTTTCAAATTTTGGGTGCACAAATATGGAAACGCACACACTTACATGCTCTCACACTCCTTCATATTCTTGCAAACAAAATAATTTCATGCTTGATTGCGCCTTTAACCCCTTCGGACTAGTTGAGGGTTAAAAATGTCAAGCAACCCCTCAAAAAAAGTTCAGTCCGCCCACACTCCTCCCATTTTTTGCTCTTTCATCCTAGGGATTAGGACTGAGAAAAATATTCATGTGTGTCTCAATAAGTTTGAGTGCGTGGGCAGATGCTATTATACATATTTGTGTGTATGTGTGTACATATGCGGATGTGTTCAATATATTTGAGTGTGCATGAAACTAAAAATTATTGGCCTACGCGCTGCGCTACTGCCGCCATTATTTTAATTTATTTATTATCATTTCATTGGAGAATTTATGCATTTTTGAAGCCCTGCCAATAAATTGACTAAAAACGCCGAAAGTGAGATTTAGTATGTGAGAGCCAGGTTATTTGGTTGCTAGTGGGCGGGGACGAGGATCCTGACGATGGTATAGCGTTTGCACGAGATAGGGATTTTCATCATAAAATATTGCATAACATCGTCGGCCCTCGGAAAAACCTACACACACGAACACACATACATACTTATATACACACGAAACCTACTAAAAATTGGTAGGTGCTCATCGTTGAACATTAACAAAAAATTACAGAAAAAATATCAAAATTTTAAAAAGAAATAAATATTTTTTATTGGAAATATTTCGCACAGAAAAAAAAGAAAAACAAACTTTGATTTCATGAAAAACAAAAAAAAAACGGAGCACGAGCTTTGACATATACATCGCGGTACAAACACATTCAAATAACTACTAACGCACACATACACAAATACATACCTCGATAGGGAGAGCCGAAGTTAAATGAATAACTGTCTGATTTATCTAAGTATAAAAGATCGTCCCAAAAAACTAACACAAAATCAAAGGTGGACTTGGCAACTAATGTTCACCTTCAAATACAGTACGAGAAATTAAGTTATTGATACCGATAAAGTCACATTCCCTCTAATAAATGGGTGTCTCAAGTTCATTGCAGTGAATTTTTTTATTTTAAACACCAAATTTCGTGAAGGTAATTCTGAGCAAGAATATACTTTTTTATTCCTTCCACGCCTCATTTACCGCATTCGAAAAGCATTATGAATATACTTCTAACTTTACCGTTGTGGGCTATAAAATCGATAGCTTATATCGATATCGATAGCCACTATATCTTATATAGATATAGTGGCGATTATGCAGTATCTAATGCGAATGATTATTGAAAATGCTGTTCAGGATTGATATAGAAATATTTGAAAATAAATTGTTCAGAGAGGAATATTCCACAATACTAAACATCAATGATGTTTAGCTTTTAAACATAATAAATATCATTCTATAAACCCTTCATTTTCATTTTAATGCATTGACATCTATAATTCTTATAGAAAATCCTCAGGTAGTTGTTGTTTATATGTGCGAGTCCGAATAATTATAAAGTACGCCAGCAGTTAAAGCTTTGGACATATATTTTTTTCTGCTTTTCATTTTTTTTTCAAACGATGCAGCAAATAATTTTCAATACATTGCACACTATTTTGCATAATAAATTATACGTTATTTAATCTGATACTTTGAACGTATTTCACCAATACCAATCATTACGTATGTGTACGATATGGATATGAATGAGAAAAGCATAACAGAAGAGAAAATTTCTCTGCCTTAATTTTACTGGCATCAATTTTAGAGATATTTTAAGATTAAAAATAATAACTTATAATTCCTAGACTCTGGTTTTCCTCCCTTTCCATCTGCTTATACTTCTCACTCCTCTTCTCGCTATGTTTATCAGTTTAGCTCATAATCAGTTTCTCTCTTTGTCTACCGATCTACCAGTTCCGCCCCTCTTACGATTGTTTGGCTTTATGACTACAACTATCTTTGTGTTTCCTTGTTTATAAGTCGGTCTATTTGATACTCCGCAATACAAAAAAGTACAAGAATATTACCCTTCATCCTTACATCCATACGTCCTTTCTTCTTTTCGTTCTTCTTTTTACATTCTGTCTCTCCAGACATATAGCATTGTGTTCGCATATTCATTATTATTGTTATTATTATGATTTTCTTTATTTTTATTATAATATTATTACTACTGTTACAAGTCATTAAATGATTGTACTTGTTGTTAGTATTTTTGTTTTTGACTTTGTTCTCGAGTATCTACGACATATATGCAAGAGATTAGATCATTCCAATGAAAATCAAAGTTTACTAAATTCCTGTCTTATGAAATTCCACAAATTAAAAAACAATATCATAAAGAAGTCCATATGACTAGTATAATTCTTTAAAGTTTTAATGCATTTCATAAAATCTTGGGTTTAGTAAGGAAATGAAGCAATTGTTTTTACTTTTTCTGTAATGCTTATAATTTTATAAAACCCAAAAGCTTTTAGGGTTTATTTCGAAACCTAAAGTAACAATGCGTGCATGTCGCAAATTTAAAATTGAGATACTAACAAACAGAAAAATATTAAATATTATGATATCGAACTTCAAAATTTTCACATACTAAATTTTCATAATTTTCTAGTGTTAATTAGTATGTGATTTAATGATGTTATTATGAGTTTTATGCAAAAAAGTAGATAAGTAATGAACTCCATGATAAACTTCAATAATAAATGTTCACTTTTATACACAGAAAAAACATATTACTTTTAGAGACTTCATTTATGTTAATAAGATTTGAATAAATGGAAAAAAGAGTTATCAAAAAACAGCACCTAAAAACGGATACTTTCTTTAATAAAGTTTGAATACAAAAACATCATCTTTAAGAAAATATTTCTGCATATTTTCATATTGTTTTGCTTTTATTTATTGGTGCTATATATTTAACAGTTCATACGAATATGAAAAGATTTTAATACTTATTTGGGTTCCCCTAAAACGAATGAAAGGACAATTATCTTAAAAAAATTTTAGTAATTTAAAAAGAATTTCGACTGCGTAAGTAAGCTCTCAAACTTTGGTGCTCAGGTTGTATTCACTTTATTTAAATAGAGTATACGACTTAATATTATAATCCCTTTTATAATTAATTTAATGCATAATCGGATTAAGTTTAAATCAAAAAGATACTTAAAGTGTTTAACTTATGTTTAGTTTAATCGTAACCTATTTATCATTTCAAAAAAGTAAAGATTGAACCCTTTTTGGACACTATTAAAACATTTTTCCAGTGTAACGGAAAAGCGCAAGCCAATACAAAAATACATTAGCCACACACACACGCACAGACACAGCCCTCGATGCTCAAATATACACACATGGTCAGTTCATTTTGCAATTGTATTTCAATAACAATAAATTTCAAAGTGCGCCATAAAATACGACAGTCATGATACGGTTGCCTTCTATTGGGGTGAGCGTAGGGGGTTGGGGGCAAAAGGTGGTAAATTTATCTAGTGATAAGTAATGTTTTGTTGTTTCAATACAAACACAACTACACATACTTAGAATATAATTAAATTTGGTTTTAGCTTAAAACATGTTGCTGCTACTACGCTGCTGCTGCAGCCACTGGCGCTTAAGCCAATATATACCAACAACATATACCAACATATACCAACATATACAAACAACACATGGATAAATGATAGTCCTACATAAGATTCCGTACATGTTGATCAATTAACAAGCAATAAATTCATTTGTCAATAGTTAATTTATAACAAAGTCAACTTAAGCGAACCAAAAGAGGGGTTGACAGCAGTGGAATTGAGATGGGAGTTTGGCTGGGGTAGGGAACAACCCAAGCTAGAGCATCGCATATGAAGATCTGTAGAAAAGACAGAGAGATAGAGATTGACGCAAAGGGGAATGGGCAAATTGGATAAATGGGTTAAAAAAGATACCTGAAGTAGTGGATGATGGAAATCGGTAGAAGAAAATATGGGGGTAAATAAAACCCCCCAACAATAGAAACAACAATAACAGTTGTAATATGCCGAGGCAACATCGAGTAACATCATAAACAACAAAATAAAAACAACAACAACAACACCAACCGCAACAAAAACACTAACAACAATTATTGTTTCAAAAGTAACACTCAAGCAGACAGCATGCAGCAAACGTCGATGGTGCAAAATCCGGTTGCAGCAAAGGGGTGAGTTATTGACATACCCACGACACGAACGTTTCGCACACAATCAAACTCATTCACAAACACATACTTTTGCAAACAAAAAGACCATGACTGTCCGACAGGTGCTGCCGTAAAATTCACCCTGTACCATCCACTACTACATCAGTATGTTTTAATGCATGTGAGAACTGTTGGTCTGTTTGAACGGGGATGCACTTGTCTGTGCGTGTGTGATTGTATTGTTGTTTTGATGTAGCTCCTTAATGTAGTTGCTGGATTTGTTGCAAAATTGCCACATTAACCGGTTGGTTGGCTCGCACGTTGGTATTCATTCGTTCGTTTATTTGTTCGCTCTTTCTTTCACTTGCTGGCTCATTCATTCTTTCATTATTGGCTGCTGAATTCTCTAGAGTTACAAAAGGCACCGGAGCTATCAGAAACTCCAGAATGGAATGGAATGGAATGTTTCAAGCTGGCAACACTACTACCGAATTACAGTTGAATTGTTTTAGTAGAGGCTAATGCACCGAGCTCAATTTCGGTGCTAGATGTCAAGTTCAAATGTTAAAAATAATTTTTTTGATTTTTTGTTTATAAACTCTGGGTCGGTTTGGTTGCCTTTGATGCTGGCTGATGGTTCGAGGGTTAGTTGATCGGTTGGAGTTCAGTTGGAATTATTTGAGGATTTATGTTCGGAATGTTTATCATATTTAGGTGAACAAGATGTGGACGATGGATCAATGACGGATTAAGCGTATTTGTTTTTTATTTTTTGATTATATTGTAAAAATAATTCAAAATAAGATTGAAATGTATCGTTGCTTGTTTATATATCGTATGCAATTAAAAATCATGGGGTGTTAAGAAGCATGTGGGCGTTACTTATTTTCACGCTACTTAATGTAACTGAATTTATTTATTCCATGCACGGAAGAAATGATTTTTGTCATACGTACACATACGTGCACCCATCAGTCATTTAATCCGTTTTGTTTCGAATAACTCACTTAGAGGCATAAGTGTCCGTTGGAAAATATTTGAGAATGTGTGAGACCTCGTGTGTATGTTAGGGACAGAAGGCAATGGGAGTATTAACGGTCTTAGAATTACCCTTCAGCAATAAACCAAAATATATTTAGCCTAGCTTTAAACGGATTTGAGTCACTTGCTACTACCTAGTTCCCTGATAAAATTTCGTAGGGTAACAATTAAGTCACGAAAAGTCCAAACTTTTACTTCTCGCAAACAATAAATCGACATTTTAAGCGAAAAATATTAAAATTCACTTCATCGAAAAAAACTGCGTGACAACCGCATATATTAATTATGCACAATATTATTATTATTCACATTATTAATTATTCACAAAAAAGCAATGAAAACTTTTTCCGCTTTCCTATAAAGTTTTCCCTATTATTTAGTATCTTTTTGGTTTTAGTATCGTTTTTCTCATTTTATGTCTATTGGCACCTATACAGAATATGAAAAAAGGGTAAAAGAGAAAGAAAAAACTCTGGCTTTTGAAATATTATGTCAAAATCATTGTCACATTACAACTGACAGCTGTCAGCTTGAGTCGACTCGTAAGAATGACGTTACAGTAAACTGAAAAGCGGATTTTGAATGTTGGCGACTGAATTAACGAATGGACGGACGTATGCACAAGCCGACAATGGATGGTTTTTTCATGAAAAACAAACGAAAAATCAAAATAAACTGGCTGCGAATTATAAGTGCTGAAGAGAGGCAAGAAATTGAAGGAAAAATAAATAAAACAACTAAAAATTGCATTTGTAAAAAAAATTACATATGCCATACACGTCAAAATATTGAACGCTTTTGTCTATTTGATCAACGTAATGTAAAATCATAATGTACGCGCAACCAACAACTGATGGTTCGCGGACAAAGGTACTTGTAAAGAGAAGGGAGTAGGTGCACGTGCACAATTGCGAGAAAGGGTTTATTGGGAAAAGAACTACCAAATGTAGTAAATGGGATAACCTAAATAACACTAAAAACCTTTTGCTCCTCAAAATCATCTCCTCGCCGAATTTTATTTATACTACGTCACTGTTTTGTAAGCAAATATTCGCTCATTGCAAGTAAGAAGTGACGGTGGATTAACGTTTTACAATAGACAAAATCAGGCACGTTGACCAGGTCAAGTCAATTGGTTTCGAGTCTCGTGTAAATCAATTAAAATTCAAGTGTTTGCAATATCGGCATCATAAACGTTATAAACAATTCGCGCGATAACAAGAATAGCAATGACTGTGTTCGCACTACTGTAGTTTTTTCAAATATTTTATTAAAAAGCTTTATAACCGCAGGAAAAACAACAACATAACAAGAAAAAACAGAACAGCGAAACAAATATTTAGCAAAAATTTTGTCCAAAAAATATTGAATTTTTTTTTAATGAAAAATTTACCCAAAACAATTTTTTTGTGTTTATTAAAGAACTCAGTTCACGGACACTTTTCTTCTATATGTGTTTACTTTCAAAGAATTATCACCAAACGCAAGAAGAGGACGAGAAAGCAAATCGAATTTCTGTCCCTATCACACGATTTATGGCTCAGAACGCTCTGACTTTTATTTAAATAAAAATTAAAAATAAATTATTAAATCATACTGACGTTATTTTTATTATCAATTTTATTATTATTGCTTTTATAATAATAATAATAATAATTATTATTATTATTATTATTATTATTATTATTACTATTATTGTGGTTTACGTTTCTGTTTTTGCATTTTATTTCTTCGTTTATGTGTTTTATTGAAATTTAAATAAAATTTAATTAAACGTGAGTTTACAACCTGTTAATATCCTCACCTCCCCCTCACTCCTAAGGCTGTCACATACGGTAATTCCTTCCAAGCGGGACCATCGTGACCGATCTGATCAAGTTACGCGAAGTTGTGACTGCTGCTTAATCATATCGTATTATATCGTGCCATGCTCGGCATAACAACAATAACAACAATAATTAACAACAAAAACATTGGTGTTCCCTACCCGAAGAGGCATTAGAGGGAATTTTTACCAGCACTCCCGTCGCACCCTTTGTCATCCATCAGCGTCTTCATTAAGCTCAAGTACTTCCAAGTGACCAGACACTGAGTTCAACTAATTCCTGTGACAAAATCTACCATAGTTACGAAGATAGTGAGAATTTGCCGGTGTCACCGACTGGCTCGGTTCGTTAGTGTTGAATCGGTTCACACTAGTTTTTTGATATATATTCATTTTATTAGCCTTCACGCCCAGACATATTTAATTCCTTTTCCTTTTTTATTTCTTAAATTTTTATTTTGTGCTTCCGATATTTTTCATTTTATACCTTTTTTCATTCATATGTTTTCTCGATTTTGTATTATATATTTGAATTTGATTTTTCATTTTGTTCTCTTTATAATTTTTTTTTCATCTTGCTAAATATTCTCTTCGTTTTCTTGTGCTTGTCTCTCTTCTCCTTTTGCTTATTCTTACTTAGTTTAGTCTCCAACGAATAACTGACAGCTGCAAAATTGAGTTAGTTAACAGTTTTATTCGCCGAGATGCAGATTTAGCTTGTAACGAACTAACAAACGAACACGACTAACATTTTCGATAAAAACAGTTCGCAACAATATTCATCATAACACTAGGATAATAATAACAACCACAACAACAACACTATAGCTTACGACGATACTTGTTAACCATGGCCGTTCTAGGAATGGCCATCTTGCTCAGTGTTGAAGAAATTGCCCAATTTTAAACAAATATGTTCCATTTGTTATTAATATTTATCTCTAAACCTATGCGTTAAACACATTATGTACTCTTGCTTAATAAATTTGTTAAATTTTGTATAAAATATAATAAAATATAATATTATATTTTATGTAATATTCGAATGATCTGTTATTTCCTAAAACTTCTCTGAAAATATATAAAATAAGATTTAAAAGTATAAACACAATATCAAATAATATATAAATCTGTTTGAAAGTATATAAAAAGTTTATGAATTAAGAATTATATAAATAAATATATAAATAGTTTATGAATTAAGCTAATATAATAAGCTTATTTACTTATTTAATGGTCACATACTAAAAACATAAAATATTATCTAAAAGTATTTAGGACACTACGTATTATTCAATATAATTAACATATATTTCATTTAGTCCATTAATACTACTAGACAATTTTTTATGGACTTCCTCAAATATTTTGCTATATTTTAACAATTAAATCTAAGAAATAGTATAATAGTTTCAACTACTACAAATATTTTGTCATTCACTAAAAATTAATTTGAAATATAAAACAAATTCTTTACAAATTACTTTAGACATTCTAGTATAAGTTAAAGTTAAATTTCACAAGAAAAATAGTATTTAAAATATTAAAAATAAATTAAAATATAAAGTATCTTTTAAGAAAATTATTTTAAATTTTCTCGTATTAACTAAATTATTTTTAATATAGTGATAACATTTTATAGAGAGATATTCATAGTTTTCTACTATTTAATTATTAAAATAAAATTTGAAATATAAAACGATTTATAACAATATATTATTAATGTCTTATCAAACAGTAAATTTAAGAGTAAATCAATGTAATATCTTGAAAATATTAAACAGCTATCTTTATATCAATTTAATTTCAAAGTATCAATATTTTAAAAATTTCATATTAAAATATAAAATATTGCACAACTAATTCTAACACTGTTATCAAATGCAATATTATCTTATAATAAATACATAAATAAGCTTTTTATTTTTGGTTAGCCGAAAAAACTATTACCACATCTAGGGCCGGAAACGGCCGTTGGCTTCCCCTTTCGCGAAGATTTGTTTCCCTCATGATGTGATTGTTGTTGTTGTTGTTTATCTTGTTATTATTATTGTTTGTATGATGCGCACGCAGTCCACTTAAGTTTAATTTTAAGATTTAAGATAACTTCACGTAAGATCGGGTTATATGGCGTTGAAGAAGAATAACAATAAGAAGTACAAGAAGATTTTTCTGCCGTTTTCGGATAAGGATTTGTAGAGGTAAGGAGAGCGGATATCGTTGGGGAATCCGGTATACTTTGGACACTATCGTTGGTGTGTGCCAAGAGGTATTTGGGATAATACAAACAATTCTGTGGTGAGAGAGGGGGGTACGACCACTATTGTAGTAAATCCACAAAATCAGCGAAAATATGAAAACAAGCAGAAAAGAAAGATCATTTGAGTCGTGTCGTGTTGAATCAGAAAAAAGGCAGAGGTGCTACGCCACTCAAACAAGGTGACAGTTTGTGACACTTTCTTGAATATGAAAATAAAGAATAAACAAACCAACAAATAAAAGTAAATAAATAAAACCACATAGTTGAAAATTCTTTTCGGTATGACAAGGCTATTCTCGCTTGATTGGGTTCAAGTGATATTTACTTCCTCAAGGAACAGTCACGAAAATATTACCGACTACACTATAGTGAATTATAAAAGATTGCTTTCAGTTCCTAGAGAGGGAGGTCTTATTGAAATTTTGGTAATAAATGTTACTTCATAGTATATAGAAAAAATAATAGAAAATAAACTGAGAGCAAATTATTAAAATTAAAACGACTTGTTAAAATAGAGAACGCAAGAGGAAGAGGATGAGCGATAATGAAAAATTGGTGTAGGTTTTAACATATATGTATATTTTTCGAATGAATTGATATTTTGTAAACAAATTTTTTAAACCGCTTGGGCTTGCTTTTTAAATATTCTTTCAATTCACTTTTTCCAAACATCTTATGGTGATTTTAGTCTATGATCAATTTCTGCCAAAAAAGTCATTTAATAATTCATACCATCATGTGTCGTAAAATTTTATGGAATTATTTTGAACGGTGATAAATCCCCTCAAGATATAAAACAAATTCCAAAGCCCTTTTCCTGAAGTCAATGGCTTTATGTAAGTCGTTAACTTGATTCATCTCCACGTTTTTCTTTACATTTTATGCGACTTTATATAGTCTTATTTGATATTTGTTATTATTATTTTTATTATTTTAGTTTTTGTTGTATTTTTTTGGCTTTTTGAACTTGTTCTCATGCGCGACATAGCGCACCAACTTCCATATTTTATATACATTGCCAAAAGTGTCATGTTACCAAGATTTATTGATACTGCCAGTCGTTAAGCATGTTAAGAACACGCCCAAGAGAGGGAATGAGAAAGAGAGAGGGAGATAGAATGAGTCGAGCCAAATTATAAAAACAACGAAAGATATACACAAGAATCTCCTAAATCTCTTAAAAAAGACACAGCCAAATATATCTACACGTGCACAAACTAATTTTCATTATTATTACGTTTTTCAAAAAATTTTGTGATCAACGAATAGAAAATCATTTTTATTCCGTGAGGGGATTTCAGTTAAAGCGAGGGCCTTTTTTCAAAAACAATGCGACATTTTGTGATCGAATCATCTGCTTATGGTCAATACTTGGAGCCAGTACACTGACAACGATCACACCGATCCCATAAATATGATTCACGTTATCAAGAGAAAGATTTATTTCCAAAAATTTCTCAGAAAATTCACAGGAATCCATTTCGAAGAATCATATAATGGCACTTTCGGTTAATCGGTTATGGAAACAGGTATCAAACTCCAATTGTAATCGTGAGACAACCACTGAATCAATGAACACACTCGTGTGACGTGACGGTCGTTGTTGTCAAAATATCACTTCGTTTGTTAACACTTTCTGATAACCAAAAAGCAACCATTTCCAAACACCATCATTAATAATGAAAGACTGATTATTGTTGTAATTATTGTTGGTATTCTTCCTTTTTGTTGTTGCATTACAATATTATTAAAAGAAGTAAAGAAATAGGCGTGTTCACATAACATTAAAGCCAATAAACTGTGACAGTTTTTTATTATTCTGAGAGACCATGACGTGCCGTGAGAGACAAAAAAAACAAAAAACAAAAATGAAAACAACTAATGCACAACTTTTGAAGAATTACTGTGTGCAGTTCAGGGACAATAAAGCAAGTATACCAAGTATGAGCAACAACACAATCAACTGAAGTGTTGTCTGTTTCTGTGTATTGAAAACCACAAGTCCAACAACCTTAACTCGGTTTTGTGACGATTTCTTATTCGTTTGTCAATCCTCAGCTCTTAAGATTTATTACGTTGAGGCGATTGTCATCATATGGGTATCGATTAGAAACGATTCCGAAATAGTGTGACATCGCAATATATGTCGTTGTTGTTGATGCTTGTGAAGTTTGAAAAAATTGTCCCTGGAAATAATTTTAATGAGAAAGTACCCCAAGTGTGGTAGTGGAAGGAAATCGTACCAGCTAATCGATGATCGCATCAACTCACACGTTTTTCAAGAGACACAAAATTATTCATCAGTCTGAGCGTTCTTGAAAGTTAGTATGACCGATGTTCAATAGCTAACTAGTTAGCACACCATTTGGAAGCGTAGTCAATAATCTCTTAATGATTATGCTTTCTATAAAGTTTCATATAAACCGAAGTTGAGAGGAATGAAGGAAGGCTGAGAGGAATGAAGGAAAAAATAAAACCATGAATGAGAGAGATAGTGAGATAAAAGACAAGAAAAATAAATATAAAATATGAAACACTACAATTTGTTCATTACTTTTTTATTAAAATTTCTTTAATTTTATGAATTATATTTTACAAATCTTTCCATTCCGATCAAAATTCCGATCAGATTATATTGAAAATCAAATAGTTAGTGGTAAAATCAGCGACAACGTAATAACGGAGCAACGTAAAAAACAACGAAGCAACATAATTACGTCGTTAAGATAATCATAAAACAAATCTGATCAGAAGTTTCCTCAAATTCCGACTATTCACTTTCTTATTATCAATTACTCTTTTTGCACCTTTCCTCCTTGATTATATGAAACAAAGAAGATAATTGAATTCAACCAAAAACTAAATTCGCCGCAAATGTGGTAGAAATCTCCCGTTCTCAAACCAAAGATTGCTTAACGTAATCCTGGTGAGAAATGAAAAGAGCGAGAGAGCGGGGTGTGAGCGCCTCTTAAAGAAACGCTTTAAGTAAAAGTGACTCAGTTGATAGAGAGCATTTAACTTCAGAGATGATCGATGTTTAACTTCAGACAGATAAATATGTTATGAGAATTTAGAAGAAAAGTGATGGAAAAAGGAGAAAGAAGTGAAGAAAATTGTTATAGCCATGGCCGACGGAGGGAGAGAAGTAAAACAGGAAGCAGAGTAAACCTGAGTCTACCTGAGGTGATTAATAAGAACGGGAGAGAGGTTCTATGTCTACCTGTCGTACCGCGATAAACAATAAAATGGTTACGAGAACAACAACATTACGCATTATGGCATTTCCAAATGACAATGTTGCTTTTATTGTTAGTTTTGTTATTGTGATTTGACAATCACAATCAGCTGTTTACATTGGTGCCATCGGCCATTGTAGTCATGATGGCTGCTCTCCTCAGTGTTTCCCGTAAAAAACCACAGGTCAAGTCTGTCTCAAGCTATAGAATGCGAAGGAGAGACTGAGAGATATATAGAACATTATAAACTTATGAGGCTACTCTGCGGCAACGTCAAACTAATCGAGTGGCAGAATCACAAATCCTGCCACTCACACTTACTGCCAGTCACAAATCATTAGTCTTCCAGCGCAGACGCGACGAGGCCGCTATTGAATAAACGGAGAAAGACAAAAACAAAAAACCAAATTACAGTGTTTTCTTTTTCTTAAAATAATGCTATTTGTTGTTGTTATTTTTTGAAGGATTGAATATCCTTCAATCCGAATCTTTGCAATTAATTTTAATTTATTACGAAATCTCAAAGGACCTTCTTTGTTTTTTTTAAAAGAAAATCCGTATGATACTGAGGCGCGCATTAAAGGGCTGAACGAATTTTAAAAAATTTCACAGTTTATTATTATTTATTAATGATTCGCGCACAGTGGAGCAGAACAAACAAAAATTCCTGGAGGAAAAGAAAAATTGAAAAGAGTAAAATTAGCCTTGAAATGGACTCATAAATAAAGGGAACATTTGCAATAATAATAAAAAGTATATTTGAGAGAAATTCATAAAGCCGGCAACAATAATTACAGTATAGTCTGTAGTAACAACAAAGACGATCTCAAAAAAAACGTATAAATTCAAAAAATTTTATTGAACCGGTTTTGGTTTTCACGTGTAGTGGAATGCGTTTCCTTAATTTCTTCAGACTCGCTTTTTACCACCGAAATTCTGATCATCCCGCTCCTCCCCTCCTCCTTTTCTATTCCTAAATTCTCAATTAGCTTTCGTTATTTCGCTTTTTTGCTTTGGTGGAATATTCTCCTTTTTTTTAAATTACTATTCTTTACATTCATCTATTCGTATTTTCTTAGCTCATTCCTTTCCTTTTGTTTTGATAGCAGTCTTTAATAATAATAGTGTTTCTTCTTCGTCTTTGTCTTTTCGTTTCACTTAATTTCCCTTCAGTTCGGTTAATTTCTTCTTCAAAGTTTGACCGACCAAACTGTGCGCCAAATGGAGTGTTGCTGACCAAGCCACTAAGATACCGCCGGGTTTATATTTATCGTATGAAAACTTTTAAGTCTTTCATCGGCTATTGTTGGTGTAATTTCGTGTTGCATCTGCGGTTTGAATTGTTTCTTTCATTCCGGTGTTCCTCCTTCCTTCATTTTGTTTCTTTTCGATTAATAAATTTTGCCATAAATTGACTAATTTTAGACGAAGTGCACCGCAGAGCGTTGTATTCGCACGCGCCGTACATATGTACCCGATGTACCTACAGCGACGATTATTGCAAACAACATTGATTGAGGTGTGAACTTCGTCAGAAAATAAACTGCAATATGAAAACTTGAATTCAATTGATCTGAACAATTAGATATGGCGATCTGAGGAATCTTTGAATTGAATTCAATTGACACAGTGTTGGTACAAAAAAGCAATCATTTTCTAAATTCGTGTGTTTAATAGCTCGGAAATTATTTGGTAATACTGATGTGGATAATGGTTGATGGTCACGAGAGTATAGACAACAGTTGTTAATGTACGCACCCAAAGAAAAATAAAAAGGAATTTAGGGATAAAAAATATCAAATAATTGTTAAATATTGTGAACCGAAATAGCGATTTTTAAATAAAAAAATAATGTTTAAAAAATTATCCTTCTCTATTAAAAATTCTAAATAAAAACTAAATACTAAAACACTTTACTGAAACCTTAAAATAATAAAATTGCATTTATTAATCGCAAAATTAATTGCAAAAATTAATCGAGAATTTTAAGTTGGTTAGAGATTTAAATTTATTTTTTTTAATTTAAATTTAAAAACGACAAGAGAAATATACATTTCCATATGAAAGTTTAAAGAAAAATTTTTTATTAAAAATGTTAGTTACTCAAATTATTTCCAAGAAAATCTCCTTCCGCCGGTTTCTTCTCCAGGAATTAAAGAAAGAAATAATTCAAGCTCGTTCTTTGAACAAATTGTTAGTTTAATAATTTAATGATTGGTTCGTTAATTGACTGATTGGTTTTGAAATATTATTATTATTATAATACATTTTTTTATTGCTATTCAATTCAGCAAATACCTGAATAAGTTTAGACCGAAGTGGCTTCATTTGGTTTGTCTATTTTACGATGTTTTCAAATGCAATTTGATTTATTTTCGATAGAGTAGATAAATACTTTAAAAGATATTAGACCGATTAAAAAATATTAAAATGATATCTCTACAACTTACTGTTATAAATAGATCGGTATAAGTGACGGAGTTGTGGGTGGGTGGTTTGGTGAAAAATATTTCGATGATATTAACAAATCCTTTAAGAGCAAAAATTTTCAAACGAAAATAAAATTTTCTGAAGTCAAATAATTATAAGTTGAAGAAAATATCCTACGGAATTTTGTATTTTTTTGTATATTTAATTAAAAAAATTTTTAAAATAGCTTCGGGAAAGTCGACGAATGAGAAGTTTAAAAAAATAATATCTTGAGCAAAAGAGTGTGATTCGACCGCTGCCGTGCGTAGAATACTCGTTATCTTTCTTGCTGAAATCTTTGCTTTTTGTGCTAATCGAGTAAGTTTTCGAGATGGTTTTATTAGGTCTCGTTTAAAGCTGGGTTTCGTGGCTAACAAGTGTTAACCATATTGTTACTGCTGCTGTTGTTATTACAGGTTATTGTTGTTGTTGTCGTTTTGTGATACTTTTTGCATTTGCATTAAAATGATTTATGGCTTTCATGATGTTCAATTAAAGTGCTAACAACAAGGAAGTTGAGCGGAGTTTAATTCGCGCCTAGCTATTGATTTTCTAACAGTCGTCGTAATAATTTTTAATTGAAAATCCAACAATAATAAAAGCAATTTTTATAAAAAATTAATTCAAAATTATATAATTTTATTTTATTGTAATAAATTAATTTGATATAAATGTTTATTTAAGATATTTGTAAAATAATCTTTCTGAAACATTCTAAAAATTCTGTGAATGGCCCTTTATGTTTTTTGTGGTCTGGCCATCCCCAATCAATTGAACGCCACTGCCACTACTGGAGCAGTTTACGCCCAGTGGCTTCGAGCAACTACGCTGTAAATGGTTATTTTTAAATTTATGATGCAAAGAATAAGATCAAGCGAAATCGGGTCAGTAGCACAATTTTATCTTGTTCTCTTCCCGTGATTTTGCCTTTCAACTACTACCGACCAAAAAATTAGGCCAGGATAAACGGACGCCCTTTGGTGACGGCAACACCCACTGAAGCGCATAACAAAAAACGGGCTCTTACAAGAAACGTGCATCGTGTATTTCTGTCGGTGTAAATTTTGAATCAAGGGATTCTTTACGTCCTCAGAGATATTCGTACCAAAACAAAAGGAATGCAAAGTTTGAACAAAACTCCAACGAATAATCAAATATCAACGAGCAATTTTATCACGGCGAATTCTGACAATAAAAGAGATTATGTTCAGTTGTGTGTGGCAGGAAGCGATGTCGGGAGGGGAGCAAGGACGCTAAAGCACGAGAGTGGAAGTTGAGATAGATATTGGCGGAAATATAGAAAATATGTGTGTGTTTTTGTGATTGTGTTTCAATATTGGCGATTGCCGTAACATATTACAAACAAGAATAACAATAAAAATTGCTATTATTATCTACTTCACTGCTTTTACTATTAAATATAATAATTCTGGAACCCTAAAAGCAAATTTTGTCAACTGAAATTTTTTAACGTTTTTATAAGGGAGTTATATTTAAATTCCTAAATATCTTATCCCACAAAACCATAAATTTCTTAACAAAATATAGTGTGTTTTAATTCTCATCGTTCTACGTTTTACTTCTCCAACGTATTTTCGAAAATATTTTGGAATTATTTTTGGATTGAAACTAAATTTTATGTCTCCACTGATTTTAATATTTAATAGTTTTTTGTTGCAATTTTTAATCCCCTTAAACTTTACAGAATTTTATTTTAATGAAATCTATTAAAATCTATAAAGTCGTTTCGATATGTCGAAAAGCATAGAAATATATCTGCCGGATAAATTCTTATTGAAAATTGTTATAACTTTAATGAATTAAGGGAACATTTTCATGTCTCGTCCGAATATTACAACTTGGCTATATCTTAACTGTTACCAAAACCATATCTTATTTCCTTCACCAAAAATATTAAGAAAGACTTGACTTCTTCTTCTTACTTTCATTATACATATATAATACGTGATTATTTCCACAGTAACGGCTTAAGGTTTTTTATTATGCTTTAATTAATTTATTCCTAAAGAGTTTCCCTTGGGTAGCCCGGAATGAAATAAAAACGTCTGAATAGAACCATATCTAGAGCCACTGCACCAAACAGCGTGGCCACCATCGTCGCGGCCTCCGCTTTTGGACACAAGCAAGGTTACTCTCGAAGTATTTATCCAGCCATCTACCATCTGCCCGCATGTCCAGTCCTTAGACCATCTAGCTAACTAAAGGCCACACAAACAGGGATACTCGTATCTACCTATGTATATATACATATACATACACATGTGTATGTGTTTATGCGTGTGTGTGGGATTGTAGATGTGGGGCGATTGTGTGTGGAATATGAGTGAAATTTTTACTTTTGATTTTTTGTGAAGAGGAAAAAGGCATGGAAGAATAAACGAGGAAAGCATGAAAGGAACGGAAATTTGAGACAACGAATGGAGGTAAATTCTGCCCGAGTAAACTCTGCAACTAAAACAACGATGATTAACTTGGGAGCATTTAGTGCTTTAAGTGGACTTAACAGCTCGTAAAATGTTCTACGACATCTCTCTGTCCACATATATTTTTCTCTTTTTTAACCTGACGTCATAACCCACCTTGATCCGCCGGGCACTTTTCTGATATACGAATTTATAATAAAAGCAATGGTATGTGTGTTTTGATATCTGTTTCTGCTTGTGTAGGTTTTCTCAGCAGTAAATCTTCCTTTTCAATTAAATCCTAATAATTTCAATTTCTTAAAGGCCTTGTGGTGCTCCGGCTTGACCTCGAATTTGGTAAACATTTTTGTTTCCTTGATTTTTATTTTGGTCAACTTAAAATTGAAACCAAAGTAACGTCAGCGATTCTCAATCTTTGTATTATTTGTATATAAATAAAAGTATATTTCATGTTTTACATGTTTTTTATCGACTTTAGAGGACTTATGGAGTCTGTTAATTATCATTTATTAATCGACAAGGAATTTGTTTTTGATTTTGAAGAAATTGTTTTAAGTCAGTTATGGACAAGTCTGTTGCCCGCGACAAAGCAAAGAAGCCGACATTCTTCAACAAATGTGTAAGAGTGAGAGAATGGCAATAACGACGCATCCAACCCTCTGCAGCTGAGATCCAAAACATGATCTAGTAGGGCAATGAACAAATGATAGAGCGCTAACTCGTCTGCATAAATGATTTTAAAAAATACTTAAAAGCGGGTTTTCTCGTAATTGCTTTTTAAACGGCTCATAATAACCGCTTTAATTAATAACTGCGAGAAGAAGGAAGCCATGTAAATTGGTCTGAGTCTCATAGTTACGAGGTAAGATTGCATAAAGTCAATCATATAAAGGCAGCGCCTGTTTCAAACCTATTGGTGGTGACAATCATAAGAAAGAGAAGAAGAAGCTTGAGGTTAAATTATTCTATTCAAAACATCCTTTCAGGAAACCAGAAGAAGAGATTCGAAGATTGACTGACTGACTCATGGTAAATAAGCTTGATGGGCGATTAAACGCTTTCGATAGTTCACGGATAAATGTTGAGCAGAAGGAGTAGCCGGCCAATGAAGCGTTTAACTTTGTGACGTGCAGATTATTGAAGACATTACTACAGATTGAGACAACGGCCTATGATTCACAGAAAGGTGATGAAATGAAAGAGCGGAAGCATATGAAAATATGTACGTGGTCGAGAAAAGCAACAACAATAAATGAGTAGGATAACTTCGACTTAGCTGGAGCTCATATACCCTACACCCGTAATAGAATCGTATGTTCTAAATCCAATAACCAGCGGGCGAAGAAGGCCTGTATTAGAGTAACCATTTTAAATTGTTAATTTTAGAGCACAATTTTTTCTTCAGGTTTTCTCTACAGACTGAATAACTTATCTATAAGTCGCATGAGAACACTTTTTCCTGTAATGTTGAAAGAATAGATTCGAATTTACTAAAATTTAGCCCAGAGAATAAGATAATATTCGTGCCATTCGTTCTCCTGTGATCATAGCTCTTCACCGTAGGCGGGCCACGCCCTGTTTTAGGAATATTATTTTAATAGAATATGGTTTAAGATCTAAGATCTATGAAATTGAACTACAAACAATAGATAATTTATATGTACTACAAAAGGATGGTGTGTCTCTTATATCCGATAATCCATTTGACATCTTCAATTGCAAATAGCCTGTAGTGACAAAGAATAATCGTTCCAAACTTCATGTCAATATATCCTTGTATGCGGCTGTAGTCGCGATTTCCACAGCCAGGTAGATAAACCGATATTGCATAGATATCTATTCGGGTTGTGATTCTGAGCAAAAATATATATACTTTTCTATGCTTATACTTTTTCATGCTTCACCTCTTTGAATATGGTACAAATGGAAAAAATAAGTTGTTATCCCTTCGGGTGTAGGGTGTAAAAATAGAAGGACCACGCTTCAATACTTTTAACAATTTTTTTTCGTGCATGTATTAATTTTTCCACTCTTTAATGATGGGTTCAATTTGAAGTTAGCCAAGTTCATAATGCTGTACAAATCGTCTTCAATCATCTTTTAAATGGCTCTAGCTCCTCGAAGAGCCGATCGTAGCTTCATACCGTCCATCATTTACTCACGTAAAAACATGATAACCGCATCATGCCACAGCTACCAGTTTCAACGGTTACAGACGTTTGGCCATCCGAACAATCGCTTTATCTATTCATAGAGTTGGATTCGACGCTGACGATTCGCGGCTTTTTGTAGGTTTGGTTGCTACAGTATACTCGGTTGAGTCATTCACTCAATTCAATCGCTTAGCTAGATTAGCTGCCTATTCTCGCTGCATCTCTTTCTGCCCCGTCCCAATTCGCTTCGCCGATCTTTTCCGTCGATACTCTTATCAGCAGTTGTTTAATATTACAGACCGTCGAGATCGTTTAAAACCTATTAAGCATTTCTTGACTGATGGGGCAAGTTGGTCGAACTGGTCGCGCAGACGACGTTGGCCTTCTTGTGCTCCACCTGGCCTTCCATTTTGCCTCGCTTCCCCTCTCATCTGTTAGCACTTTCATCAACAGTTTTGTAAATAGTGGATCCGCTGCCATTGACTATACCATTTATCATGCGTTACCGACACTATCATCGCCAGCAACGCCGTAGTTATACACTACATTCTTATTTTATTCTCACAATATTTTTTTATAAACGTGTGTGTAATATTTCAAAAGAAATTTGTTTGTTTAAATTAATTATGGTTTCCTTTTATTTGTTTGTTTTGCACGATATTAAAAACGATTCCAACAAGCCAAAAATTTTACTACACCAACACCACTACATTTTTCTTAACTACTGTGAGTTCTAGCGTTGTTTGATTTTTGTAATAAAAGGATAAAATGTGGAAATTTTCTTACCCAAGTCCGTTGATATTCCGCCGTATTGAGTAAAATCAGTTCTTATCTTACCTGCAAAAAAGTAGAAACGTAATTAATATAATTTATCAAAATTATATTGTAATAACTAAAATACAATCAGAGAAAAGTTTGTGCGAAACTGTTGAGTTGAAAAATACAAAAACCTCGAGAAAATCTAAAGAAAAAGGAAGAACTTTGCCTTAATAAGGTAATTTATGAAGTCAATTATTTAGTCTAACAAATGTTTTCAATCAAACAGAAAAATAACTATTTGAAGTTTTGTTAATCAATCAATTCCTAACTAATCACTCAAATATCGAATCTCTCGATCTCAAACACATGAAAACGCTATAAAAATATATAAAAAATTATTAATAATTTATGTTTCGGTTCAATTTCAAATAGAAGAGATAATTTGTCAAAACTATCTATCAAATATAAAAATTATCTGTGAAAATTTCATTAAGCTCAAATAGCGCTAATTATTGAAAATCAATCTATTGATTGAATAATTATCTCCTTTAAAATTTCTAATTGGTATCATAAATAAATGAATTCGAATTTAATCGTAATTGTTAATCACCCATCGACAGCAATTTTGTCGACGTAGAGGAACAATACGGGCGAGCTCTCACTTTCAAGCTTATTGGACTTTTCAGTATTCATAATTTTTATAAACTACACCTGAATGGTTAGGCTTTATTCACATATTCTCTACGATTGTGGCATTAAAGAAGGCGTGCTAGGAATTTAAAGGATTATATACTCTTACTCATGATCTACCTTCTGAGTCTACGTCTGCCAGTCTACTCGTTTGTCTGTAGAAATCGCGGTTAATGGGAAATGAAAAGAGATATCGACGTGAAAATTGGCATGCATACTTTTTGTTATTATGGGCTGATTGGCATAGAAAATGTTGTAAAATCGGCTAAATGTTACGCCTACTTGTTATGAAATAAAATTGTGGATTTGCATTTCTCAGTCTCTTTTGGAATTTTGAAGCCGAAATTGCATGACCGAGAGAGCGGTGGTGAACACTATTCACAGAAAATGGGGGTGGCATGCCCACGATTATACTGTAGCCTGGCGTTAAACAGAAGTTTACTTAAATGCATCGTGCATGGGTAGATTAAATTAACAAATAAATGGAAAATGTAATATTAGGAGGGACGTAGGGTATATGAGCTACGACCAGGCCGAACTTAGCGTTCTTATTTGCGATACTAATTTTTATTATTTTATTATTCTATAAACAAAGTTAATACGATGAGATCAGATGATGAAATCTATTGGAGTTCGTAAATGTGTGTGCATGTGTATATGCGTGCGTGTCCGTGTGTGTGCATGTGTGCCTACAGCCATTTTCGGCTAGTGATGACAGATTGCCAAACATAAACACTAAAACGATCAAATATAGAGCGCGATTTTGCAGCAACGAAAAGATCATCATCTCATGGAAATTGTGCAGCGAAAATGGAAATAAATATAAACAAAAATTACAAGTATACAAGTATATATAACAATAAGTATATCTAAGAAAACAACAGATAAACTAAAAGAAAAAGAACCATATTCACGTCGTTTAGTAAAATACTTATATCGTTTCGTTGAATTTGTGCGGCTACTTGTGTTTATCCACACACATCCGTACATTATCCGTGTAAAAAGTGAAAAGTGTAAACAAACGTAATACCTGGCCTGCGCTGGTAGACGGTCGAAAGAGAGGAGCGATGAGAACACGACCTGAAACACTTACTTACACTTAAAACGCTTTCGCGTCAGCAATTAAAATGGGAAAAAAATATATATTAAATGTTGATGCGAAAAAAATTCTCGCAAAAGCAGAGGATATAAAAATATGATTTAATGGTAGTGATAGGCCACGTGTGCCGCAGCGGCATAAGCAACCACAACGGCAACAGCAACAGGAACGGCAGCAACAGCAGCAACAATGAGTGTACGAAAATCTATTCGTATTTAAAATACATGCACACGCCTGGCGCTTGTGTAAACGTAATTTTAACGAAGCGCAATAGTTCTCACCTCAAACCGTAGGAACGTTTTAGACTTGGTCTTTTTTGGATTACTCCTTTAAACATCAAGGAATTATGATAAAGTAAGAAAAGCAGAAAAAATGTGGAAAGAAAAAAAGTTGGTGGGGATAAAGCAAACTGTTTGGTGAATTAAAATAAAGAAAATTAGAGCGATAATCATCTCAACATTTTGTATCGCGTTTTTTCAGACAATTTTGGAGCAGGGTAGCTAATTTTAGAAGGATATTAATTTTATAAAAGGCCCATTTATTTATGTATTTGCTTGTGTCTTTTTACGGAAATGTCAAAACAAAAGATAAAATTAAATTAAAGCTTTTGTTTCAGGTTTTGTTGAAGGAACTTTTTTAGTGTTGGCTTGAAAGGGCTCGTAGACATTGTCGATCAGGAAATTCATAAAACATTATCTCTGTAGATTATAGAGCACGCAAGCAGAGTAAAAATTAGCAGATGGAATATTTGTTTTTTATAATACAAACACTTACGCTTAGAACATTCTCAAAGACCGAAATTAATAAAATAACACTAAATTAGATTTTATGGCTTTTTAAAATTGATCAAGTAAACAGTGGAACAAATGACACTACTAGGGTAGTTTCAACATCGACACATTTTTCATATTAAAATATAATTTAATTATAAACGGCGACACAAATTCATTGGGGCAGTAAGGTTTAAGAACCCTTCGAAAATTTAAGATTTGGAGCGAGTTATGGTTTTATTGCTTATTCGAGGGAACGTCATCCATCCGACAAAATACAAAGAAAAAGGTATCAGAACATTGTTTTCAAAGTAGCCTATTAAATCCTCTGAAGGGCTACGGTTCGAAGGGAAGACGTGTGACATTGGAAAAAGATAATTTCTGTTTAATTCAAATAATATTCTCTTCGGGATTTAAAACAAATTGGAATGCAGTTGTTTAGTTACAGTCATTGCTGCTTATTATTTTAGTGATGTAGGTGAACTCAGTGGTAGATATTCAGTAGCCTTTCTGTTCAAGTGACACCACTGGAATATCAGAAAAAAATATTTGTATGCTAATTTACAATAAATTAGTTCTAGTCTCCACCATCAAGTGGTGTCGTCGTGGAAGGTTCGGCTTTCCCCTGATGACGCCCTTTCACTACGTTAGTGGTAAAATCAACTTTCTTACTTATCATTATTCTGTAGATTTAATTACTGGTATTACAAAAACTGGTAATAATGTCATTCAAATTGTTAAGGAGGGGTGAATTCCTTACACTCCTGCATTAACTACACTCTCCGCTACTTATCTTTCTCCAATCCTTCCTTCCTCCTTCTCTATGTATTCCTTAATCTCTCTCTTTCATATATAGATATATAATCTCTTTCTTTCTGCCACTTCAGTTTTCTTTCATTAAAAGTGAGCGGGACTATATTTTCTCTTTAAAATTTTTCTCACGCCTTTCTTTCAACTATAAACCCCAACAACAACAATAAAAAGGAAGAAGAACTTTACTTGAAAGAAACCATAACAAAATATCGCAACACGGCAACCAAAATAATCGGATTCCCGCCAAGTTTATTAAATGACAACAAATCATTTTTCGGATAAAACAAACCTTTTGAGGCTTTTAAAGTTTTATTTCATATTAATAATGATTTATTTCTTAATCTTTTTTTTTTTTGAATATATAATTCAATATGGAATGACGATAAGATAAGAGACCTCTCCTCGAAGCAATGTAGGGAATAATTAAGGGGAACATTTTTCGGTATTTCAGGAATTGCCTTTTCATCTTTTGAAATGAACGCCGAAGTATATTTTACAAGACTATTATAATTTGAAGGGTTTTCTTTGACTTTAACAAAACGCGCCAAAACTAAATGAAGTCCGGTGACGGGGTCGGCATCGGCGTCATCTTAATTACATTTTCTGACTTTTCTCAACAAACTGACTTTCTTCCATGATAAAAACTTTTGCAAGTAAATTCGAATTTTTGACCATTTTCAACTATTCGAAAAGTTTTCTGTTTCAACTTTTTTTGATGACTTAGAACTCGACTCAATTGACAAAATGAAATAAGTGCAAGAATTACGAGTCGAGGGAGAGAACCGAAATTAAACGTAGCGCCATCATCACTATCGTAACACGAATATAACACAAAATAAAAACAAAAACAGCAATGCTCGCCAGTCCATTAAGAAAACATTATATTGACATTAATGTATTTCCTTCATAGACCGTCTGAGGCTGTTGTTGCGTGTTGTTGTCGCTGTCCTTTACTTTGGCAAACTTCAAATGTATTTACTTTAGTATAAATTGTTACAAATCATTAAAATAATCTGTATTCATAGCAAATAATTCATTTTATTCATTCATAAATTCATTTACTTCTTGAATTTTGTTTCGTTCGATTGATAAAAATAATTTCATTGCACATTTTGCTTACTTATTTATTTATTTTTTGCCCTTTTAAAATATTTCCTGAGCACGGCATAGTCACCCAGTGACCACACGAAGTCGGAATAAAATGATGGCCCATTAACACATCGGGTGGTGTTAGCCACCACATCGGGTTAACCCACAAGTAAAGTACATAAGGCGGCACTTTCTCGGTCGAATGCTAAACAAGCCGCGAATATTTCGAATGCGTGCCACTGTCGGCGACACCGACAGAGGCTCAACCAGCGACAAACAAAAGACGACATCATAAATCGTTGTGATTGGAAAGATATTATCTAAATTGCTATAAAATTATGTAGATTATTCTTTTTTTCATTAATTTGATTTGAATTTGGTTTTTTCTTTTTTTAGAATCTTTCTTGCTTTCCATTTTCTATTCATTCCTTCCTCCTTTTTTTTTGAGTTATTTCTAATTTTCTTCAAATTTCCTCGCCGGTCTGTGTTATTTTAATACGTCGATTCCTGCATAAACGAATGAATTATGGCTGCAGTTGTTCGGAATGCTTTCTAGAAATGTTTACACTGCGGGTGCAGTTGTTTCTGTAGATCTCGTGGGCTTCCTAAAAAGTTCTCTGTAACCACTTTCAAAAATTCACTTCAAAAAGTTCCGTTTCTTCGAAATTAATTACGTTGGTTCGCAAAGTTCGATAAAAAATGTTGCAGACTAAGACTTAAATGCGGTGGGATTTAAAGACTTTTAAATAATTACTTTTACAATTATTATTATCATAAACTTCATTATTGTTGCCTTTTTGTTTATATAATTCATCACCATCATAATTTCAATTAAACACGAGTTAAGTGTCTTTTTTCTTATTCTTTATACTTTTTCTTATAATTGTATGACAATTATTTATTATTATTGTTACTTTTTTATTATTTTTTTAGTATTTATTAGTATTTTTTATTATCCTTTGTATTCAAAAATTTCAATCTTTCATAAGAATTATTCGTTTGTCGCCTTCATTATTAATTAATTTAAATTAAATGACTATTGTCATGAATGAAGTAAAACGGAAGGCTTGATAGAAGTGCGTGTTTTTAGCAACTGTTAAACGAAATTAGCTGCTAAAGGTCTGCGAACAATCATTTAGAATATTTGTTTGTTGTAACGACGGAATCATAAATACACGCCAGTATTATTTCTGCGATAATAAATTATATTACATTTTTTCCCAGAAGGAGCAGTTAAGGCAGAGAATGTTAGTAAGAAATGAAAGATACGCCGCCAAATCTTTCTGAATTTAATGACAAAGAAGAACATGCCAAGAAAATATTGTGTAAAAATTTGCATGCAGAACTCTTTGATAACTGACCGTTTTACAGAGCCCTCGACGTGCAACAGTGGTGGCTATAAGAGTTGGTCATCTAAATTGCTTAATTATATGTAATTGTAGTTCCTCAACTTGACGTTAGAAAGTGTTTGTGAATAAATATTTTAAACATTTCGAAAACAATAATAACAATAATAATAATAATAATATTAATAATAAGAATCAATTAACGAGCCCATACGATTTTTGTCAATTGTCGCGTGAATCTCAAAAAATTTAAATCACATAAGATATTCACAATGCAAATCCATATAAGTTAAAGTCATCTGGCGGGACGTTATAAATTCTTTCTCAATCGGATAATATATAATTCAAAACCGTAATTCCGAAAGTAATTAAACTTTAGGTATTGTCCTAAATTAAAAAGGGGTTAACTGAAAATGCACGATATGAAATCCACGGACAAAGATTTCGTTTTAATAATTTGGTAACAAAGTCTGTAATTTAAGTGACGTTAGAAATTCGCAAAACTAAAAAGAGATAATATTAGATTTAAGTTAAATTCTGACAAATCTTTATTTATGTATTTTAAATTAATCGTTAAATGTATTTTAGTTTTATAGTAAGCAATCCCAAACGTCCTTGACTTAAAAATTTAATTATATGAAGCGATATTTATTGGTCAAATCGTGCTTTTGTTGCCACAAAACCTAAGCAATATTTATGAACACATCAACAAATGCACGCAGTAAAAACGATCGAACCAATGGGGGACGCTAGGCAAAACAAAACAGCGACATAAACGTTGAGTACGTGCATACCACAATTGATCGATTGCGGAGATGCCAATAATGGAAGGAACATTTACGGAAAATTATGGTAAGAAACAAGTTCAAAAGGTCACAAATCATGAACGGTCCACCCTGCTGAAGAATTAGAAAGACGGGGAAAACAGCAGGACCAAGAATTTAAGGTGATTTTCCATTAAACCTGACTACCTGCATAGCCACCACTGTGGATCTTCAGTTACGCAATGCAACGTAATCGATAAAGGAAATGAAAGAAAGAAGGTAGGAAGGAGAGGAGTAAGTAAAATAGGCAGGAACAAATCAGTGTACTAAGAAAGCAGTCATTACGTTCGGCGGTTTGTAGTGACAAATTTTGTTAGACCGGAACAACCCAAGTAAATCGCAAACAGAGCAAAAGCAATAAACTTATAAAGAATTACAAATTATGGGTAAGATTATAATTTTCAGAAATTTTATAATAATTATGTAGAAAGACGTCAATAGTTTCAAGGTCACACGAAGAAGTTAACAAAAGTGACGAAAATGCAATTCAATGCAAGTGTTGCTATCCCAGCAAGCATCAAGTCACGTCTTCGACAAATTTTTTCCGATTTTTTGGTAAACTGTGTTAATTTTCTACAAGCAAGAAATATGAATTATTATATTCTTAAAATAAACAGTAATTTATATTACAACACACTGACAAATTTAGAAGAAAAAAGAAAATTTGGAAACATGAGGAAATGCACAATGCAATTAATTTCGCTAATAGAAACAAGAATTTTACATTTACTTCGGACTCTTGAAAGATATTGGTAATTTGATTAATATTTGAATATGTTTTTTAGTTGCGAATATTTGTTAAATTTGATTAGAAAATTTTAATGAAATGAAATTTTTATGATCCAAAGTTCACAAAGTTAAAGTAATTCTAAATCGGAGGTGAAAAAATTACTCAGTGTTGGTGCGTTATAATTTTCTCGTCAAGACATACGCTCCGCAAAATATTCCTCAGGGAGTGAGATAATGGCTCGGTTAAATTATTGCAAATATTGCAGCACTAAAGCCAAAATTAATTAAATTAATAAATTCCGCGCATTAGACTTAACTCCCGGATCGTGACTGTTAAATCGTTATGTTGGTGCTAAATTTTATACAATTTGGAATATGTGTACTCAAACATAAAATAATCAATCTTTCATTGAAAGGGATTTTTTTGAAGATAATTTTTAAAGAGATCTTTAAATTATTACTAACTTTTATGAATTAGTGTAGATCTCATTTCCATACCGAGAATCACTGAAACAAAATACCTTGTTCTCTCTTTTTGAAATTTGATTTTTTTTTTGTTATTTTTTTTGTAGACTGTCGACACAAACAAATTAGCCTAATCTATGACAAATTACTCAAAGGAAAGAAAGAGAGATGGAAAGAAAGGTCGGAACGGAAAGAGTCCGTAACCAAACCTTCGAAGTATCGAACGAGCCTTTGAGTTTAAATTCCGATGTTATAAAACTTTGGAATTTTGTTTTTGTTTTTATTTGACTGTGGCGGTTTTGCCGCTCTTGTTGTTTTTTTATCTTATTAAAAAGCCGAAAACAATTTTTTTAAAAATTTATGTTTAATTTCATCGATAATGACCTAAAAGCCTTTAAGGACAATGATTTATCGCGCCTTCTGATGCAGATAAATAAAAAGGGTGCAAACAGTCAAACAAACAAACAAACACCTGTAAAAGTAGGCACACACGCTTTTATACACACATGGACGCATTAACTCATTTATTTGATCATCAGGTTTGGTCATATGTTTGGTCATATCGGTATGTTATCGATATAAGCCCGCAGCGCGCCAGTCCAAACAAATCAAAATCGGCTGAATTTCGCGATTTTGGTTTCGATTTGGGCGACTTGTGCGTCTCCTGCGAATTTTCCGAATGTGGTCCTATCAGTTAGTTTTGGCTTGGTATCAGATTATTTCCAGATTTTGATTGGGGTTCGTGTTATTTGTTCACTATTTTGACTTTTCTGTTATTTTAATGCGTCTTTTACATTTATTTGTCGCGAGCGCTTTTGTCTTATCGGAAGATTATTATCGTTTTATTATCGCTTGAGTGATCGATGATTTCATGTACTCTTAGTGATTATTAAATATGTTTTTATTTACGCCGTTTTAACTTTGATGAGCGGAAGTAATAAATAATTTGATAAATCGATATTTCAATGATAGTAATATAATCGAATAAAACGATAGTAATAAAAGTAACGCACGTAAAAGCACGTAAATTATAAATTTACTCACATTTCATAACGTTTAAGCCTTTGACGTAACTAAAATAAAATTCAATGAATAGACAGAAATATTGCAATAAATGGGCAAACTTTGGAAATTGAGAATGGAGCTAAGGTCTATCAACTACTAAACAAATTTAAGCAAGTAAGAACACAGATTTTGGTCTCTCCGAAGCTCGTAAACCCTACATTCGTAACATAAATTTACAGCTGAAAAACCAGTGGACGGAACACACCTATTTTATACAATTGGAATGTCTTCTACCCTTCACAAGACATCGCTAACTACTATGTTATTGAGGGTATCTCGCCTACATTTGAAAAAATATCCGCTCCCACAATTTCCAGTATAACGAATGTCGAATTAATATCGTTTCATCGTTTAGGAGATATTGCTAACTTCTCTATTATTTGTCGGATCGCGACATCTAATCGGATCGCTAACTTCTCTATTTTTCACCATTTAGGACGTTCTGAAGACCGCTAGAGCTGACAATTTTTTTCTTTTTTTTTTTGAAATAAATAAAGTTCCTTGACAAAGTCTTTTTAAAACGAACTAGTCTGAAATTTGAAAAAAAAAAAATTAAATTGTCGCATAATTTTGAGGGGAAAATGGAGGAAATGGACCAATAATTTTAATGTCGTTAATTAGACTTTTGCGTTTGAAATTTCTAGCAAACGAATTCCGAAATCTTCATTATCATCATAAACAACATCACCGTTATTTTGCATGCGTAGAATATGCATGTTTCTTTGAATCTACCAAAATTTATGATGTCTTCAAATGAAATATTTCAGCTTATTTTTGATGAGAGAAAGAGAGGGGAAGTTATATTAAGACCGTGTACATCGCAATCATGCAGCCAACCGAACAAAGACGTGTCAAAAATTTTTTATACACCTTCTTTGACAGTTTCTTATTTTTTATTGCTTTTGAAACAACGCTAAATAAAATCGCTTAATTATATTAATTTCTTAACAATGAAAAACATGTAGCGAAATATATTTGAGACATTTATTTATTTCATAATATTTTTTGGGCATTTTTGTTATTTCCTCTGGGTGTTGCTTCATTCTGTTGGAGACAGAATAAAATAGAATAAATACAGACGTAACAATAACCACTAACGAAATAAATAATATTTGAAATTGCTTAAGATTTGAAATATCGATTGTAGTACGTTTGTATTGATTTATCGATGCTTTGCAAAAATTTATGAGATTCAAAAATCAATTTAAAGCAATTTATTCTACAAAATTGTTAACGGAAATCGCAACTGCGTATAAAACTTTTTATTTATATGCGAATTTTTTAAAAATACAAAAAAGCCAACTAAAAAGTAAGGAGAGGAAGGAGAAGCAAGGTTAAAGGCAACAAAAATTCTGAAAACAAAAACAAAAACAATATTTTGTACTGAAGAATGCTGAGGCAAGAAAGGCGCGAACCTCGTGCCCTTGGCTGTTGGTGACGATGACGGTAACGGTGATGGTGAAGCCGTATGCGTGGTACGTTGCGATGCGCCGCGTTTCTTTGCACTCCGTCCGACCCGTGTCAAAACATGCCAAAGAAATTAAGGAGAGGTACAATCGCCACCGTCACCAGCCGGTAGATATCTAGAAACTGGCCAGACGAGACGGTCACAGAAAAAAACAACAAAATCTTGTGTTAAAAATTTTGCAATAAGAGCAGATAAAAACGCTGCAAAATTTTTGACACATCGCAAACGTCAGTTTTCGTGTTTTTGTTAGCTGCAATAATAAAAGACACGTAATAAACAATAATGGTGAAGCGATAGTCGATCGCCGAACGCAAATGAAAGTGTAAAACATACAATAACAATAAAGATAACAGGAACAACAACAACAGACCGTTTCGGTCTCAGAATTTACAATATATTTTACGTTAACAGCCGGGCACAAACACACAATTCACAAACATAAACTCATGACTGAAACCACGAAGGGATTCATAGCGATCAAAAACATTAAAGAAGAACAGAAAAGAAGAAGAAACCCACAAAACAAGAAACCATTTTAATAACAGATTATTGAAATCATCAAAAATAACTGAAGATCAGCACAAGGAGCATGAACAGAAGCAGCAGCAGCAGCAACAACAAGAAGCATAGAGCAAACAGCGTACAGCATTTCAACACGATTGGCGGCGAATTGAACGTATGATGAGTTCAGTCGTAACGACAAACAATTATTCAATAGTACAAAGTTATCCGGCAGGAAAAGGACGATGATGAAGAAGACGCAAGGAGAATGGTGAGTATAATTAAGAGTAATTAAGCGATCGCATACTCAACTTAATGTGATCTGTTTTACGTACATATTCTCTCTTTATTTCGATCCACCTCACTCATTCTCTCCCTCTCTCTCTTACTTTCGTTTCCTTTCACTGTTTTTGTCATTGTCGATTAAACACTCTGAAGATTATGAGCAAACCTTCCACTGGCAGGCAGTGGAAGATGAAGGTTATCATCTCATCAGGATAACAATAAGAATTAGCCAGGTAAGATTTGGTGAGTGATGATAATATTGACGTAATTATGATGGTAATTATTATCAAAATTATGACGCATGGTAGGGAACAACTATGGTGAGTTTTTGAAATAAGAACACGTTTGATTTTTTGAAAGAAAATGTTGGTCAAATTGGAATCATTAGCGACGTATTAGAATTGATAACGTCTCGATAACTGAACAGCTAACTGGACTGCATGTACCGTAAGAGTAAAAAGACTCGAGAATTATCTAACTACTAAGAGTTCTGTGGTCTTATCAATCTCTTGCCCCCTCATGACTTCTTCTCTGACGCAATTAATCAAAATTAATTAAAATAGTAATTAATCAAAACGATAGTAATTGTTCTCAAATTTAAAATTTGTTTATTTCGCCTTTGGAATTAGATTTTTATTCATATTATTTTTCCTAATAACATTTTAAAATATTTAATATAATTTAGTAATGATTTCACACGATTGACTACGTCATGGGCTTCATAATTTATTAGGAAAAATTTCTATAAAAAAATTGCGTTTAAATATAAAAGATGATGAAGTAATGACTCATAAATATGGAAGAGTGGAGACTCATAACATGGACTATAAACTCGGTAGATTTTGACACTGAGAAGAGTTTCTAGCGAAGACTAGAAGAGTTTCTATTAATCGCAATAAAAACCAAACGAAAACTGAACAACGATGACATTATTAAAAGTCGACAAAAAATGAAAATAAAGTAGACGCTGAAGATAGCACATAGCCGAAACCGGTTTGTCTCCAAACACGAGGAATGACGGGACTCGTGGAACGACGGAAACTCGTTCCAAAACCCATCCATATCAAAGCCTGTCGGAGTACTCCACGGATATCGAGAGAGAATGAACAAAAGTACTAAAAAGCATCACAGTCATAGTCAAGACAGAAATACATCTTAATTTTTAATAAAACAATTTATAAAAAAATTACAACAAAAACAGCAATAACATAAATAACACCAGCAGTAACAGCAGGAACCTTTTGATCCATAACAATTTTTACAGATTGATTTTATTAGCATCTGTCTTTAAAAAGAGTATTCTTGAGAGTACGGTCTAAAGATCTTAAGGATCGTAATAGTCGGTATTGCAGCAACCGCTGCTTCCCATATCGTCGCTTTTTTATTAAACGTTTCTTACTCGCTCATTTAGTTGATGCACGTAATTTTAATTTTAATTGGTTTTTAATAATCTTCAAGAAGTTTATTCGGTTTTAAACTGAATCTACGAAAGGACGGCAATAACAAAACGTAAAGGAAAATAGAGCATGAGTGATCACTATAAGTCCTTGAAATATTGTTTGGAAATTACAACAAACAGAAATTTACATTAAAATTAAAAATCGTCAACAAAAAATTTAGTGATTTCATAAACACAAAAACAAAATTTGAAATAATGAGCACACGTTTTTGTAAAACAGTATTTAAAGAGAAGAAATAATATAAAAATACTGTGAAGTCATTAAAAATTAAAAAGGCGAAACAATATTCCATAAAAATATTTTTGTAACACTTTTTTAATTTAATTTAAGGCTTTTGATTTCTTCAATTATAATATTTATTTATATCAATTATATTTTTAGTGTCTGTCACAAATATAGATAAATAACTTTAGGCCGTTTATAAATTCATAAATCGTTAAATATTGCTATAAATTTTAAAAGATTTACTTTTGTTTTTTGCTCATTTTTACTTAAATTTCTCCCTTCATGCAAATGATCTTTTAAATCATTTTCCTGAGTACAATTTTGTGGATTTATTGAGGAAGATAAATGAGGACTCAAGGATCAATTAGTTTGCCAGCTCCAATGAAAATTAATTTCTTTGCCTACGACACGACTGACCGCAACTGGTTGGTGATCGTGGCATAATTATATAAATAAGAATAGTATTTATTGCATTATTTTAGGGTGGTATTATCGCTTCAGACCTGCACTATTATTGTAGTAAAGATAATGGTGATGATACCGGTGATGATGAGGGCGATGACAATTATAATGGCGACGGCAAAAATGATCACGAAAAAGAGGAGAGTATTCTACGGTAATTATTAAAAGGCTTTATATATCGCAGTTTTGTGAGATAACTATGGCTGTGATGAAGACAATTTTTAATGGAAATATGACACCGATATTATTATTTTGTTATTGGTATTGCCTTATGGTTATTTAGCAGAAGATATGCATATGGCGATATCTCGAAAACCGAATTGAATTATTTCTTCAAATTCATATTGACTTTTATAATTTTATTTTTGTTCGACCAAACTCAATAAATTTCAAATAAATTCAAATGAAGAAAATCAATTTTCGATCTGAAAAGCTTTTCGGTGATATTTCCATATTGAAATGCAGAAATTTTACCTACTTTAAGAACAGGATGATGATGATTTTTCGTTTTCTAAGTTATTTTAAGACGATTAACAATTACCAATCTCGCAAATTGCAATAAATACTTTGTACGCATTTTCTTATATGTTTTCGTGAGTTAATACAACAAATTTGAGTAGAAAAACATTCTAAAGATCTTGCATTAATAGATTTTTTTCTACAGAGAATCTTTTTCAATTCGAGAATGTCGAGCAAAAAAATTTTAAATTTATTTTTCCGACACTCTAATTAGTCATTTTTTTCAAATATTTTTTAATAATTTAAAAGAAATAGAATATTTTGAGGAAAATTTTAAAAAATATTTTTAAGAAAAATTCAAAATACAATTGGACTTTCATCGTCTGCCATTAAAAACACTTCTTCTTTTAATAACACTCACTTAATTTATCAATAATTTTAAAAAAAATATATATTTTCGGATCCTAGGAAGCTTTTAAAAAGAGCACGACAAAACAACGCAAAGTCGAGAAACGTATCAATATAAAATAAACTCAGGGTCAAACGATTAGAATAAAAAAAACATCCAAAAACAAAATTTATTATAAAATATGAAATAAATTACTTTGTCATGAGAAAAGATAACAAATTTTAAAAATTTGAAGAATATGAAAAGGAAGAAAGTATGTTAGGCACTAGCTGTCTAGTTAATCCAAGCAGCCATTGGGAGGAAGGAAGAAGCGAAAAAGAGATGAAAGTAATAGGAGAAAAAAACAGAGTCATGAAAAAAATCAAATCCCAAAAACAAATAGAAATATTTAATGGAAAGCGTTGTATGATTTCTTTTCTTAAAACAGTGATAAATCTAACATGTTGTTAAGGGAATAAATCATTTCTTAGTAATTTATTTAAAATTTTTGAAAAACAACGAAAGGACTTTATTAAAACTTTTTTGTGAAAGAATTCTGCAGAAAATTATTCGGCGATAACAAAACAAAAACTATAATTATTTTCGAGGGTCTAGGGTTTTCCTAAAACTATTCCTTTCCATTCCTTCTCCCTTCAGTGCTTCCTCCGTGATTACTGTTAAATTCTTCAATTTGCGCTGCACCGGTGCGTTGCTTTGGCAATTGTCGCCGCTTGTTTGAAAGAGTTCAAATTAACACTTTGCACACAATAATTAAAGAAGAAGAAGGAGAAGAGAAATAGCAACAACAAAGAGAAAAACATCAACTTGTAGAATCAGCAGGATGAAAATCCAACTAAGTCACACTATGATGATTAGAACGAGGTCCTCTACAGCCTCTTTCATGATTCTGTTATTATCGGCCAACTACTTCTTAGAGCGATGGAGATGAAGAGAAAGTTAAAAAATTACAGAGAAAGAAGGAAGAAATAGGAAAGGGTCCGACTTTCTGCGTGTAATTACAAACATGGTGAACACCTTCGAGTATACAGAAGCAGTTGTGGTTGTTTGTTTTTTACTGACATAGCGCCACACTTGGGTGCTGAATACGGACGCGTATGGGCGCTTTGAGAGGAGTCAAGGATTTATACTGCAGGACATTGCTTTAATTTAGACAAATTATCAAACGTTTTGCATTCTTATACGGGATATCAACCTGCATACGATCATCCTTATGAGCGCTTACTATTTTTTGTTGCAGCAAAAGTTCCTTTAGTGGATGGTGCTGTTGTTTTTGTGGTCGATTGCAGCAACAGTTTTCTTTAATGCTTTTTTATGAAGGGAGGAAAAGAAAAATGTTTTGCCGCTCTTGGCGCTACGTTTGCGAAAACAATTTTATAGATAAGCTGAAGAGAAGAACGAAATAATTATAAAAAAGCTAATTCGGGGGTTTAGATGGAGAGATAAGATGATGTATTTCTATTCATAGCGCTATTTCAAAATAATCGCTGCTTTCTTATTAATTGAACAAATATAATTACATTAAAAATCAATAAGGAAACAAAAAATTCAATTTAGAATTAAACTAATTGAGTGCTGGATTTTGCAACAAATAATTCTAAAGGACAATACGAAAACAATACTTAGTACTAAGAAGTAGCCAAGAAAAGATTAAATTTTAACACTAAACATTCCTTTTGAAATTAAAATTTAACTGAAACAACTTTTAATTTTTCTTGAAAAATGTTTCTTGAAATATAAATATATATACAAATATAAATATAAAATAATAGAAATATAAATAAATTTCAAAAAATATAAATGCAAAACACAAAAAAAAATTAGAAAATTGTTAAAAGCTTGATTCAGTTTTTATATGAACTGTAATTTGAATAAAAGAAACAATAAGTGTTTTATAAAATGAGCCAGATCTTTTCGAGATTCAACAGTCTGAACTGTGTGTGATTTATCCGACGGGAAAATATTTGTTTTTATTTAATAAACCTAATAAAAGTTTACAAAAAATTTTTCAAAAGTTGAAAGAAGTCTTTTACTGAAAACGTATAAAATCAATTAAATTTAATTTTAATTACGTTTAAATTAAATTAAATTACCCAAAAAATATGAAATATTGAAGAAACGGAAAGGAGCAAAGAGTAAAGTTTTTGGTAAAGAAAACTGTTATACTCCGTAATTTAATTAAGTATTTAACCCATTTTCAACAGCCGTTGCGTTTTCGCAACGACAACTTTGCATCCTTGTAACTTTAAAGTGTTTTCCGGTATTTGATTAAATTTTTTTTTAAACAAATATTTGTTATTTTATCTTTGGATTTTTTCTTACAAAAAAGATAATCCAAAATTTTTTTCTGCCATTATTTCTTTTTAAAGAAAGGTCCAAAAAAGAACTTTTTTTTAAATGACCACCAGATTCAGAAAAAATGAAAGAAAAATTTTGAAATATGTTCAACCGTCTTGAGAAAAGAGTAAATTAACAAGAAATTACAAATTTCAGGCTGAAAATTGTGTTATCTTCTTCAGGTAACTTGTAAAAAAATGGTGTTGCGAAAACGCAACGATGGTGAGTTAGATGTATATTAGAGGTCAGCCAGAGTGAGTATTTTTCGCTGCAATTATTCGTCGCTGCAGGCAATTGCAAATGCATAAGACGAAATAAATTAAGCTATGATAACGCGACACCAATGATACGGTGCCACAATGTCGCGGTTCCGATAACGCACTTGTAATCAATGTTGAGTAAACAGATAAACTGAGGATATATGTGTGAATTTTTAAGAGATACGCAATTTCTCGTAACGGTATCACACGTAGAATATTTGTATAAAAGGGTGTAAGAAATTATATGAATAATCAGTACGAAAGCGGATCAGTATAAGATTATTCTCATACCGAAGGAACAGTAGTAGTATAGAAATTATAATAGTACAAAACATAAAGTGTAAAAAGTAAATAAGTAATAAAAATGTCAAGGCGACGATTTCTTACAATGCAAGAAATTGATGAGTTGATTAATGTGTCTTCTTCTGAAGACGAATCGCAAGAGCCTCTTGTATTCAATGAGAACACAAAAGTTGTATACATTCCACCAGCAAAAGTAGATTTAATTAGTGACGAGGAGTGTATCGATGATGAAGATCTTGTCAACGATATTCCACCTACTTTAGAAATTGCTGGTGAAATTGAAGTCGAATACGATTCGACTTCAAAAGATTTTAGTGCTCCTTTACTACCCAGTGCTTTACTGGGTGAATCTTCTACATCAACCTCAGCTATTAAAAGTAAAAAATATACCCCTGAATGCGATTTCGGAGAGCCATGTTGGAGGAAGACCAATCGTCTAACCTTTAATTTTGAAGCTCCAAATGAAAGTTTTGTAGAGCCAATACAGAAAAACATCGCCGAAACTATGTGTAAGTTTTTCTTATATGTATATTGCAGTGATGTCGTTTTTATTATATAACATCTTTAGGTGGTAAAACACCATTGCAGTTATTTCTGCAATATTTCGATGAAGAAGTTATGGGGCTATTGGTTGAAAATAGCAATTTATATGCTCATCAAAACAATATTATGCTAACCATTACCAAGGAGCGTCTATACAGATTTATAGGAATTTTAATATTTTCCGGCTATCATACAGTTCCTCAGTTTCAAATGTATTGGGCCCGGCAGCCAGATCTGGGTATTCCTATCATAAAGCAGGCAATGTCACGAAATGTATTTTGTTCCATAAAAAAAATTTTTCATGTAATGGACAATACACAAATTGACACATCAGATCGATTTGCAAAAATTCGTCCACTGATTGATCTTTTAAATAAGAAATATCAGCAGTTTGGGATTTTTTCTACATTTCTCTCAATCGATGAGCAAATGATACCCTACTTTGGTCGTCACAATTGTAAGATGTTTATAAGAGGAAAGCCAATTCGTTTTGGTTTTAAATATTGGTGCATATGTTCCGACACAGGATATTTATATGAAGCTATGCCATATGCTGGTGCTGCTACTCCATATGACAAACAAATAGGCTTGGGGGCCTCTGTGGTTTTAAAGCTTCTAGAGTGTGTTCCAAATCCTGAACATCATGCAGTATATTTTGACAACTTCTTTTCATCTTACTACCTATTTTGTTTGCTAAATGAAAGAGGATTTCGAGCAATAGGTACAGTAAGAGCTAATCGATTGAGAGGTGCTGATACCTTTTTAGCCTCTACAAGTAAGAATAAAACACATCAAAGTAAACATAAAGCGGATTCACTTTTGAAAAAACATGAATATGACACTGTATTCGAAAAAAACAATAAATTATTTGTAGCTCGCTGGCATGATAACAACGAAGTCAATGTGATTTCTAACTACGTTGGTGCGCAACCAGAAGTTCCAGTTCTGCGGTATTCACGGGACCTGAAGAAGAAAGTGTCGCTCCCGCAACCGAAAATAATAAACGAATACAATAAGTACATGGGAGGTGTTGACTTGCACGACAATGGCGTTGCCAATTATCGAATCGCTGTTCGTGGTAAGAAATGGTGGTGGCCACTGTGGACTAACTGCGTCAATTCCGCAAGTGTAAATGCTTGGAAAATTCACTGCATGGTAGCTAAAGCTGAAGGAAATCCTCCGATGTCTCAAATACAATTCAAAAGTGATTTGGCACGTGGACTGTTATTGTACGAAGATCGCCATGAACAGAAACCGGAATCTGAAGGATCTGGTGTAGACGCTGCTACGTCAGGACTGCCACGCCTGGCTGTAAATGAGCATATAATATGGAAAATTCCTGATCGCAAACGAAAAAGATGTGCTAAATGTCATTCACAGACAGTTTTTGAATGCAAAAAATGCAATAAATCACTTCACCCTAAGTGTTTTGATAATTATCATGGGGAAAATCTTGAATAACTAATAAAAGAGTTACTTAAAATTAGAATTTACTTGCCCCATAAAATTTTTTATTCAATAAAAGACATCATTTTCCTATTTCGTTACAAAAGGTTTCTTTTTTCTTAATTTTGTTTTAGTTATTGTAATATACACCTAACTCGCCAACGTTGCGTTTTCGCAACACGCCATATCTAAGATCATGGAAGATTTACAGATCTGATTTTTTGCAGAAGTGATCACGAGGGCCTTAGTAGCTACTCCATGAAATTTCATGTCTTTATCTTAAGGGAAAAGCATAGTGGTTGAAGATGGGTTAAGTAATTTCTGGTCTTACAACGGCTTAGTTTTACTTTTCGTCTTGAAAGGTAAGCATAGTCAAACTAATTTACACATATTTCGCTATTATTATGATAACACTTTATATATTGAACCTACGGAACAAATACTTTTTTAAGAAGTTGGTCTTCAGGACACTGATAATCAGTTACTGCCTACCCTTCAAGTCTTTTAATTTATTTTACACCTCACTTCTGATTAACTAATTTCTCAATTTTTCGTTGGAAATAATAATCTATATAATATTATAGCCTCCAGTTATTTATTTTCTAAGTTTTTCTCCGAAATCTTATTTTTTTAAAAAAAAGTAAAATAAATTTTGTTTCAAGCATTAATTGCTTGACCTAATTTTTAGTATCAAGCATTAATTGTGCTTGCAGGATCATCAAATGAGAGTCAGTAAGTTATTACTCTAAGGCAAATGGGAATCAGAAATTGATTATTTTGTTTATTTAATTTTGCATTTAATTAGCTTTATTAGTTAACTTATCTTTTCAATTAATTACTTCTTCACACCGACCGTTTCAATATCATTCAATTGGCTGTTTACTGCATTTCTATTGCTGCATTTTTGGGCCATTGAAATCAATAACACTAACAACCACATCGACCACAAAGGTTTCATCATTATCATAACTGCCCATGTTTAAAATTTCGATGCTCAAGATGCTCACGGAGTTAAGATCGTTTCAACCGTAATAAAATTTAATGGTCGGCGATCCAATAACAACAAAAATAACAAAAGCAAAATGATAAGGTGCTTCTGTTTGTTCGGTTCATAAAGGACTTCGTATAAAAGAAATAGAATAGCAGACTATAAACGAAAAATATAGAACAGATCAAGCGTGTTCACTTAGACAAATGAGACGTAAATAGAAGGAAGGAAAGGGTAGAGACATCGTTGTAAAAATGAAGTGATGGTTATGTCGTGCACATGAAACGATAATAACAAGTTTGACATACCCTATAGAACGATTACGACGACAAAATCAAAAGAGAAGGAAATGAACAATAATCACAAAGGGATGTGAGTGAATCCAAAGTATTCAAAAATATCTTTAATTTTCACGTAATTCGTATAAGAATAAGCAGTGATCACTGACAGACACACTTCCACAAATAACTACCATCGAATAACGACAACGATTGCTAATAATACGTCGGATCATCGAACTTTGACAAATTTTTCTCTTTCACATTTATAACAATTTTGTTGATTTTGCGTACGAACTCACCTGCGATAGCCATCCAGGGATAGAATGTATGGTTGCTGGCCTGGTGAAGACTGTTGGCGGCTGCACTTTGCGCTGCTGCAGCACCCGAGATCGTGCAATTCGCATTCCAGGCTGTGCTTATTGGATTGCCGCCACTCAGGCCGCTTACCGCACCCACACCCACACCCAAACCCACCTGCTGACCACCAGCACCACCCGCACCAACACCACCAGCACTACCGCCAGCGCTGCCACCACCGCGATGACTGACCGGACTACCACCCGACGTGTCCATGTAACCGCCGACGCGTGAGTCGGGTGTACAGGCAGATGGACGTACCGGCATACCACCGGTGGCGCCATTGTTTGGACCATTGCCGCCTCCATTAGCACCACCATTACTGGTGCCACCTGCGCCAGTACCACCTCCACCACCACCTGCACCACCTCCACCGCCTCCGCCACCATTGGCGCTAGTGTTCCAAATGTCCTTGTAGCCATTAACGCTGTCCGCTTTGATATTTAGGCAGTCCTGTTTGTAAGCGGCGGCGCTGCCATCACCGTAAATTTTATTGCAGGTGGCTGAAATGCTCGCATCGTAGGGTGAATCCTGTGTGGATCGCTGCAAATGATGATTCGCATACGGCGACATCCCCAACGAGAGCGGGAAGCCGCGGTAGGCAGCAGCGGCGGCTGTGGCTGTCTGATCGTGATGGGAACCGGTGCCCATGGTCATACCCGTCGCCTGGTGCGGATGGCCATAAAAGCCAGAAGCTTGTTCAAAATATGAATTCATTGTATGGATTTTTTCCCTTTTTGGTATTTCTAGTTGTTGTAATTGGTAATTTTTGTTTTTGTTGGTGATGTTGTAGGTATTATTGTTATTATGAGTAAGTGGTGTAGAGTGGAAGAGGGAAAGATTTTGAACTCATTTGGTAAACGAATTTAGGACGTTTGATCGATTAAGTAGGGCCACTTTTTAGATTTTACAGGGTGTTGTTGGTTGCTGGAGGGTTTTGGGAAAAATACTTTCGGGTGGTACGGTTCGGTAGGTGTGTGTATATGTGTGCGTATAATTTGTTCCACAAATACTTAATTTCTATTTCGTCTTAAATCTTTTCCTTACACTGGGAATATTTTCTTAGTAAGTTATTACACAATTTTAATTCGTTTTTAAAACCGAGATAAAATTCGTTTTCCACTTGTTCAAGAATTTTGTAAAACGCGCTGAGCATTTTTTAGAGGTTTCTCGAGCGAAGGATATTTCCAAACTGTTAACAACATTTTTTAAAGGAATTGTGTGGTGGTTGACAATTTTTATTCATAATATTTTTAGTTCGAATATTTTTTGTTTTAAACGATTTACGATTATTTTAGGCGTTTAATTTTTGCTCAACCTTCGCTTTCTTTGTTTTTGTTTTTTGTAAAATTTTAACACTGAATTTTTTGTTTACATCACCAAAATATTTTATGTCTTTGTTCGAACAATAAGTGTTATTTTTTAATATCTCGTATACCGTTTTCTTAGTTGTATAATTATTATTCCAAAATCGTTAATTTTTTTATAAAAATAATTAATTTTTGTCGAAAATTTTTTTGTTGTAAAATTAGTTTAATTAATTCTTTTTCAAAATTCATTGCGTTGTTTATGTCTTAAAAACACTTGTTAGAAATGATAGAGTTTTTGTTTGTCTGTTTTATGTTTTCCTCTCAAATCCTCGAAATTGAAATAAAAACAAATGTTTGTTATTGTTGCGATCATTGTTTTATCTTCATAGTCGTTTCTATAATATTCTTTGTATAACTGCGTTATTGTTGTTGTAATAGTTACATTTTTAATAAAATTTAAACTCGCCCACGTATTTCTTAAAAGATAGCAATATCTAATTATTTTGTTCTTAAGCAAAGCGCGCGCTTCTTTGCTTTGTTTTTGTTTTCTGTTAAAAAACCAAACCTTAACGAATTCCGAAAATGAACTGCCTCGATTACTAATTTTATTATGGCCTTTATGGCTCTCCCGAATATTTATATTTATTTTTATTATTTTTATTATGTTTTGAATTGCTTGAGGAGCAATGATGAGCTGCTGCTGGTGCTGCCGCTCAACGCCGAACGAAAACCGATTGTAATAAAAACGTCGATAAACCAGCTAATAAAGGAAATCGCGCGCTCCTGTTAACCAACCCGTTGCCATCGAGCGAATGTGCCACAAAATCGTAGTCTCTGGTATTTTGACTGTCTGCTGCTGTCGCTTCAGTCGCTGCTGCCTCTGCCACTTCTATTGCTCGCGTTGGTGCTGATGCTTTTGGCCGCTGCCATTTGTCGACGCAGCCCGATTACGATTCTGTATGGTAGAGTGTATTCTGATTTTGGTACGGTTCGGTTTCTTCTGTTGTTGTTTTGAGTTGTAAGTTGTGAGTTTCCCCAACAGAAGCAGCAATAACAACACCAAACAACAATAACAATAAGAGAAACAATAACAATATTAACGATATTGTTGATGGCAATGATGATGGTGCTGGAGACGGCAACGATACAACAACGCAGTTTGTAGCGGCAGCGGCGATGATATTAAAACATTAATGAAAATTGTGGGTAGTCAGCACTCACGCTTCGAACACAAAATCGAACTGAACAGAGAGCAGCCTAGTCGTAATGGAGCCAGAGCCAAAGCCACATTTGTAGCTATTGCCAAAGTCGGGAGCTATTCAGAGGCATTCAGATCTGAGAGAGTCTCATTGCCTGAAATAAAACCCATACGAAGCGTTTTCATCAGTCCTTTACTCACTCGGAGAATTGAGAATGAAAATAACTTTTCGATTGGCTTATTTTGCCTCAATTCGCCTTCCACCGACAACCGGTCAGTCCGAGCAAGAATGCATCCGATAATTTGTCTGTCCGTTGATAAGATTGAGTATATTATAGATTGCACTCAATTGGTGGATGACTCGGGAAGAGTGATTGCAAGAATGATTTGTTTGATAAAGAATAAGGACGTTTAGAACGGTTAGAACGGCAGTGACCCAAAATACGACGATACGAACTAGTATTGCTGCCAGAGTTGCACAAGGGTCGACCAACCCTGCCATCGACCACGTCCCAAGCGATTCCTTGGCTATTTGAATTGAGTTATTTTTCATTCTCCCATTTTTTAGGCTCTCCCTTTCAGTCAATGCTTTGTGAAACTCTATTGCGTTCATTTGTCGATGATTCCGAACCAAACCAACGCTCCGACATGTTTGATGTTGGGTTTGTTGTTGCCGATTCAACGTAATTTGCTCTCTCATGTTGGTTGATTCTTTTGAGTTCTTGGACGTTGTTGCTTCATTCGTTCGCCTATTCGTTCGGTTGTTCTCTTACTCACTCACTCGCTTGGTTTATGGTATATCGTCTATAGCAAAAAGATCCATCATCATCATCGTCGTCATTGTCGTTCAACCACGCGCTGCTTGGAAAATTTGTGGAAATCCATACGGAGGGTGGGCACAGTTATCCTATAGGCCGGCCGGCTAGAGAGCGTCAGCAACCTCACTGAGCAGGCACTCTCCAGTTCGAGAGTGTCGGATTTATATTCAGTTTCGTTTCTACTCATTGCTTTGCAGTTCCAGCGACGGCTCTACGTTCGCCAAATCAGATACAATTTAGCGAAGTAGATACATTTGTATCTGTAAGAAGAGAGTGAACAATAACGCGATGCAATCTAATGAGACAATATATTACCAATAAATTTTGTCTCCAATAGTAAATTATTTAAAAGTTATTTGAAATTAAAAATTATGTTTTCGAAATTAAAAACAAATGTCTTAATGTTATAATTTAATTACAGTCATAAATCCAGTAAGTGTAAGCAGATATATTATAAAATTAAAAAAAATTTTCATTATTTACAACACCCGCATATTGCCAAAAAATTATTTTCTTTAAAAATTTTTTAATTATGCAGATTTGTTCTACTGGGAAAATAAATTAATTATATCTCGGAAACAACGAAATCAAATACTTCCATACTTAAAATTAAGAAATTAAAGAAAAAATGTTAAATTTGAATTTACTTAAGTTTTGTTGATTTTTCAAAATATTATCTTTTGGCCTGACTTTTTTCGAAATATAAAGTGATTATGTCTACAAGTTTTTCCTTAAGGATCAACAATTTTGTGGATTATGGTCTTACGTCTATCTATTTAAGTTTAATCTTTTAAAATAAAAACGGTTTTGCATTTGATAATTATTTCCGACACTTCTTTGGGACATTTGGAAAATTTAGTGACGATTTTATGAAGCTTTTCTAGAAGTGAAACCTCTGCTTCCTCTAAAATTTTCTTTTTAGAGCGTCGGAAAGAATTACAGAACGTTATTGGAGACACAGAAGTCTTACTCTCTATTACGCCAATAATTAATAGAGAATGAAAGGAGTTATGTTTTTTCTGATTATTGACTTGACACCAACACACGATTGAATAATAATCACGCCTCGATTTTTATTCAAACTTAAGGACCTTGTTTTCGAGAATGCTAATGCGGATTATCTTCGTTTGGTGTGATAATTTTGATTAAGTTCAGACAGTTCTTAACGATTAATACCTAAGTGTTTGTATGGGAATAATGATCATAGTTACCCAACAGAGTCAAGCGCTGGAGGGAAGTGGTAAGTAAGTAATTAATTACAGCACCGAGGGCATAGCGCATCGCATTGCACTGAAGTGCAAATCAAAGCAATCATTAAAAACGCCCATAAGTTCCATTAAGCGAATTGAATTATACAACAAGAACATTCAACAAAAGCAGCAGCAACAGTAACAGCAACAGCAACACCAACAACAACAACAACAACGGTAAGTAACTTTATTAAAATCAAACACTTTATGCACCGCGAACAACAACATCACAAACATTACCAACGACACTGAAATTACAAATATCAACAAAAACAACAATAATAACATTATATTTTCATTGTAATTACTGTATTTGCTATTGTTGCTGATGTTGTTGTTTTTGCTGTTTCGGTTGCAACGTGTGTCTTAATGTGTTTGAAGGTGTTCCCCTATTGGAGGCGGCGGTTGTGTGATTTTATATGTATGAATATATGCGTTAGTTAAGTTTGCTTGTGCTTGTGCTGTAGCGCACAAACGAAATTCAATTGTTCTCAATGCTTACGTTGATGTTGCTGTTGGTGTTGTTCTTGTTGTTGTTGGAAGGGAAAAGCTCCTCAAATGTAAGGTGAGTTAATCGGCTTGAGAAGACTTGCAATTATAGAAATTGCTACATTTGCTGTTGTTGCTGTTGTTGTAGTTGGTTTGTGCAGCGATGACTTACGAGTTTATGAATACTATGTTGCAGCAACATAAACAATAGCACGTTTAAACGTTTTGATTTAAGAAAGTGAAGGAACTTTCAAAAAATAAAACAATAAACTGAGCTAAAGAAGTATTGCCGCGCAAAGAATTTTATTATAATCGATCATTGCTCTTCATTCCTTGGGGGTTCCAACACTATTGAACCACGGGACTCTATTTATATTCGTAGGGATCATTGAGTACTATAGGCAGTGATCTAAACTATACTGAAACTTTTGTCGTTTTCCATAATCATCCCCTCGAAACAATTGAGTTTTAGTACGAGCAGTCAATCGGTCAGTCAACCAGCCAATGCGTTATCGTATTACTGACGATGAACACTAACAGATTCTCGGTTCAATTGCCGGATAATCACTTCGACAGACAAAATATGAAGACAAATTTAAACCGGTGACAACAAAAGAAATTGATGAAGCAACAGACGCTGCAAATTAGAAGGGTACAGGATCAGGAAAATGGACCAAGAAATTGTATCAAACAAATCGACCAAGTGAAGGAATCCCAAAAAAAAGAAAGAAAAATGCATATGTCGGAGCAAACTGGAAGAACCGATTTGTGGTGGACCCCTCGAGGAAAACGAAGCGGACAGTGTGCATTTTCTGGCGCCACACAAAAATTCCTTTGGTATTTTTCTATGTTTCTATGTCTCTCTTTCTCTCTGCTTCCCTCATCGATACCCTTCTGCTTTCAACCTTTTCTTTTGATGACATTTCCTTCCTTCTTTTTGGGTCTTTTAATGATGGAGGTTTAAGAAAACGAAAAAAGGCAGGACAATGAAGTAAATATTTTTGCCATGTTGCCTCACTCTTCCTCTTATTCTTCTTCTTCTGCGATAGAGCTATTATAAATAAGGAAATATTTGAAATTTCGAAAGTATTTTTTCATGACAAAGTAAGCGTTGGCGGGCGGCGGTTATTCGTTGATGTCGGTAGCCAAAGAAAGTCGCTTCTCTCTTTCAACAATATATCTAGGGATTGTTTTGTTGGTATTCGCTTACACACTCAGGCGTGCACACACAGATAATTTACTTGAAAACTTACTACAAGTATTTGCAAAATAAACTCATTTTATATTAAGAAGAAGAAGAAGAAGAAAAGAGTGTAGAAGTTTATATTATTCTTTAAATAACTGTCAACCGTCATCGTTGTCGTCACAGTCGCCTGCCCCGATGCTCTGGCGAAATCAGAGCTCCTTTCTTGTTAAAATTGAACTAAATAAACGAACTGAAAGGATAACTGAAATCCTTACAAAGTGCAAGACCGAAAGAACCGCACGATTGTACCACCAACACATACACGCACATGCACGCACACCTACAGCTTCTCCAATGAAAAATTTCAAAAACAACCTCAACATCGACAACTTCAAATGCTCCTAGCTAGCTAACTAACTAACTAACAACAATAACAACAGCAGCAACATCATCCAAATGCAACAAAGTCGCATCCCGCGAAACGATTGGCATTCGTTCGTTTGCCAACAAACATTCATTGACTCCACTGGTGGCGACATACCGAATGGCATCATAACCATTTTTAAAGCCATTCGAAAGTGCATAAAAAGGATCACAAGAATCGCCGAAATGGTCCATAATGAGCTCGTAAAAATCTTGCTACCTAATAGACTTGTGATGCTGTTGCTGATGCTGCTGCTACTCCTTCTGACACGGCTAAGTTTTGGTGCAATTTACTCCAACCAACCAAGCATCAGCCCCACACTTTGCTCCGTGAAAAAATCTTCACAAGTTTTTCGTAGTTTTGATATTTAGATACTTGTGAAGTCTTGGAACAACAACAACATTGACCAATACAACAACAATATCTGCAACGAACAAAAAATAAAATGTCTTGAATGCAGCGTAACAAAATTAGAGTTCCTTTTTCATTTATTTTGGAGGGCGGTAATACTTGATGGAATCAGTGATGGATAAAATGTTATAACGATCCCATTTAGGATAAATTGCGCCGAATTAGGGCAAAAGGTTTTCGTGAAAATATTAATAAATATTAAACAAATCATTTTGTATTACATCATAAAGAAATCATAATGATGTTTGCTGCCTTGATGAAAATTGAAACCACTTAAAACCAATACACCCAATTCTTTTTTTACACGGTATTTTTTTACACGATTTTAAAATAACGCGGTTCGCCAATAAGAATAAATATACTTTTTTACACGAAGTTTTTGTCCTAGCACGAATCTCTAAAAATTTTTTTATTCTAATTTTGGCAGTGTTTTACAGAAACCTATCTATACAGCAACAAAATACAATAGGGGGAATACCGTAACCGGTATATATAAGAAACAAAGTCCCTTTTTACATTTTCAACTTCCAATTCTAAGTTTAAGTTCGACTGTGAGAGGATGAACTTTGGTAAAGGCGAAAGCAGACGAGGCTTTCTACTTCATGGCTTGTTTACTTTACGGGGAATACCCAAATTTTATTATCGTTTTTTTCATTAGCTCGTTGTACTTCAACTTGAACGCAGCATTTCGATATTCAGTATTGTGTTAAAGCGTTCTATTCGCAGGACGTGATATGTAAATAATTTTAGTAAGGTTTTGAAAGTTAATGTCCAAATTAAAGTTTCTTTAGTTGTATTAGTTGTGCTAGACATAGCTGACTAAGGCAGCGATAAATAGTTGCAAAATTGATTTCTATTCTTAATTTCAATTTGAAGTTTATATGTTTTGTACTAATGAATTGGATTTTCAATGTACACTAATTTTATTTTTTTTGGAATAAAACATAATTATTTTTGTTTTATAAATACATATGTAATATGAATTTCATTTTTATTTCTTTTGCACGTTTTTCATAGAAAAATCGTTTAGTTTTTTGTCTTACACGATTTTTTAAATTTGTGGAACATATCCCCAAATTTACCATATGTCGCGTGTATTTTTTTACACGATTTTTTTTAGCACGATTTTCTGAGGAACGCATCTACCGTGTAAAAAAAGAATTGGGTGTATATTTATTTGTATGTTTCCACAAACAGTTTTAATAACCTCGTCAAGTTTAACGGATGCTTCAATACTATTTTTGCCAGTAATACTATTTTTGTAAGACATGGTTTCTAATAAATGTTCGCAAAACCATTTTCCTCACTTGCCTTGTTATGATTTTTTTCGCTGCGTTGCTTTTTATCTTAATTGATTAATTTCTGTTTCAAATTTATTTATTAATATTTCCGGTTATTTCTACATGAAAAAGCGAAGAACGCTTTAGCTTCTTAACGAGAAGATTAATCTTTTGAGTACTTGTTAAACTGTTTAAGTTTTAACCATCAGTTAATTCTTAATTAATATCATTAACGGGAAAGTATTTAATCTAATTATAATCTTATCAGACGGACTTTTCCATTCAGTCAAATTCAAATAAACAGAAATCTACAAATCCAATAAAACCATCAGTGGCTTCGAGGGGTGTTAAGTACACTACCTGCCGCTGAAGTAACTTTTTATTATGAATTTTTATGCGGATATCGACCCATTCCATAATTAATATCTTGAATCGTAATAGAGTTATATCCAAAGACCATTACCGAAGGTCATAACCATCACCATTAGCCTAGTACCACTTATTACCACGCCCATTAAGCGCCATAGTAATTAAGCATCGCTTTCCTCGCACTCTTCCACACTTTGTCCAATTCTTTCCGTATCATTCCCTCCGGAACTCGCCGCGATGGAATGTTTCCATGATTTATTAAGTGTTAATAAAGAAGTGAAATCCGGTGGCGAGGCATTTTCCAATGCATACATTTTGCAAAAATTTGTTGTGGTCGTTGTTGTTGTTTTTGAAATTGTGTTTCGTATTGCATAAGCAAGCATACTCGAGGCCAAAACCACGAGCTGCTTCTTGTTTATAGTCTTCATTGGGAAAGTGGTCGAGATTGTGGGTAGAGGAGGAAAGGTGCCATAATATCATCAGCATTAGCATGCATTCGCAGTTACAGTTTATGCTTTTATGGTATATCTGTATATTTTATTGTTAATGTTGAAGCCGATGTTGCTCATGTTGAAGTCGTTTCCATTGGCGATGTCGTTCTCGACGTCAATTTCGCCAATCCGATTGGTCGGACGTTATCAATCAGACGGACAGACACACAATGGGCTACAGATGCGTCTCGGCTTATCTACGCGTTCCACAAATGAAATAAATCGATCCGTTAAACCAATTTTGTAATAAAACTTTCAGAAGCTGCAAAATAAAATTGCATTTTAATTGGATAATCCACGCATTCATTTTCGCGAAGTGTTTTTCTTTATGCAACAGACCCAAAAAGCATCTTAAAGTCGTATTTTATCAGACCCTCAGGCATGGCTCCTACGATAAATAATGGAAGGCCTAGAAAAAGCTCCAGAAGGGTATTCCACGGTTTTCTCTTCTTTCTTAACACCTTTTGCGGATATCGGTACATTTGAAGGGATAATGGTTTCTTCTGTTAAATTTCCAACCAATTAGAAAAGCGTTCGAGATTTTCTAAAACGCTGTAAAAAACTTTTGGAGTTATATTCAGTTAGGATTGATGTGCATGAAGTAAGATTCAAATATAAACTTCGTCGCATTGATCACTGCCAACTCCTTTTATACCCTTCCTAAATCCCAAAGTATGGAGCATATCCTCTTAGTTTTTAGCAGTGTTTTATGGGAGTGGAGGTAGGTAGAGAAATATATATATATATATATATATATATATATATATATATATATATATATATATATATATATATATATATATATATATATATATATATATATATATATATATATATATATATATATATATATATATATATATATATATATATATATATATATATATATATATATATATATATATATATATATATATATATATATATATATATATATATATATATATATATATATATATATATATATATATATATATATATATATATATATATATATATATATATATATATATATATATATATATATATATATATATATATATATATATATATATATATATATATATATATATATATATATATATATATATATATATATATATATATATATATATATATATATATATATATATATATATATATATATATATATATATATATATATATATATATATATATATATATATATATATATATATATATATATATATATATATATATATATATATATATATATATATATATATATATATATATATATATATATATATATATATATATATATTCAGAAACACACTCAGACTCACTTCATGAGTCGATTTAGCCACGTCAATCTGTTAAATCACAATTACAACAAAACGAATAGCTACCGTAGCTACCGTAATTAAATTCAGAAGGACCTTTCTCCGCTATCCTAAGGTGTTCCTTAAAGAAAATAAGCCAATATCACCACTAGATTTCTAAGACGAATCTTTTGGTGTAACTGTATACGTCAGCTCAGTAATTGAACAAAACTTCAGCTTGCAGCGGGATACCAAAAGCACGCTATTACGTTCGATTTCAACACTCAAACAAAAGTATAAAAAAGTCATAGCCTACCCACGTAATTTATATTACGGGTGTAGGGTGTAAAGTGTAGGGTTTATATGAGCTTTATCTAGGCCGAATTAAGCGTTCTTAATTTTTACTTCTCCGATTTATCATTCCTTCAAAAAAATAGAGAAATCGTTAATAAATGTTGAATGAGAGAGAGAGAGAGACAGAGAGAGGAGAGAGAGAAAGAAAGACTAAGAAAATTTTTCGATATAATAACTAACGTATTTTATTATCATTATATTATAGTATTATTTACAACATCATAATTTACCAACTCGTCATAATGACTTCATTTCGACGCCTACCCGTGAGATACGCGTGGCGCACGTTTTCGCATTTATGAATATGCTTTCTTTCTTGGTGTTCTGGCTATTCTTTATAATCAAGTTGTAGCGTTGCTTTTTAGTTATTATTCATGTGGCAAAGCATGTGCAATAATGTTTCTTAATGAACGTTAATACAAATCATTGACGGTGCGAATCAATCAGTGATGATTATATAATTTCAAATGCCAATTCTGATGATGATTATGATAAAAATATCAATAACAATATTGTAGAATGCTTCGAGATGTGTCGATAAACCGACACTAACAACTTTGCCGTTTATCAACGTGTAAAAGAACAGAGGCCGAGAATCCGTCGATGAACTGTTTTTGAATATCGAGAAAAGTCAAGCTGATCGATCGATCCACCGCTGTTTAAATATACACATCGACTGATTTCAGTCAGTCTTGTTATGAATTCTTGATAATAATTGTTCGAAAATCGTAGTAATCGACGCAGCGCGATCTGTTAGATATAAAACCATAAACAATTCATTGATCAATTAAATAATTTAAAGGCGATTGAAACGAATGGGGAGGGGGGGGAGGATAAATTGCGTTGATTTTAGTCAACTAAAGAATAACATCAATATATTAATGATTTGTGAAAATGCTATATCTTCCAATGGAAAACTTTCCGTTGTCCATCAAAGGAGCTTTATTTTTTGTTGTGTACCTATTGCTCTTCTTGCCCTTTCTTCGTTAAAAGTATTGTAAATGTGAGCTCTTCTTTTAATTTCGAGAATATAAAGATTGATCTTGATCAAATAAAACATTTGCATACAATGAATGAATAAATGAAAACAACACCAACAATAAACACAATGAAAACAACAAAGACAACAAATACTCAACACTAGATTCCCACGAGTGAATCAAGCATGCAATTAAACAATAGCTACTTCCTTCCATCATTCCGTTCCTTCAAAGAGAACGGCGCCAGTGAAACGAGTCGGTCGGCGAGTTTTGTAGAGTTGCCAACGGCTAAGTGTTTACTCATGAAGCGCACCCACAGTCTCTTCATAATTGGAAGTCGTACAGATAATTCTCAGCTTCGTAAAATGGATCTAAGAGACGTGATTTTCGTTACCGTTAATTATATGCTCAATTATTTGTTAAATAATAATAAATTATTATTGAAGGCGCGGCGTCCCCCTTGGTATCTTGCAACCCTTTCGTCCATAACTTCGAGGGAACAAATTAATTAATTAGCGAAGAGAGTATATTTGAAAAGTTTAATTAAATAAAGATTTTATTTATTGATTTAACAAGATTAATGGTCTGTAGTGTCCAAATTAAATTTGTTATAATTTTAGAATTTTTTTGCACGTTTTGACTTCTTTAAAATGTTGAAATTTCTAAACCAATATAAAGCTAAATAGACTCTGTAATGTACTCTGTAAATGTACTCTGTTTAAAGTCCATTTGAACCATTTAATAATGGTCATTGATATCTGATACGCCTCAACAACTCAATTATAATTTTGGAATAATTTTGAACATTAGAATTGTCGGGAAAAGGAAGCTTGATGTGATAGATTTGAATTATTATCATACACGCACCACAAGGGAGGAAATTTTCTCAATATTATGATTAAAGATGAAACAGCATTAGTGCATTCAAAGAGCCCTCCCTCCCACATCTATCTATCTGTTTTCAGAGGATCGTCTTTTCGAGTTCCGACTTCTCTTTCTCCGAATTCTCTTTAATATTTATTCATTTTGATCATTGCTATTTAAATATCTTAAAATGTGTATTTAATTTTAATTCGCAGCACATTTATCAGCAACATTTTGACCCCTTGACCTCCTCTTCTCATTCCTCTCTTACGCCGCGACATCCGTCCGAATTATTGTTGAAGCACGCGAATTCTTAGCCTTCTATCGTCTGACGTGCAGCAGCTGGAAATTATTTTCAAGTACTCTCTGTTCAGTTAAATCAATAGAATCGAACGGAACGAAACCATGAATGCCGATTACTTCTATGTCCGCAGTTGTACGCGATTGTTACTATCCCGTCTCTTGCGGCCACCATGAAGACGACCACTACCAGAAATGAAAGATCAAAGATCGTTGCAACCAACTAACCAATACCGCGAAGTAGTCGCAACGCTGCAATACGCCGTGGCTCCCACTTCGAATTATTTCCGTCTTTCAAATTGTTTGCAACTGATCGTTCGCGGAGATCGTGTCGTGGTTGGTGGCACCACCACCACCACTAGCATCACCATTCATTGCTCGTCAATCCGCCTAGCTAGTCGGTAGGATTGGTGACGGCAAGAGCGCACGGGCTGTAGTCGGGTAATGAATGGACGCCCCATTGTTGCACGTTTAACGACAGTCAGTGGCGTAACGAGTGATCCATCAAATCGTCAAAAGCCACGCCATTTGAATCACAATCGTCAACGCATGAATAAATACACACACAGTCGAGCACACACACACAACATGCACAAACAATCAACTCATTCGCGGAGATCCATAAGCGATATTCGAGCCAACTCTGTTCATTCGTAGCTCACGATTTATTTGTCTTGCCATTCCAAAGAGTCGAAGAGTTTCTTTAATTGGTTGGTCGTAAACGGTCTCTGAATTGATTTAAAACCGCATAAAAGTGATCGTTAGTAGAAACGTTCAATTTAATTGGATGCGCCTGCCAACAATCAAAGAGTTTGGTAGTATCCCTCAAAGAAAAAGTGTGAAGAAAAAAAACGACGAAAGACAGATAGAGAAAAGATAAGTAATAAGCTTTTTGTCGGAGGAAAGGGTTTAAAAAAACGTAGAAGGACAAAAATTGATGTCATTTGATATTTCGATACTATATGGATGCTGCGTTTCTGCCTAGAAAATTGTCTAAAACGTTTCCTCTCTTCTTTTAAACTTTTTTTTTACTGTCATCCATATTTTTCTTTTTCGGTTCTCTCTGAATTCTTCTTTGGATTTTGGCGCTTCCTTTCAATTAATCATTTCCTTTCAAAATTATTTCATTTAACAAGAGATAACTTTCGGTGGCTTTCACGTTAACCGATAATAAACAATAAAGTTCTTAAAAAAGGTAAAAATTATTTATTAACTTCATTACTTTCGCATCTGGTTAATCTGTAAACTTTTACTTGGGCAATTTTAGTTTAATCCGATTGCGTGTTACTAACGAGTATCCTCTATTAGTTGATGTTGTTGTTCTTAATGCTTTTGTATTTGTTATCAGCGGTAGCGCCTAACACAGAGGCGGCCGACAGGGCATTGGTCCGTGGGTCTGAGATTTAAAGGCGCCCCTTTAGCTTAGCTCGTAATATCCAATTTCAGATAACGTTAGGTTCAGTCTACTAGACTTCTGCTTGAAATCGTTATTAAAAAATATAAAGCCGAAACTACAATCTTCATAAAATTTAAATTTCCCAGACTTTCAAGTCCAATCTACGCCAATGATCCAAATTTCAAAAATATTTCTCATTACAGATCTTTTTTTTGTAGAAGTAGGTGGAAATTGAAGCGATCTAAAACAGATAGACTTTATGTGATGTGCTGGAAAACATCAACGATATGTCTGTCATCTAGAATATATCTATTAATTTAAGAGCATATTTTTACGATATTGCTGAAATAACCGATCTTACTAAGAGATCTTTGGATCTCTTAGCGTAATCTCATAAAAATGACGGCTTTCTCCTGACGACTCCTTTACAATTTAACAGTATTTTTATTTTTCTAAAACCGTTCCCCTGATTGAAACAGACGCCCTCTCGACACAGTTTTTTTCTTTTGCCCTAAATCATTATGGTTTTTCGCGAATCTTATGCGCAACATTCTGAGCGAAATTTTGTTCCAGGGCGCCATAATCTGTAAATCAGCTACTACTGCCGTTTGTTTCCGTGCACATAAAACGGCCATAAAAATCACCATAAACAATCCTCCTCATCATGAAAATGATCATCGTCCGCACCATCATCATCACCACCATCAGCATTGATTCACGCCCACTTGGCACGTTTCAGCTCACTCGAATCTGCGAACAAACACAAATGCGGTAATGCAGACATAGAGACAAATGAACACGTGTGTACTCACAGATAAATGAACAGACCGGAATACAGTCAAACGAACCTTAAGCAAACAAATAAAGGATGCATAACAACAATAACTTCGGTGCAATACCAGACGTGATAGACAGGCTTGCTGACGAAATGTAGGCAACAAGTAGTAGGCAATGCCGTCACGACGGCGATGAAACTTTTAAAATGAAATTGAAAAATGCTCAATTAACATTAACGAAGGTGAGGCTGCAGTTGGTCGCGGTTCATCATGGTTCATCAAATCGTTTACTCTCCTCTCTTCTTTAGTTAGTGGGCTTTAGTTAGTGGGTTGGACTTTCCTCCCACATAGACGCATGATTAGAAAGCGATGTCGGGAAAAATGCTGAAGAGTTTCAATTGAAATTTCTTAGAAGATAGAAGAGTATCGAAGACATAATAAAATAAGAAACAACCCTTTATTACCGTACACTCATAAGCTCTGCAAATGGGCGTCATGGAATTAAAATCATTTTAACCTTAATGTTATTCGTTACTGAAATTTGATAACTAGAGAAAAATATCATCGAAGAGTAAAGAAATTATGATCTCACACGATGATACAAGTCCCTGTAGGCTGCCATTTGTAACAAGTTAAAAAATATATTGTATTTATAATGAAACAATTATATCTATTTGTTTATTCATACATACTAACAAAGTATACAATATCTCAAATAATTGAATTTGACGACGTTGATGGCGGAGAGAAATCGTATAGAAAGGAAAAATTAAATAGTTGGAAAAGGGAAACCATCCCTTTATTTACCTTCTTACTCTTTCGATTAATTGATTGATTGGTGTTGGAAATCATAATCCGAACTGTATAAAACTTTTACAAAATTCGCTATAAAAATTTACCTTAAACGGTTTTTCCTTCATGAAAAGAACTCAATTAAGATTTTATTTTATTATTTTTTTATTAAGATTTCTTCAATAAGTAATTTTCTTATGAAGCCTATTTATTGTCTACGAAAACGTTTTACTTAAGTCAAGTGCATTTTCTCAAAACAATTCCTCTTTATATTATTCGAGTAGATTTCCAAAATGTGATGACCCAAATTGAACAACCCGCTAAATTATTAACTGATTTCCATCACAATTATTCGAGCTATTTCAAAAATTCGATAAAAATAATAAGTAAAAACCAAGGAAAATAAAATTATGAATAAAAATTTATTGCCTGATCGATGAAATCACCACAATAATTTTTCCAGTTCTATTTGTTCGTTTCTTTCTTCTTATATCTCATACGAGACGTTAACTACAAAACATTCAATTAAAATTGTCAATCTAAATACAAATCATTATCAACAAACAATTATCGACAACATTCACTCAGAAGCGCTTCGTTTCCTCAGCATAATCTATGCTTCTTCTTTTTCAACAAAATTCAATCTTTTTCTCTCATTCTCCCTCGTTTTCTCCTCTTCTTCATCCGCCACAAAACCAATAACTTAAACCAAATAATTGAGCAACCGGTTAATCTGTCGGTCAATAATTGTCAATAAAGCCGTAGAAAACAGGAATTAAAAACCTATAAAATGACGATTTGACACTTTAACATCATAAACTAATGACCAAAGGTAAAACAAAAACACAAACAAACATCCACGTTTAATTCTGGTACTAGGCGGCGATCGTTAATACTTGGTAACCGGTGGCTGATTGCCAGCCATTTACCACTTGTTCCATTTCATACGAGCCAAGAAAGGAAGGAAGGAAGAAACGAAATAGGGGATAAGGGATATATAAGGGGCACGAGCGATAATCATCACCAATAGTGATAATATTCGATAGTTTTTATGGCAATCATTTAGATTTTGGACGGTAATCGCGTAATAATCGTAAAAGAGTCGTTAAACTTGACTGTTATTATGGAGCAGGTACGACCAGACACAATGCGCAATACAATGCCCGATGGTTGGATTGGTCTACGCAACTTGGGAGTTAACCCAGTCGATCAGCCGGTCGGCACTTTAAGTGCTGGCGATATTGAATTCTATTAAGATCTGGCGAAATGCGGATTGACTATCGCATGTTTTGGTGTTGGGTCGATTGGTTAGCGAACAATTAAATCTGTTGAACATTTTAGGTGTGCTAAAAAACTCGTTTTGCACTCGGTTTTCGCTGCCCACAAATAATAATTGTTTAAAACTAATTGAGTTAAATTGGGATCATTTTACTTTTAATGTACTCTTTTTTGAAGTATTTAGTGTAAATTTGAAATTACGATTAAATTTAAGGTTTTGTTATTAATTGATATCATTGCAAACATAATTATTAGCATTATTGGTGTGAATAGTTTATTAAAATTTAATTAAAGTGATTCACTTACGAAGCAAATCTTTTAAATAATCAATGTATTGCAAATAACTGCATGGTAAATGGAACACATAATCATAATTAATACTATTTGTGTCGCTTTTTATTTCAATAAATGGAGAAGAACAATTAGAACATCAGACTCCACCCCCCCCCCCTCAAATTTCTCACCCGCTGTTTAATTCTTCCACAGATACATCAATTACGATTGACTGCCTTTAAATCAGTTTTCATTAAAATTATCGCCATGTTTTTATTTTTGTTATTGTTTTATGTTGTTATTTATTTTTATTGTTCTTGCTGTTGTTTCGGGGTGAATAATCATTTAAAAATGGGTGTCACTTGTTGAGCGTCATCGTTACCACCCGTATTGTTATCTTCGTCGTGCTTTTCTCTTCATACCACACTTCGTCATTGCTACCATCATCATCACCATCGTCATAATCATCACCGTAAACACTTTATTTGTCGTAAAATTAATTTTATTATCTGTATAACCTTTTCATGGTATTCAATTCAAGTATGTTTTTATTGAGTGCCCGCTCGTAAAAATTCATATAAACCTGATATCATGGGATGAGCTGAAATGACGAGCAGTAAATTGATGTGAAGTGAGGTGAAGTGCCCGAAGCAATCTAATGCTGAGCGTTGAGCGGTTGGTTACTTAAATTTTTATTGCTTTATAAACACAGTTTTGTCAAAAGTGACATTTTTATAGGCTGTTACGATTTAATGGTCGTTGCGGTAACGCCAAACACTAAAGGCAAATGCCAAACGACAGCTCAGATTCAGAAGAGAATCAATCATTACTTATTTTGGCGTGTCTTATACCATTTAGTGATTAATTGATTAATTCATAGATTTTGTGATCTTTTCATTATTTTGTAAATAAAATAATTTGTTGTTATTTTTAAAAAGTATTCTGCTCAAAAATGTAAGAGATGTAATTGGAAAATCTTGCGACACTCACGGTGATCAACTTGGCAACAATTATAAACTAGAAATGATAACGATTGGTGATGTCTTTCACTACTATTTTCAACATCGTCATCCTCGTCAGTGTTATTGTTGATCAGCATCTTCCCCGCTTTTCTTTTGTTTTGACCTTATGTTCAAAGATTTTATGACTTTTTTACGATCTGTCATTCTGACATGTTGATGACAAGCTTCCGTAACAAGCTATCAAAAAAAATTTTGTGGCTTCTAAACTCATTCCAAGGCCCGTGATCTTATTGGTTACGACACTGATGTTATGATATTTTTATGATGTTTTTGGTTGTTTGTATGTGTGTATGCGTGCGTATGCGTCTGCTCGCACCACGTACCTAAAGTTTTTAGTGATTTTTTCAGTGGTTTTTTTTGGTATTATCTTTGTTTTTGTCTCGATTTCAGTTGACATTATATTTGCTGTGTTATAGATTCTCTATTGTTCTGCTTCTTCTCCGCTCATCCATTCCTTTTGGTTTGCTGAATTTTTTATGGATTTTTAACGATTTGTTTTGACGGAACATTAGGATGACATTTGTTGCGGCGGTACACCGTATGCTCATATGCGCCGCGTAATATAAGCATCGAATGGAGTGGTATTCGTGCAACATATGCCGCCGCATTTGATTTTGGTTTCGTTTCGCTTGGTATTTTTATTTGTCTTGAGAAGTTAGAGAAATCGTTTCGTTTCTCTTTTTTTACGCCATGGAGTTTTATGACTTTGGTGATTATAGTAAATTTTTTTATGTAAATAGAAAAAGTCCAAATGTCTGAAATTGATAACGTGATGCGTTTTTATTTCCGCGAATATAATTTAGTTTTTTTTTTAATTTGAAGACAAAGATGATTTTACATAATATTACTTTTTATGTGCTTTCTCTGACAACAAGGGTGGTCCGCGCATTTTTGTGTCGCAATAACATCTTGATTTTTTCACAGACTCTTTAAATTATAATTAAAGATATATTTTTAAAAATAAACAACCAAATTGCCGATGTAAAAATAAACAACTATTAACTAAATTAAAATTGTGAAATTAAAAATGTGGTTTCAACGCATGTAGAGAAAAGCTTTACTCATCAAAAATATTTTTTAATACTTTCGAAACTACTTTTAGTTTAATAAATTTAATTTAATAAAAGACACAAATGTTGTTGAACAAAAAATGTAAACAAGTAAATTAATAATAAATAAGGTCAAAAATTAACAAAGTAAATATTTAACATATTAAGAAATTATTAAATAACTAAAGCAACAATTAATAAATAATTATAAAATAAATATTTTTGCAATATACAGGGCGTTATATTATTTTCTTTCACATTAGAACGCACTGAATTCCTGTAATATTTGATCAATTTATAAATTATAAGTATTCGAAACAATAAATCAATTTCAACTTTATTCTATATTTTTCAGATACATTCTCAACCTCAATAATGAATATCATTGCACGTATTCTATTCAGAAAAAAGGACGTGGCCTAGAAAAAACAGCAACAACAACAACGACACAAATACGTCGACGTTTGTAATACGAGCACAAACAAGAGGTTTTTTACAAATCATGGAAACGAAAACATCTTCATTATGATCATGCCATCGAAGAGACAACGAAGTCATGTTAAAAATGAAATCGATCGATACGATTGTAATACGTTAAGTCTTCGTCAAATCTCAAGAGGTTCATATATTTCAATGAGTTCCGTTCCAGTCATGGCTTCTGATACTGCATGCGTTTTTAAAAATATCTTCTTCGGAACCAAGCAAATGTCAAATTCCTGAACTCATGAAATCATTACACGACATATGAAACATTCCATACGACAAAAATACTAAATCATGCGTGAATTTGTAGCTGTAGATTTTTTTCGTTCTTCCTCTGGTTCCTTTTTCTTCGAAAAATACAACAATAACAACAACAACAGTTGGTGTCAGTGGCGAGCCATGTTACGGAGAGAATCTTACTTATTGATCAAAATGCCTGAGTGACAGCGAGGGCATGTTTGAATATTTCCAACAAAATGGTGGCTAAATCGTTTAAATATAATAATCTGTTGCGTGACGATGATTGGAACAATATTGAAAAGAGCGACGAGGTGGTACTAAAGTTCGGTGGCGTGTTTTTAAGAAAATTCCATGACTCATAGTAATGATCACAATTTCTTACCGCGGAGGGGGATGAATTTCAACAAACTTCAACTGATTTCCTGAAAAATGTGAAAATATTTATAATTCTTAATATAATTATTAAAGTGATTGTAAAGAATATAATTTTTAAAATTTTTCAATGTAATAAAATTAAGTAAAAAGAATTTTAAAAATATTCAATTTCAGTTTTGACTAAAATGTTAAAAATTAAATCAAAGACAAATAACATTTTAATACTATATTTAAATATAAATAATTATTTTTAGAATTATCTCAGAAAAAACTCGCCGGGCGTGGATAATTTTTTCCATTTATTTATTTATATTTTGTTAAGTCGTAGATTGTGCATCACAAAAAAAGAATAAAAACTTCTGCTTTCTGACGCACCCGATTTCATCAATTATTTCGTTTTTTCCGGGAAATTAAAAAATTTCTAGAAATATATTTATTTTGTTTGTTTCGTCATAATTTACGTTTAAAAAGAGAAACTTTAAAGTATATGTTAGGTAAGAAATTCGAATAATTAATGAAAACTAAATTAAATTATATAGATTTCATAATGTAAAATAGCCTCACTTTAAATTTGATTGAATAACTAGTTTTAAAACTATAATATCTTCACACCATCAAATAAAATTTTGATTACACATTTTTTCTGATATAAAAATATTTCACAAGAAATCATAAAACGATTGTATAAACAATTTTCAACAGATACGAAACCTTTGGAAAGACAGTGTTTCAAATACACCGACACTCACACATACATGCATACATGCACTCGCAACCAAGGCGAGAGAGATAAACCCAACAATTAGTATAATAAAAAACTCGAAGGATGAGATTTTCTTTTTTAATGTCAGGAAATTCCTTAAGATCTGAAATTATATTATTTATACCATTGGTTTCAGAGCGAATGTCCTTCATATTGCTTAATGGCAATAATTAGAACTGAATTCTAGATAAAAATACATTTCAGCCTTGAAAAACATTAACTAAAACCAATAAAATAATATACAAAACTAATGGTCATACAATTTCCAAAAAATGGAAACAAAAAATTCCGTCTCGTTCGATCTTTTTATTTTCTGATGCACGCACATCTAGCAAAAGAGAACGACAATTGCATGTATATTAAAAAATTGTGGTTTTTACTACCTTTTCCTACTTTTTACTACCTGTAAAACATCATGAGTAATTTTTTTGTCCTTGAGAATTTATTAATAACCAAGCCATTAAAACTTAACTTCGAATACTTAAGTTAAAAAATATGATTCGAACACGAAGTCAAAATTAAAACATTTTCGAATTATGCAATCGATTAATATCATTCACTTCCTATTTAATCTAAAAACAATCATCCTTCCACAAGAAACAAAATTGAAAAAACGAAGAAATTGAATTGATTTAAAAATTTAAAGGAACTCTAGAAGAAAGTTTCTTGCCTCGGTGCCAAACAGCTTGAATACTTCGCCTGAAATGAAAAGCGAAAGGAAAAATTGAACTGTTTTCATCGACCTCGGCGACGTTAGGCGGAAAGCAGCGATCACGTTCAGACATAAATTTTTGTAACTGATAATAAATCATAAAATTGTATATATATAATTTTTACAAAAGAAAATTTGACATGTTTCCAAAAGAGTTACGCTTTTGTCTGGTTCATTTTTCGTATAACCTCGGGTTCCATACCATACGCACAGTCACTGCAATCATTTGGTTGGCCGATCGATTATATTTAGCCCCGTCTCATTTCACGCTGTATTTGATTTGGCTCGGTTTCCTTTTGGTGCCTTTGTTAACTACTTAGATCTTCACCGATTTGACAATGTTCCCAAACTCGGTTGGAAGACAACTGCTATTGGAACTTTTGCTGCTGCTCCTTGTTCTTCTTCGTCTTCCTTTTTGGTTTTCTAAAAATCAAGAGGGTTCCGTCTGTTTACCTTTTAACTGCAGGATAATCGCGCCCACTCAATCCAAAAGATAGATATAAACTGATAACAAAACCACCAAAGGAGAAGAACAAGAAAAGGTGAGTATCCATTTATCAATCATTGATTTAATTCAGGATGAAAAGAAGAAGAAGAATAAGAAAGATATATTCTTGCTTTATCCTGGAAACTTTCTCTTTTCGCACCCAGTGGTTTTCCTTTTCTTTTTACAGGAAGGTCTTGATTTATTGATGTAGGTTGGCTCCTGCTTCCTCTTCTGTTTTACCATTCTAGCATTGACTTTGCTTTGTCACCTTAAGTATAGTTATTGTTATTTCCTTTTCTAACTAATACCGTTAATCTCTCATATTTCCAATTATTTTGGTTTGTGACGAAAAGGAATGATTCTGCTTAAAAAATTATTGCAAACAAGGCATTATCCTTCAGTATATCCCTTTGCGTAGGATATCTATTGAGTCCCAAAAAAATTCCTTTTTCACAGAGTTATTAATTGTTTCTTCTTCACCTTAATAAAGCGATATTACAAGTGGAAACCTTTCGGTTATTAAAGTGGGAAACGTTTAAATTCCGAAGAATTCATTTCGAAATTGAGTAACGAATTGAAAAGTGTTTCTCGGGAAATATATTTGCGCAAATTCTAAAGGAAAATTGTAAAAACCACAAATTTGTTTTTCCTTAAATGACATAAATTCAATTCTTTTTTATTTTTCTCTTCATTTCCATTTCTGCATACTATTCCTTAAATTAAAATCATAAAGTGAAATGAACATTTCTAAAGGATAATAACTGATACTACCAAAATAATAATAACAACAAAAGGAACAACCGCAACTTCGTAATTTCTTCCCATTTGAAATAATCATACTCATGACAGAACACGAGATCAAACGGTACATGAGCATACGAGAGAACAACCACACTTAAGAGCAACCAGTTGCAATCAACCCAAGAAGAAAAACAAGAAAAGGACGAAGAAGAACACATGAGCAAATAATAATAATAATAAAAATAATAATAATAATAATAACTGTAACAAAAACAGACTCCACCACCACAAAAACAATAATAACAATTATAAGAACAATAAGAATACTTGAAGAGAACGTATTAAGTTTTAACAAAAATTACTTTTTCCCCAAAATGAAACTCCTCTTTCAGGGTTTGTCGAACTGTAAAGTTTAAGAAAATTACCCAACGAAGTAAACGTGTCCAAAAGGTAAAAGGCATGCACCGCATCATCTTCAGAATATCGAAAAAATAAAAGAAAAAAGGAAGGAACAAAAAACGTCAAACATCGAAGCAATTCAAACCAATTCAAGCCCGTTAAAGCCACATAAAAACAGTAACCAAATCGTCGATGAAATTCACTTCCAAGATTCTCATCAGAAAGGAGACAAACAAAAGAAGAAGAAGAAGAGTAAGAGCAAAAACAAAAAGGAACACCCGAAAGTAAAACTTATTAACAAGTGCATCAGATTTCCTCCGCAATTCAAAGGTTTGGAAAGATAGAGAGAGAGAAAGAGAAAGAGGGTCGCAGGAAGATTAGGAAGCCAATGAGAGCACACACACCTCAATGAGAACACACACAGATACACACACAGATACGCACACACATCATGTCTTCATAAACCCAGCAGAAGACTTCCGAACTATTCAATTCCGACTCAGAGGACTCGCCGTTGTTGTCACCGTCATCTTCATCGTCAGACGATACAGGATGATAATTTAAGAAATAACTCGCTCCAGCCAAGAATGCTTGCGCTCCATCGGCTGAAGCCAAAAAGATCCCCACAAGTCCTTTCAAGTCAAACTCTAAATGAACACTTTCGGTAACAATAACTACGACATTTACGATTATTTTATGGTCACTAAAAATCAAAAGTCTAATTTACGGTATTGTGTATGATGTGAGCTGAAGAAGAGCGACAACAACAACGATTGCAGCAACAACAACGATGATAGCACTCAACACTAGCAAGAGGTAAGTAAAATGTTGGAACGTATGAAGAACAATAACAACATGAGCAACTAGAAACAGCACCAGCAGCAGCATCAGGTACATGCAATATAAAAAAATGAAATGAATTAAACTAAAAAGCAAAAATGCAGAAACGATAAAAATAATGGCCTACAAGCAGAACCAGTTCGCAGCTTTTTTACTTCAGTTGCTTCCACCAAGATTCTGTTGATCGAATCAAAAGAAAGAAAAACACGCGATACGATATAACCGGACTAACAAACACCAAAACGCCATGTTTACCATCATCTGATCGTTAGCTTGTTGAATTGCATTCGTTATTGCTTTTAACCAAACAACGCATTGCACCTTTTTCTTCGTCGTGCCGTTTCTCTTAAAGGCATTCACTTCTTGCTGCTTTTCCTTCTTATATTTATTTAATTTCTTTTCTTTATTGATGGAATCCTTAAATTCCTTTAGAGAAAAATTTTAAGATTTTTAATTTGCTGTTTTTGTGGCATAGTCGCCTTTCGCTTTGATTCGTTTCGCTTCGAATTAATAGCGGAATCAACAATTAAAATTATTCGGTCTTTCTTTTAAATTTTATTAAATTAATAATTGAACATTAAGGACAATAATATTAAAAATAATTAAAACAGAAGTAATGATAATAATAATAATAATAATAACAATAATAATAATAATAATAATAATAATAATAGTTACTATTATTATTATTGTAAAATTCTTTATTATTATTATTATTTTTATTTTTATTGCAATTTTTGTTAATTTTCTCTTTCCTCCAATTAGTTTAATTTAACATATTATTTTTTTTTCTGGCGCATTTCCGTTTTTAAAAATTAATTGAAGGAGGGAGACATTATTTAATGATTTTTTATAATACAAGTTAAACATTTTCCTTCAAAATACTGATGAATTCAATTAAATATCTCTTTTATTTAAGAAGATGTAATTACTCATTCTTTTTACGACGCCGCGAGATCGAATATTTAATTCGAAGTCATTAAAGTCGGCAACGAACGAAATCAGCCAGTCAGCAAATAAACAAAAAATGACTTATGGGTAATGGAATTATAAAATGATTTGCTAACGAAATAAGTTTGCTAAAGAAATATATTAATTTTTCCGGAATTTTTCTGTCTAGAGACTTTATAGTATTCTCGAGAAATAATCATTCTAAGTCATTTGCTGGAAATTACAATTATTCATTATTTCATTTTCATTATTTATGAAATTATTATTATTTAATAAATTTGATAAACGATACCGGGTTCAACGACATTATTTCATTTTTTAACCGTGAATATTTTGAGAAAAGGGCGGATTTTTTAAACCGAGCAAGTGAAAACTTGCTTGGTCAGAAAAGGTTTAAAGAAGACTTGCTTAACCTGCTTACGTTTAAAGAAGACCTGTTTAAAGAAGTCCTGCACAAATCCTTTAATTTCCAAGATATTTAAAATTGGAATAGATTGTAATATTTGAGAAAATTATGCAAGAAGTAAAACAAAAATATATGTGTATAGTAAACGAAATATATAATTGTAAAATATTAGGAAAATATCAAAATTAAAGAATTCTCATTAAATATTCGCGATCATTTTTGTCTTCCTTTACGGATTAGTAAAAGATAAAAGGAAGCAAAAACCAATAAGCTCCAATCAGACATTCTCTTCTGGATTCCGTCGCCACGGAGCAAAATCAAGTTTTAGTTCGTCTTCGAACCGTGTTGCGAAGCATGCATCCAACCAATGCTGCCAAACGTGTTTTCATGTGGCGCGAACTTTTCAGATAATAGTTTACAGTTTCCCTAAAACTTTGTACATTTTAATCTGTTAGGTTAAAATTGGGTATCTTTTATCTAGGCCTAGAACAAAGAACGAAATATGAAGTATCGATTGAATCAATGCGTTATTGCGGGCATTGACTGGCCACTGATTTTGTTGTTGCACCGTTTGTTGTTATCGTTATGCTTGACTACTACTGACTATCTTTTCATTGGGTGTGTTCTTTGTGGTTGCTGCTTTTCGTTTCGAAAAATGGTTCCGAAATTGGATTTTTCTCACCAGCTTCAGCGGCATCTCTTTTCGGTAAATTAATTTTTCTTTTCGTTTATTAGAGTTGATTTTTGTGATGCTGGCAACATCGATTGGAATAAGCATTCACGGCAAAATATTTCTTAACGAAGGAGTAAGACTCCAATTTAAAGAAGAGTTCTCTTTTAAAATATGCATCTATGTAACGTGTTTGTTTGGAAGCGATTTTTTCTCGTTCAGAAAAATAAAATATTGATTTCTACTTAATTCCGTTAAGCTAATTCTACCGATTTAAATTTAATACTGCTTCTGATTGTTCACCGAAACACAGCACCATTTATCGAAACCAAATACAACAACAACCAGGAATAACGTATACTATTGAACGAACAAAACAAACTCGTTCTTTGTTCACTTTTTGTATTTCTGCTCCCTCTCAGATGTCTTCCTTCGGACCATTACTTGGAGAAAACTTGTTTTTTCTTTTAAACAATTTCTTAAATTATTTTGTTGGAGTGCGCTGCAAGCGTGCGCACGTCTGTGCTGTTCAAAAGCAAATGGAGCAGTAACGACCCGAATGCTCGAGCTGTAAGCGGTATCCAACAATAAAGTGAGATGTTGCGCTGCCGCCGCAACCCTTGAAAAATACAACCACCAAAATTCGAGTCGTCTTCAACGCTTTTGAATACGAGTGGTCGTTCGGTCGCGTCGGTCGGAGCGGTCGGAATGTATTTCATCAAAATGAAACAAACCCATTTCGTTCGGCCCAAATGTGTTCCGGTGTGTATCTGAGGGATACATCAAAAATTCATTTTCTACTGCTTGTAGTTGTTGGAAACGGTTTTATATTTAGCTTGATTCACTTCATGTACATAACTTGTTTTCAACTCTCTTGCTCTCACTCCCTCTCTCTCTCACTGGAGGGTTTTTGTTGTTTGTTTGGTTGAAATGGAGAAGTTGGATTGAGTAAATTTATTTCTTGAACTTAAATTATTTATATTATTTTTTATTTGACAACATTTAAATGAAAAATGATCAGATTAAAATTTTTAAAAAGCGATGTCTGATAAAAGCAAGATAAAAATGGGGAAATATATTATCTACTTTCGGATTCAGTTTTTTATTTTTTCTTTTAATAATTTAATTCAACATTTGCCTAATTTTGTAGGAAATTTAATCATAAAGGCCATTAAATTTATATAATTTCTCATTTATCTGAAATATTTTCGAACTCAAAGAAAAGCAACAAAACACATTTTTTGAGATTTCTCTGGCACATGTGTCCCACAAAGACAAACGATACACGTCTGAAGCCGAAAAGTGAAAAGTTTTATTCAAATTACGTTTACAAAAATAATCCGCAACGACCTTATTCGAAGCTTATCTTTCTTCTGCAATACATCGCCATTAATCGACCCTTCTGAATCAATTTTTTCCCTTCGAATTTCTGAATCGGAATTTTAAATTCAAAAGAAGAGAAATTGTCATTCGAATCGAATGACTTCGCCATCCATTTGCGAGAAAGCTCATTATCATGAGATATAACGCACAAAAAAGCCAGAGCATCACAAGTTATCACATCCTTCACTTTAAAAATAATAGAAACAATTTGAGCAAAGCGATGGAACATTTCGGAGGATTGAGGATTAGTAAATATGACAGAATAAGGCGATAAATAAAAAGTACATAAATGAGAAGGGTGCCTTTCAAACGAATTCTTGAATACCAAAAAAAGCAAAAAAAAAAAAAACGGAAAAAGGTACGAAGACTTTAAACATTAAAACGAAGTATATTAGCAAACGAACTACTAGCTAACTGACTAATATATTTGAAGGTATATTAGAGCGATGTACACTAATCAAAATTATACACATTTCTGTCAAAATCTTCTCAAAAATAGTAAAAGTATTTAGAAATTAATACTGTGTAATTCATAAGTAATTTCGTTGATTATTTGCGCAATATGAATATTGAGATACGTTGATGAATTGTCATGCATGTTTCTTCAAAGGTTTTATGAAGATATGAAGTGACAATGCAAACTTTATTATCGTTTCAAGTACCGCATAAACGAATAATAATGGGATAAGCAATTTTATCTCCTTCGAACTGTTTTAATATTATTTAGAAAAATTGTATAATTTCTAACGCACGTGCTTTATTTATTTTCCTCGGTCTTTCTTTAAAATATTGATCCGAATCTATGAATTTTTCACAATACATTCAGAAGTTCTGTATCTATCCTTGCAGCTGTAGATATATCTTTGATGGGCTGACAAGTGTTTCGATACAAATTTCTTTAAAATTCTTTTTATGAGATTTATTGATGCGGTCTGTTCATTTAATTTTAAACTGTTCATTTAGAAGATCTACTTCTGTCAACAGTATCATTTTTAATAGTTGTTGTTGTTGCATTTTTCTTATTTATTCTTCGACTTTTCCATACTACTACTTGTTCTTCCTTTCATTCTTGTTCTCTTCTTTTCCCAAGACGCTATTCCCGTTTGGTTTATTTTAGGGTGGAAAATCTGTCGAACTGTTCCTTTGTTTTTCTTCTGCTTTATCTTGCAATGTTTTCTTGGATTGTATTTGTTGTTGTTTTTTTCCTTTTGTACCCTCGATAATGGTGTCGATTATATTTAGATATAAAATGGCAGAACTCATAATTCATTTAGGATTCTTTTGTTCCACGTTTTTGCTTTGAGAACATTATCTGTCTCTTATAAAATGACAGAACGTGTGCGTGTATATCGTGTACTCGTGTATTCTTGTGAGCAAATATGGCTGTTTGGGATTCAGAGAGAGGGTAAGTTGATTCGATGAATTAGATTTTCTTTGAGTTCCATTACAATCTCTCCGATGTATAATTTGATTTATCATGGTTTTTTCATGGTTGACCCTTGATCCCATTGCTGTCACCATTTCTTCTTATTATTGCTCCATGACGTTGTTTTTGCTTTTATTACTTTCCTTTGTGTTAATTTCGAGTAATAATGATTTTCGTTAGGAACATTTTTGGAAACACTAAAGTCTTCTTAACACTTATTTAAATTTGATATTTACTCTCTGTCTATCTTTCTCTCTCTCTCTTTCTCTCTCTCTCTCTTCACTACTTTGAGTTTTGTTGGTTTTGTAAAGAATTAAATTGTAAATCATAACGATTTGACAGTATAATGAATTATTTCAGGATTTATTCGGTACGGCGACGTTGGTGGCATTATCGCGTTTGAAGGGACCCTTAATCGTCGCCAACCTAAAGATTGTGAGAATCATTTTAAAAAATGTATGTTTATCAAACTGTGAAAAAATGTAAAGACGATGTCCACCATTTTCAGTTGAATGATAACGAACGTCCATTACATTATTCAAAAGTAATTATCGAGGCGAGTTCATCTGGATCAACTTACATTTTTCACTGGTTTTCATTACATTTACTTCTAATACGTCTAATTCGGATTTTTTTTTCATTTCCGTCTGTGAAACCAAATTCCTATAAACAATTTTCCTAATTACTTTCAATAAGCAATTAAAATCAATTAGTTCTGATCTAGAATTATTTATTCTCAATTAAGATAATCATCACAACTTATTACGTCCACGTCTACTATATAATTTTACTAGAAAGGAAATAATTGACATGCGATCAATCATAGGAGCTGAAATTTGATCTGGTTTATAAACGAGAAACTAAGTTTAGTACAAGCAAAATTAATTAGTCGAGAGCCGAAGGCGAAGGAATGTTCTCGAAGCAATTTTCAGCTTATTTTTACTTAATAGGTAAACAATTTATTTAATTGGAAAAGCAGAATTCCAATAAATAAAATGTCTTCTTTTAATGTTCCAATTTTTGTCATAATTTATTATTTTTAATTTTATACAAAGCAGCAAAAGAGAAATATTCCTAGACGAATTCCTTCATTTTTCCTTATCTAAAATCGATTAATCAAGAACTATATAAACCACTTGAAGTTCGGAATATTTCGAACACTTCATTAATAACCACCACCATCATTAATAAAAGCATCAGAAGCTCCAACAGCATCAACAATAGCGAAAACAATTCAAGCAATTTAACCTCATATAAAAAGTAATTATATTACATTCTTTGTGAAGTGATATTTGAAACGAATCAGAACGAAACAAAGGGGTCGGGATCGAGATAATGAAATGTATCTTAACGATAACGGAATCATGGGAAGCAGAAGAGCAAAAGTCAATAAACTACTCGATGATACGAATGTTTGTAAAATATAAAATTATCCACTTCGGAGCAATCAAGAAAATGTCTCTATGGATTTTGAGAAAAACAATGATTTTGAAATTGAAAAAATTTGGAAAAAAATTGGAAAACAAAATCCAATCGAAAGTTTAACACGATAATTTTTTATACATATAATGTATTTAGAAACGACCATCTTATTTATGGATGAAGTGGGAGATGATGAAGACGTTAATGATGAAAAAAATATTAAAATGAAGCATCTCAAAGAAATACGCAAAATACAATCATAAAAATTATATAATGGTCGATTTAAAAACAACAGAAAATAATTCATTGAAAATAATTTAAGTTAATTGTTAAGAAAACGTGTTAAGCCTTTCATCACTATTGTAAACTCTTTTAAAAACTTAAGACAAAAAAACACAAAGAAATAACCAAATACAAGAAAATAACCAAGAAAAATAATTCATGAATCAAAAATCGTCTTCGAAATTTTTTATGAATTTTACAAAAAAAATTAATAAATAAACATAAATAAATAAATATATAAATATCATACTTTTATAATTTTCTTAAAACGTTTTTGTAACTTTTTACATTTTTTTAAATATATTTTGCGGTAGTTTTTAAATGGAAGAAATAAATTGAAAACATAATTTATTTTATACATCATTGGAATGTATTTTGTTATGCGTTGAGGTATGTGTTAATTATTATTAATATTCCACAAATACAATTTATTCTTCTAACGTCTTCTGCTTTATACCTTCCACTTATTTGGGGAAAACTTGTTTTTATTGTTGTGCACCAAAATGCAACCATCGGAAAATTCAGATGCATGCGTATATGAATAAAATTCCAGCAATAGAAATATATAAAGGGGAAATTTATTTCTCCCGGCCTCTGAAAAGACAAGAATACTACTTCGAATACTTGAAAAATAATGAAGTCTTCAAATTGAATAGACCGTGAATTAATTTAATTTCACGCTTCGTGAATAATGAGCAATAGAAAGGTTAGGATGAGCAAGAGGCGGGTCAAAAGACGGGATCGAACAGACCGCACTTTCCAGCTGGAACGCCATAAAATTTGCCCATATGAACGTTGTGAAAAACGAGAAATAGATCTAACATAATAATTACTTTGCCATCATTTTATATACTACTTATAGAGTGAATTCCATTAGCAGGAAACACAATGCGATCAAATGATTCACGCTATTTGTTCCTCACAATTTACTCGCTCGCTTGTTCGCCAGCGATCATAATCGTTTGTTTCTCTTTAAGAAAAAACTTGGGGAGTTTTCAAAACCAGTTGGGTTAAGGAAAAAACCACTAAAGAAAACATGTTGTCCTTTCAGGAAATCGATGGAAATGGACCAACCGCGTGATAAAAGTGGTTCACTCTGAGAAACCACCAGGTGCTGATAAAGTTGCTTGTAGGAAATTGTATTACGACCAACTTTGTTTAGGAATAATTTAAAAAGAAGATCTTTATTAGGAATTCTATTTTAAAATAAATATAAAATATTCAAGTTTCTTAAAGTTCCTTAAAGACATATGAAATATAGAGTCTTTTAAAAAAAATTGTGAAGTATGAGATTTTTGAAACTGAAAAAGTATATAAAGTCTTGGTGGAAGTTGATTGCTCCAATAATTTTGGACCTTTTAAATTCGCCTTCATATTTTTCTTATACTCCACCACTCCTTGAATGCATAACCCTTTTCACGACTTAACAATAAAGGTAGAATTAATTTGAGGCTATTTAAACTCGCCCCGCCGAGATCGATTTTAAAGGAAATTTTCGAATGATAAGTCGAGATCAGTTAAACCAAATCTAGATCAAAATTTATAGAAAAAATTCACGCATTATTAATTTTTTTGAAAATATCTTCTGGGTCTTCTGCGCCCCCCACTTATGAACTTTTGTGAAATTTACTCTAAATGCGAAATTAATGCAGCAATCAAGGGAAAACTCATATAAAACAAAATGTAGGACATGCTGATAAACATTAAGAGACAAGTTATAAGAGGTTAAGTGAAACAAAGACAAAACATCGGCGAGGTGGTTGTCAACGTTGTTGTTTTTGTTATTGTCCAGTTGGTAAATTGTGAGCTACATCGTTTCGGCAGAAGGCCTTTTATTTACTCTTTATAAAGTCGTTTTCCTCTTTATGTTGTAGAGAAAAAATACAATTTAGTATAGGGGTTAGTGTTGCCGAGTTTATTTCTTTTTTTCAGTCCGAATTTTTCTTTAAGAATTTTGTTATTCTCTCTCTTAAATCCGTTTGAGAAGACACACACTTGAGTCCTTTTGAAAACAAAGCGCATGCTAACATGAAAATTTATGGTCTAAACAACAGAAAATAAATCCCTCCGCACTTACACAACCATGTATGTATACATTTATGTAGTGTTGTATGCATGCAAATATTTCACTTTTAGCCTCAAAACGTGTTCATAGTTTCAAGGGAAAATAATTCATTGCCGTTGAACTGTCATAGATAATGTGAACTGAATAGATACATTCAATTTATGTCCTATATATATTACATCCTTTCTACTCCTTTATTCTTCTGTGTTTGTACTTATATCAAAATATATGTGATCTCGCTCCATCCGGGAAACCCATAAATTATATACTTATATGGGTTAAGCGGTATTGATGTATATGTAGTTGTACGTATGTGTGGATATGAATTTTATATATAGGTTTACACTTACATGTGTAGAAGTAATGTGTCTGCCTTCATTACAATCCAAATAGAGCCATGCAGAAGAAATTGTACACGGTAAAAAAAATTGTGTTTATTTTAATGATTTATGACGATGATGATAAAGAGTTGACGCGAGGTTAACAAAATTTCCCAATTCGTTTTCGCTAAAAGGTACTAATATTACTAAATTTAATATTTAACCGAGTCGTATTAGTCTTTTAAATTTGTTGTGTCTAATGCACTTTTCAATAAGCACATAACATCACGGTGTCAGGGAAATTATGTGAGTTCACCGTTTAGCATTATAAGTGAGTACTTAAACGTACTATCTTGGGACAAAATTTGCCAAAAATCTGTCAAATTTCTTTTGATTGATTTGGCTTATTCTGAACTGGAGCTAATACAGTTGCGATATTCCTGATAAGTCAACTTGTGTGCTGCATTTGCGGAAATATGCAGCAATATGCAATATGCAATATGCAATATGCAGCAGTAAACGTTTTGGTTCTTATTTGCCAACGCCCTTTCTGGATTATTACAAGCAAAAACCCTTTAAAATTAAAGCTTCTAAACTTATGTTCCTTGTCTTAAAATTGTAGTAGAAACTTCCAAACATTAATAAATATTTAAAAAAAACGCAAATATTTTATTTTTACATTTATGAAAAATTATTAATTAATGAAAATTCATCAATTAATGAAAAGTCGTACAAAATAATTTATATCATATTTCAGAGGATAGAGAGCCAATTAAAAATGAAAGCGACAAATAAATATTTTATAATTTGTTCCTTTTTGTCAAATCTTTTTTCAACGGTGTAAATAAGCAAATTCATGATTTCCGTAATATCCTCGTAGATTTTAATTCTGACGTTCTGACGCATCGATATACAATACATAACGCATACCACCGACCATACATCAAACGATAATAAATCATTGAATTTGATTTTCATCAGCGGAATGAACGACACGATACGCTCAGAGTATTTCATTAATCTTGGTAAAATCCTGCTAAAGCAGTTTAAAATAATGGGTCGTTGTTAAATTGAGTAAATATTCATAGTAAAAGTAATTGAAAGTAATTAACAATAAAAAATTTGATTACAAAAAGGCTCTTAAAGTGCGAATCCGTTTTGGACCAAACACGAGAGACAATTAAGGAAAAAACGAAAATTCCAATTAAAATTAGAAATGGAAACAATTTCTTTGTTTGTGTGTCCGTTTAACTAAAATGCATAAGTTCTTATGATAATTCCAGCAGAGGTGAAGATAGAGATAGAGATAGAGAGGTAGAGAGAGACAGAGAGAAAAGACGATGAAGTTCTTAAATTCAGGCCGTTCTGACCGTCCGAAGTGCGGGCGTGCGCCAAAATATGCAAATGAGTTTTCGAGTGCTTCGGGGCTTCCCACTTTTTTGGTTCTTATTTAGATTTTTTATCGTTTTTTGGATGATGGTCAACAATTATTTTGTTGTTGTTGCCCCAGTGACAGACAGGGTGCTATTGCTAGTGACCATATTACCTAAATATGAATCAGAATTTTTAATTTGAGAATTTCATTCATGAAATAAACCTTGGAGGTCAAAATCAACGAAATGATTCATAAAAGCTTGCGTCACCGGAACGAAAAGCTTTTCATTCGTCTTTGCAGGATCCGCCAGCAAGGCCATTTTAGGAACGAATATATGCCCTTGCAAATGTACATACCGTATATGCCAGATACCAATGGAGAACCTTTGTGTGCTTTTGTTGTTTACATAATTTTATGCATAAAACTGTGTTTTGTGTTTATTAAATTTTTGGGAAGGTTTTGTCCTTGTCAGGTTTTGGTGGCGTGCTTCTGACCTAATTCATTTTTTTTGTTCTTCTAAAATGTAATTTGGGAAATGTGGGACTGCTGATTACGTGTTCACTCTCAATTAAATGATAATAAATTATAAAAACGGACGTTTTATTAAAACGAAATATACGTTAGATACACTTTTTCCATTAGATTGACACCAACGATACTGCGATAAACGGGACGATAAAACGGCCACATACTTTTCTTTTAATTTATATGAAAATAATTTTTTTATAGAAATGAAGAGAAATATTTGTCAAATTTATGATCACAATCTGGCTTTAAGGATTCTCCAAAGTCACGAAGACACTAAAGGAAAACTAAAGGGAAAAACTGTAATGTGGTTCCGTAGAAAATATAATACTGGAAACTATATTTTTGGCGGATTATTATTTTCAACTTTTATAAAATGTCTGAACATGAAAAATATAAGAAAAAATAATTTTCCCTTAACGAAAAATAAGTTAAGACGAAAAGCAATGTAAAGGGATTATTGGAAATATTATATAAAAAAATAAGTTTTATTTCTTAGAAATTAAAAAATCTTACAATATTTTATTGAAAAACTGGATCCCTGAGCTAACTAATTGTTCTTTTTATTCGACCAGGATTTTAAAATAAAAATTTTTTCCCAGTAACAAAAATTCGAACAAAATTCTTCACAAAAACGTTCTATTTATTTGCTAGCTTCATTAAAAATAGAAAATAAAATATTTTTAAATATGTTATTTTTTTATAACAAAAAAATTTATATTTTTGACATATGAAAAAATCCGACATTTGCAAAATCAGACACCAATTTCCTTTTGATATTAATTTTATTTCAGTAATTTATTATTATTTATATCATTTTATAAATTTCGCAATATTTTTTCGAAATTAAAAATAAAAAATTAGAAAAAAAATTTCGATTGCCCTCGAAATATTTAAAAATATCACGAATTTTTCAATTGTTTTCAAATACTGCTCCTCTCTCTCTCCCCCAAAAACTTCCTGATGCTCGACGCAATTTATTCTCCTTGTGGACCAACTAAATAGCCAACCAAAGCAAGAAAAAAACGACAGTTCGCTCGGCGAAAAAACATTGGCAAATTAATGAGTTTCTTACGCATATGGAAAGTTCGCAATAAATGTTGGCAACATCTGGTGGATGGACCACCTCGACTGTAAGGAAAGATGCTGAAAATTGTTTACAAGCCATTTGGCTATTATTGCTTGTGATGTGAAGTAATTGCAAATTATCAAGAGCAATTTTGCCAATTGACAAAAAACAGAAAAACATAAACTCATATCATTCCTCCCCACTCCCCGAAGAGCTGACAGGGAGATTTAAAGAAACGTTGCCCCACTTTATATTTCCAAAACGCTGGTCATTGAAAATGTAATTCCAAAAACCATTCGAAATGCTTTAACTGTCATTTAAGAGGAAAAATTTGACATTTATTTGGTTTCGTATTGCTTTCTCCCATATGACTAAATGTCTGTCCGTCAATTTGTTTATGCGTCTCCACATCATGACACCATTTCACCATCACCAAAGGCTTCCTTTGGAACTTTAGAGATCATGGACCGCACATCATGTATGAAGAAATGCTGGCCAGCGTGTGGATTCTCCGGATTGCACCGTATCGCATCATCTCGTATATTTCGTTCAAAGAAATAAATTTTCTTGACACTTTCAACAACATTCACAACAACATACTGCATATGCGCAGCATGACAACACATTAAAAATGGCTGCCAACAACTTCAAATAGGGCAAAAGCAAAACCTCCAATATCAAAAACAAAAAACGAAAAATGAAACAAAAATAACAAGAAATAAGAGATTTTCTGTTAAGCTTTTGGAAAGAAAGCCCAAAAAGAAAACGAGTCGGCATGTATTTACGTAAGTAAGAGCCTTATCCGGAAAGAGGAGGTGGAAGGAATGGAGGTAAAAAAATGAAAGAGGGACGGTCGGTGAACTTTCAGCCCCAGCTGACGTGAAATTTATTTACAGTTTTCGATGTTTTACGATGACGTTTTTCAATGTTGGGTCGAGTTTTCATGCAAGCAATATGAATACCACCAAACAGCAACAACAATAACATTGAGGTAAAGTAACAGCGAAACGTGCTGTAAAACTCTAATAAATTTATTGCTTGCGACTACGACGCGATTGCCACATCCTGGTAATAAACCCATGCCATCATCAAGAGCGTTTTCGACAATTTTTGGAAACTTAAAACGTATCTAAAACTGAATTCGTATATGATTTACAAATGAATATAAATGATCAATTTCAAGCTTAAGAAATCACCCGCCTCGATACGTTTGATCATTCCCAATTCTTTGCCTTCAAGGTTAATTCGCGCCATCCACGCAATATAAAGAAAATATTTAAAGCAAAATTTTCTTTCAAACTTAAAATAGCATTCTAATATATTAAAATTATCATGTCGTAAATCTGATAATTTTAAAATTTAAAATTAAAACAACAGACATAATTCAAATTTTTAAAAATGTTTTATAACGTTAATACGCATCTAAAATATTAGACGTATTTTAATAAAAGTTAGCTCAAGAAGCAAGCACAACAACAATACTCACCATTGTTGGGGATTTTTCTGCTACAAAATTAAGCAATTTATTATCGTGGACTCGTTTAGATTCTTCCTGTCTCTCCTCCTTCGTGGTGTCAACTCCAAAAAACGTAAAACGGATACAGCGTTTATTAAAAAAGCGTTCTTTGAAAATATTTGAACTTTAAAAATCTTGAAGGTGGGTGTTTCGTCTTCGATTGTTTTGATTATTATTTTCAATTTGATTTTTTAAATATTACACCATATGAATTTCAATTAATCGAAAATATTATATAAATAATTTATAGATATTTTAACGCTGAATAATTTAGTATTCGTGGATTTCGTTATACCCTGCAGTTTGATAGTTTCTGAGAGAGGGGTGTGTCAGATTTGAATTCGAAAGAAAGTTTTAATAAATTACACGATTCGCAGGTACATAAATTTTTTGTCATATTCCTCTCAAAAATAAGATAGAGTTTAAAAATTGAATTATTAATTCTTTATACTCAAAGCTGCAGAAGTCAGAATTGAATAATGCTGAAATAAATCAAGAATAAATGTGCGAAGGTTAGGCCTGAATAAATAAAAAACAGCGTGACAATTAAAAGAAGCCGTGAATTTTAATTCTGCATTTTTGCTTACATATCTAAGTTAAATCTGAATATAATAAAAGTTAATAAAGCAGAGTTTGATAGAATAAAAATTGGAAAACAAGCCAGTGCCTTCGTGCAATCCATGAAATTCATTACTGAATAAAGATAAATTAATTCTGTTATCGCAAATGGCGAATACAGTCAACTAATTCGAACACACGAAATTAATAGCACAAATCGAAATCGATTTTATGAAGTTAAAAGATGAATATCTCAGAATGAATATAAAGAACTCAGAATTCTAATAAAGTGCTACAGGAATGTAAAACAAAAACCAGTAAGATAATTCGACGACCCACGTACCTCGATTACCTTTAAAATTTGGTATCTATTATGCAGAAATTAATAACACTAATTATGGATAAACCACCAGTTGCGGAAAGTCGAAGCTGATTTCAGCTATTGCAGGATGAATCAGCCATGCTAAAAATCAATAAAGCAACCGAAATATTCAATCTGAATTAATGCGATAGAAAGTGACTGAATAAACCAAAAATGTCACAACCTGTTATTTTTCCTTTTAATATATTAAATTTTTCAGCAAACTTTCAATGCAAAATATATTTCAAGAGACGTGGGATTTCGTTCCATCATAAATAATTTCTTTCGAATAAATTCCTTCATTATGAAGCATATACGATATTTCTAGATAAATTTTTATCTCACATAAATCACAAATGGTGATTATTAATATACGTAATACCCCTGAAAATTCAAGCCAATTGAATTTTCAAGACAATTCTAGACAATTGAGTTAAAAATCGGTTAAAAAAATGTCATCTTTATTTAGAATATTTCAGGTCGATTATCTCATCCTCAATTCCAATCGCAAATGTTTTTTTTTTAATTTAAAAAAACATTAATTTAATATTTGTTTTTTACAAGCAAATATTTTAAAATAATCGCTTCGTGCCAAAAGTCGGAAAATAATCTCAACAGAAATATCTTATACAGTGACAATCAAAACAACAAAAATATCATATTGAAGCCATTAATACTCTCATCTCACTCAAAAAATAATATTTTATTTGTCCAACAAGCGAATAAAACAGCTCACGAACGGCAAACAGACAAACAAATCTGCAAACGGTCGCAGCCAGACATACGCAAACATTAATTGATAAATAATCGTTAGTTAACAGAAAATAAATTGAGTTTATGGTCTGGAAATTGCGATAGTGCGTGGTAGCAGAGCTGCAGAATTAATAGTGTGGACGATGACCAGTGGAAGATTAAAGGAATGAAGGAATGAGGAGAGATAAAAACAAACGTCGGATTCATTTCAGTGAATGGGCCAAATCTTGTCGGAAAACTGGTTAGTTAGTTGGTTGTCAGTTTGGTTGCCCTTTGTTTGTGTCCGTCACCATCTAACTCGTTGGTCATACTTTTTCAGCGTACGATTTACCAGTTTTCGGCTGAAAATCCGTGCGCAAAAGAACGCGCACTATTGAAGAATTACAAATTTTCAAGCAGTTTAAATCGAGATAAAAATTTTAACAGCAAAAAACAACAAAAAATCGAAGCAAAAATAACAAGTTCAGATTTTGGCTTCGAGTCACCGGATACCAGAAATTACTTTACGTTTCATTTCAACGCAAAAACGTGAGTAATCCGTAAAATAAAGGCAGCGAAACCAGCAGAGTCAAAGGCAGTTTGATCTCAATTCAATAATTGATAAATAATTTTACATTATTTTTTTCAGATTTTTTATTCAGAACGAAATGTGTGCGGGCGATTGATTTTGTTCGTCTTCGAAAGAAGAACAAAACAAAGGACCAAAAAGATTAAAAAGTTAAAAGAAAGTATACAGGCGACTTTATACATTATAAATAAATTTTAAATTGAGAACATTTTTATTAATTTTTTCTTCTCTTTCACTATTTTCATTCATCTTCCGCTTTGAATTTCATTCTTTAAATATTGTGACCCACTCATAACCTTTTCATTATTATTTTTTTTGACACCTTTTAAATTTTTCTTCCACTTATAGTTTTATTGTCACTATTTTTTCACTTGAATTTGCTTTATTCGATCACGTGAGAAAGGCTATAATTTATGGCTTTGCATGCTCCGTAGTGATCCAAAAGGATATCTAACGTCATCCCCGTACACGCTGTGAAACCATTGACACAGTTTTCTTCATCCGTTATTGCCTTGTGTTCGGTACTATTGTTGTTGTTGTTGTTATTGCTGCAGTATATTTTATTACTCGATTTTATGACTTTTTCCACACTCTTTACTTATCTCATAGCATAATTTTTTATACAGGCAGCAGAAGAGCGTCGCAGTCAAATTTTCTAGTTTCGTGGACTATCTGTGCGTCCTGGAAGGTTATATGGCAAAGAGTCAGAAGGTAACTTAATAATTAAGTAAGAAACCAAACACACATTTCCATCACGCTTTCCTTCATTTGACTTTGTGTGACAAACCCTTTTGTTCGAGAAATTCTTGGTGTGGATAATGTTTTACACTTTGTTACTTTTTTTATTGTTTTAAAGACTTAATAAAGGTTTTAGTTCCTTGCTGTTTAGTGTAAAAAGAGAAACCCAAAATCAAAGGATTTTCTTAAAATTTATTAAAATATATGTTCCTATAGGGAGCCTAATAAACTTAATCTGTGCACAAAACTGGACGTTATTTTCACTATAGCAAAATGGTAAAAGTGATACGGAATTCAATTTCAAAAAGGACAAGTTATTCTCTTAAAAATTAAATTAATTTTCAATTTTCTAATTCAATATACGAAAGTAATTTGCGACTGATTCTAGCACCGACGGACTAATAGTGCGCCTGTGGTGTGGGAGTAAAGAGCGTACGTAAAAGTATCTGTATAATATACCTTCCAATAAAATGTGAAGAGTTATTATGTTAGGAATTAAAATTTTCTTTCGATAGGACAAACGAAGCCAATAAAGATTTCGATAGAAAAAACGAATAAATAAAATCCACGTTCAAACGAAGCGAAATAATTTTAACAAAATAACTTTTAGAAAATCAAAATGGCCATACCTAGCTATGTGTGCATCTAAGCCTGTAAACCTATTACACATATAGAGTCTTTATAGGGTAAACTGTTTTCTCAATTTTCTTAACCCTTTTTTATTAAAAATATTCCCTTTTGTCGCTAACGTCTATCTATCATGGAAGATTTTTATGACAGCTGTTTACTTTACCCAAACAACTGGTTACGGTACGATGTGGTGTTCCGTGGCGTAAATAGATAATCATATCATAAAATTTAAAAATCTCCAGATATAGTTTTTTAAATATAAAAATTGAATGGAAGTATTAAAATATTTAATTTAAATGAAAATTATAATTAAGTGAAAATATTAAAATAATTATTCAGACCGGTTTTGCTTAAAAGGTACCAATTAAATATTTAAAATTTTAATAATTTTAGAGAAATTTGTTACTCCAATTTCACTCAAATTTACATAAATACCAATCCAAGCACATTTACGCTGGCGCTATTTCCACAAATCATACTTTGTGTTGGATACAATTTTATTCAATAATATTTTAACCCTTAAGGGTATTTTAAGGCTGAACGCAAAGCCATCAACCATGTATTTATACACAAATAAAACCTCATCCGCAATCCAAAATTACAAATTCATGCACCATCTCTTCAAACGTGTTGCGCAACCAACAACAACAACAACCCATGCGAACCCATCCAACGCATCGTATGCTCAGCAAAAAAATTTATTCTCCATAAAATCAACAACAAACAATTGAGCTGCTGTTAACGAAACGATTATGAGGCCATCTCAGTCGCACTTAAAACAGCTATAAATGACGACAGTTATGGCCGACACGATTACTTTGTTTCTTATTCATTATTCCCGTAGTTGTTTTCATTAGAGTCATTCCCGGAACGCACGTTCCACCACTTTATTCGTTTCAGTAGCATTGCGCAAATACAAAATAAACAGATTCCTCGTAGAGGATTGAATTTGGACTGTTGCCCTTATTGTTATTGTTATCAAGGTTTTTAAATAAAATTAGGAGAAGATGAGAGACTATGAGAGAGAAAAACTAGGAACATTTGCTTTCCTACAAATTCTCTACTTTAATTTATTCTCTCCCAAAGAGATGGTCTGAATATATTTGGATTCGCTTTATTGGAGAGAGAGAATGAAATGCTAGCGGTTTAAGATAAATGTAAGAATGAAATGGCTGGCTTTATTTTTTATATTCTTCAAGAGAGGGATAGTCTTTCTAGTCCTGTGGGTGCGAATGAAATAGAGAGTGTGGCAGGTATTTCGATTCTTTCATACAGTTGATGCATAATGGATGCGGCTATGAATGGTATACAACGCAACAACAGGCATTTTAGTGTAGAAGCAAAAGAGAAGATGAGGCACCACCAGATAAACATTTCGGTCGGGCCATTTCGGTTAGGCATTATACAAAAACAAGTAACCGGAGCCCATCTCAGTTTTTAGTCCAATTTTATAGAGTTTGTTGTTGTATGAGTAGATCTGCCACCATAATCATTATCATCATGGCTTCCGTTAAATGAGCGAATATCACAGTAGAGCGAATCTCGGGTATCTCCAAATATTGGTGAGTAACATTTTATAGTTTTGAAGCAATGTTCCTTCCTAGAGAGGCGGGACTTATATGACTTTAATGGCTTTTTACATGTGAGTTCTTTCTCTCATTCTGCTCGTCTCTCGTTCTAGCCCATTTACACAACTCTTCACGGTTTTTATTTTGTGTTTGATAGGATTTTTATGGCTGCTTCTTGTAGGAATTTTTGAACTTGGAGCCCGTTGACATCATTTGGCGACGGCAAAATTTCTTAATATAGAAAACGAACTTGAATTTATTCGGTTCCCATTATTGTTGTTGTTTTTTTGTCTTTAAATCGTGGCGCCTTTTGACTTCATTAATTTTATGTTTATTAGTTATGGTTGTTGTTATCGCTGTTATTATGGTTAATAAAATTGTTATTAGATAAGATTGCAGCGAGCTATTATAAAACGCTAAATAATTTTCTTTTTTTATTTGATTTTAAATGATTTCTGGTAAAAAAAGAAAAAAATTGAGAAAAGTGAAAATTTCATGCAAGGGGAGAGATTTTTTGAATGTTTTGAATTCCTTTTCTTTTCCTTAATATTATTCACCTTTATTTATTTTACGCTGTCGTGAACTGGAGGTATATAGGTTCAGATGAAATGAAGAGATGTCGGTTATATAAGTATTTTTATAAAAATATCACTTTTATTTTAGAGTTAGTGTTCTTAAATACAAAATAACAATAACATTTATGTAGAATCCAATTTCTTAGACTGTCCGTTTATTTGAAAACAAACTGTTCCAAACCTATAATATTATGTTTTATTTATTTATTAAGCATTTCTAAAAAAGCACTGATAATTATTAATAAAATCAGTTAACAGAGAGAAATAAAAACGTTTCTCGCATGCGAATATAGTGCGAATATTTTGTTCACCGTTATTCAATTTCTCTTATATATTTGGCGTTATGAACGCACGAGACGCGAAAGCAACAAACTTTGTATGTTTATACTGACGGTTTGAGGGTACTTTCTTGTTTTGGTTTTGACTAATTATAGAAATGTTAATGCCAAATAGTTGTTAAAAAATAAGTTATTTTCTTCGAAGTGTCGATAAAAAAAGTGATTGTTAATTTACATAAATGTAAAAAATTAAATAAATATTAAATTAAATAAATTAAATAAATGTATATAACGCATACACCTTTACATTTTTGTATATATTTTATGCATATTATAAAAAATTCCATGACTTTTTGACCTCTTGATTATTTCATGAAAGCCCTTATCGTGCCAAATATAATTAACTCTGGCGAGCCGAAGTAAATTGTTTTTTTTATAATTTTTTTGATAAATTAATTTCAGTGTATGAAAAATAATAACCTTGCAATGAATAATAAAAGGATGCTCTAAAATATTGAAGTATATAATAGAGATATCTTTGATCCCATTAACCAATTTCGTTTAGAACAGTAATAACGCGTTTGCATTTAAAAGAATTTAAAAATCATTAAAAAGGTTAAAAAATTGCTAAGCGATTTAAGGGTTCAACAAATCAGCAAAGGATTTAATTAATTATTTGAAGTAAAATTACTATAATAATTTTCTTCAATAATATTACTTAACAAAATATATACTTTTTCTAAATTGTTGGGAATTCTTTATAAGGCTGTGGCAATATCTCGTATAAGTCAATATTTCGAACAACAGAAGCCAAAGTTCTAGCTTATCCCATATTCACCAATCTGAATATAGGCGGCGAACCAATGTGACTTCGGGCTAAGGAGGAACATTCTCACACAGTATCTCTAGTTAGTATCGATCAGTCATAGAGTGTTGCCCATAAAAGCCTTTGAATAATTTCATTGAAGTCATATTCCCTTTATATGCTTTTGTTTTCGTTTTTTTTTTTTGAGTTTTTGTTATGGAAAATTTGCGACCTTACAATTAATTCTCTTTCAAATAATTAATTAATAGTCTCAATTAAATTCTAGCATAAACTACAGCCGCCCCCAGTTTTATTGTTTGGTTCGCGGATGGTAGTTTATTTCCCACCTACACAATTTATCTACGAGCCTTCCCCTATCCACCACTTTGGGGACGCACCCTCTAGGGATACAACACCCCACGAGGGTATTATTATTATTATTATTATTATTATTATTATTACTTTATTTGAATTATAATGATTGTAATTATTACTATTATTATTACCATGCAACGGTGAAAATTAATTGAATAATTTTCTTCATTAGTCTAGCAGAGCTTGCATCCAGATCTGTTTTCATTCATTTAACAAACCCGGAAGAGTAAATGAATAACGCTATTAGTCTCACTAGTTCCTCTTAGTTATTGTTATTGTAATAAAAATCACAATAAAAACATAATTATTAGTATTATTATTATTTCATATATATTATTATTATTATTATTATTATTATTATTATTATTATTATAATTATTATTATTATTGCTATTATTATTATTACCGATATTGTTATTACTATCATCATTATAAATATTAAAATTAAGCTTTAAGCCATCTATAGTCCAATCATATCAATCGATTACCAAATTATTTCATTTTTCGCTTCGTCTCTAGAAATGCAGGTACTCAGGGCGTACGTACAGAAAGTGCAAGATGAAATGCAAAGCGTTGAAAATAATTCCTTGCTCGCGCCTCGTACATTCAGCAACATGACGTGGGCGTTAATGCCATAATGGTTTGACACTATTTATAACGCTGCAAAATAACGCAACGCCTCATGGTCGGTTCAGTTAAAACCTGACCGACGTGCATATTAAACAGCACGTCGACGATACCTGGAGTAGCATGTGATTCCGTCATGTCTTATATCAAGAATTCTTCGACGTGTGGTAAATCAGAGAACGACGCAATGGTGACGATAATGACGCCGACGACGAGAGCGACCATGCTACAGTGGTTACAATCCAGACGCTCAATGTCCAACTCGCGAACACTGCAATAAATTATTGTCAAAATAAAAAATTGTCCCATTTTTTAAAAAAATTTTGCTGTAATCGAAAGTAACATGAGCAGAAAATTAAACAGTCCTGCCAGCCCTAACATTTATTTTCTAAATTGACGTTGACATTTGTATTGTTTACGTTGTTGTTATTGTTGGTTTTTTTAATTTTTATTATTGCAATCGCGAAAATGTTGTAAAGTTTCAACTTTGGTTCTTTTTGAAACTTTTGTATGTTTGCGATTAAAAAACTTTATTAAAAAGTACTAAAAAAGGAACTGGAGTGGAGAAGGAGGAGAAAATATAGTTTGGAACAAATGGAAGGAGAAAATTGGAGGAGTTCAGTAAAAAGCAATAAATTATCAATTGTTAAGTCATAAAGTGCAATAAATTTCTCTCCCACACGAAACACACACAGACATATTCGTACACATTTCTTCCTATATGACTTTCTCATTTCGTGTCTTTTGAGCTTTTTCCGAAATGTACACTTAGAATGGATATTATTATTGCAAAGGAGTAAATGGTAAATATTTTTGAAATTTGGCGAGGGTATTCTATACTATTAGTTGCTCCTTTATGGAAACAAATGAAGAAAATCGACTTACTCTCAGACTTATTTTTAGACAAAAACCCAGTAGTAGGAGGGTCATTATCAGGGTTTCCTAGTTTATAATGCAGTTTCGATGTTAAAACAGCATAATGGAGATAATTCACTGATTATTAGGATCCAGTTATGAAGTTTCGGTCAGGCCATTGTTACCATTCTTACTTTATTTATTTTTCTCGAAAGTCGATATAAAGTACTTTATTTCATCAGGTATAAACTTGTTGATTTCTTTTTCTTTACTTAATCATCTGAAAGTTCTCTTAATCAAACGCGTCTCCTTCTAGAATTGATAATAATAGTTTGATAAATCACATGACGTGACGGAGTCATTCATTACATTTGCAGTCACTTAAAAAGCAATAAAATTGAATGCAATCAACCAACCAATCAGAACATTAAACCAACCTAGCGGGTAACCGCGGCACATTCAACGGAAAATCGCAAACAAATTGTAAAAACGGTGGCAACATTTCAATGCATTTTATTCCATTACTCTCGATACGAAGATAAAAAAGCAGAAAACAAAGAAAGAAATAATGAATCGATATTGTTTATTGTTCTGATGTCGGTGTTGTTGTTGTTGGTGTTTCCAAAGTACATTGCTAAATTGCTTAATTTAATAATGGCTTTAAGACATGCCCGCCGTAAATGCAGTCAAACAAATGAAAATATTGGCGAGGAAGAACAAAGAAATAAACTATACGGCACGATACGATACGATACGAAGTGGTTTTATTGAATGAAAAAGAATAAATTGCAAATGACGAAGACTGCAATCAAACAATTTTATAAAAAGCGTTATGTAGAAACGTAGGGGAGAATGCAAAGAAACCTCTTGGATACGAGTCTCGTGTTCAATTTCTAAATTCCATCGCGACGGTATATTCATATAATGATGTTCGTCTTAAACTCCATTTTTTTGATTTCAACATTTGTCCGTCAGTTCGACTATTCTTACTCTGTTTTACTCACAACTTACTCCTTGCCTCTTTTCTTTTCTTTTTTCATTGAATTTTCATTGAAATCAACATCGATTTCAATTGATCCATTGCCAGCGGCTACGGTGGCGATCTTTATTTTCTTTCTTGAGCTAGGAATAGACAAAAATAAGCCGATGCGCTAACTCTTACGATTAATTGATCAATTTTTTATCATCATTGTATTTCATTTTTTAAAAACTAACCGATATATAAAGATTTATACTTAAGTTCTTTTGGGGACCCTAGAAATGTGAAATTAATTCCGCACCCTTCCTCTTTCCTTATCATGTTATTTGATAACGATTAAAAAAACATGCGACTATTTTTTTAGCGTGAAATATTCATGATACAGCAATATCCTTGGCAGAGAAACCAAAATTTCTCTTACTGGGCGTTACAATTATTATCGCGGCTAAAAGCCACCAAACACAGACTCTTGATATACCATAATGTTGTTCAAAACAAATCAACCGTTCTATTTCCTGACGGTTAAAAGAATACTGTTTGACCAATTCGATTGAAACATGAATTTCGGAATTTTTTGAGATTTTGTCGTTTCGAAACTTTATTGTTTGTTCGTTATTCTATCTTTTCGCGGTTTTGTCGTTTCGGTCTTGTATCGTTGAGGATTATATCGATCGAGTCATTGTTACCAAACACCGTTTAGCACTTTTTAATTCGATTTTTATTTTAAATTTTATTGTGGTTTTTATTACGATTATTATATTAATTTTTAATTTTGTTTTTCTTTATTTTTACCTGCCATTGTGTCGGTGTTAACATACATTTTTTCACTTATGTAATCTTATTACTATTATTATTATTATTATTACTATTATTCTTATTATTTTTATTATTATTCAATTACGCTCTTATTCGATTTAATCGTTTTTAAAATTTGGTTGATTTTATTTTGCTTAAAAAATTTTCTGTCATAATCAGTTTCCTTCCATAATTTTCCTTCAATTTATCGTTTTTCTTGGTTTTTTGCTATTTCTCTTGCATTCTCTTGTATTGCTATTTCTCTTAGTTTTCCTTTTTTATATAAAAAATTGAGCAACATGCAATAAATTTTCAAATATATAAGACGCACCAAATAAATATTATGAAGAGAAATGAAAAGAGAAGAGAAAAGAAAAGCTGAAGCTGAAGAGAAAAGCGGAAAAAAGTTTAACAAATTTAACAAAAAAAGTTTAACAAGTTCAAACAAAAGTTTAGCAAACAGAAATTTAGCCCTTTGGTTTTTATAATTTTCAAATTATCCCATTATTGCAATTTATATCATACAGCTTATTATTGCTATCGTTGTCAGATTTAAAATGAAGAAAATGTGATATACTAGCTTTTCTTAAAATTAGAAAAATGAAAAATTAAAGACGAAGAATGGAAACGAAAGCCGGAACGAAGAAAGAACGGAAAGAGAGAGAGAGAAACGCCCTCAATTAATTATCATACCATTTTACTCCCCTCTTTATATTTGATTTATCATTTCTTCTTACTTTTATATTTTAATATTTGCAACAGACTTTAAGTTTTTTAACCGCTCTACCCCTCTTCCCCTCTATGTAATATTAGCAAATAGATAAATACTCCATAAAATTACTAGACAAAAAGCGTTATTCCATTAACGTTGTGTGATTATGTGCGTGTGTGTTTTTAAGTCACAACATAAGTTACAGCGTGTTCTCATTCTTCCTCTTCTTAACCGATTAATTAGTTTGCAAACATGACGATATCGCTCTAGAGAGTGAGTGTGAAAGAAATTAATAATATTAAGTACCTCGGAACCGCTGAAAGGTATAAGTGATTGATGTATTTAGCGGACTAAAAACGGGTAGAACGATCAGTAAAAACTAAAACCGGCAGGTGGACTGAGGCGGTAATTAATGATTATGACGACGATGATGATTGACGATGGCGATGATTATAATAATGGTGACTACAACGCTGAACGTAATTGCGTGAACTAACCGTGATTACTTTTAACTTTGTTGCATGTGTTGTTGTTGTTTTTGCGTTATATTGTTCAGTGGCCAACGAGCTTTACATGCAAACGGGTGTTGCATGCATTTCACGCAACAAGCGATCACACGACAGCCCTCACACAACACTCCGGCATCTGCTAGATTCGCCAGACATTTAAAAGTATACGGTGAGCTTCATTACTGACTAGATGTTGTTGTTGGTTTTTCTTTTTCGATGAAGGTTGCACAGAAGGTTAGCTGAAGTCTTTGGACTCCATTCAAGTGTTGATGATTGCGAATAGCTTCCTCAAAAGAAGCAGCAAATACAACACGAATAGCAGTGGCAACAGCGCCATCAACAACAACAACGTTAACTACAACAATAACGAAAGTAATAATAAGTGGCAGTTAAGTAATTGTTTCAATTTTTTACGTGGCGTTTTTAACTGCGTTTCATTTAAAAACGATTTTCTCCCGTTGACCATACAGGATATCGTCAAATGAAGGACGATGTCGAAGAAGGTTTCTTCCACGGAGCAATTTAAAAATTAAGTGAAATTAAGTGAAAAGGAATAGCTACTGCTTTTAAATTAAAAGTCTAGAAAATTACAAACGCAAAAACGAACCAAAGCAAGACCAACAAACAAACGATCAGTTGTTTGACGGTTGGCGATGGATGCACGACAATATATTTATTTTCTTACCACATTCCATTTACTTCTGCATTTTTTCTCTTCATCTTTACTGCCGTATGGTTTTTCGTGGCTAAATGTTATTGAAAAACATTCTATTAAAAATCATTAAAAGCGTTATTGAAAATAATAATCATTTTGATAAGTTGCGCGAGGTCGTTATAATGAAAAGGTAAAATTAAATAAAAGAAGAATAACTAAGAGGAGGAAGAAGAAGAAAAGAGATGGGAAGAAAAAATCAAGCTACTTTGCAAGACGGTCCATCAGCGCCAGTTTTTTAACTTAAGCATCATAATTAGCCTTCTGGTCAGCGACAGTATGTTGAGTCGCAGCAAATACCAAGTTTGGAAATAGCTGACCGGATTTCTTCAATAACTTTTTCGTGGAATTACCAGAAGGCACCAATTTAATATTTAAAAATCGCACACACAGATTTTATTAAATTCTAAAGAATATTTTAAATAAATAATCCGTGATTCGGGTTTACGAATTATTCGAACTTCGGTAAACGCAATGGTTAAATTGACCGGTGATGCCAAGATTTCGTTGTAAAAATATGCTTTTGATATCTGCTGCTTTTTATTAGAGATACTACCTTACCTTAAAGAAACAAAAAAAAATAATATAATGAAGCATTTTTCTTGTCTGAAAATTTGTTGATCTTGCTTAAAACATTTGAACGATTTTAAGGACAGTTTACAACACACATTCACAAATACCCACGCGTGTATGTGTGTCTTGGCTTTTTGACCAGACAACCACAAAGGAAAGCGCACTCAGATCAACCATACTGACAGCAACAACATACAACAACACAAAGCGTGCAACATCCTTGCTTGGACTGCTTGCGACTTGAGTCCGCTTGTGTAACGCTTGTGACTGCGCATTATGAACGCTGCATTATATAATATTACCCACGACACAACACCGTATCCGCATGACAATCAACAAAAAAACAGAACCACCACCAAAGCAACAAAAAATCGGCACAAACTTTGAAAGGAGAAAAGATAAAAAAGCGCAAGTAAATTTGATAAACAACAAGAAAAGAAAATTCATGTCAGTTACCTGAACTTACCTGAAGCCCTCACTGCCCTGGCAATAGAAGAACGGAGGATGAGAGAATCCTGAAGAAGTCGTAAGAGAGAAATAATGGAGCTTATGTACGATGAAAAGCATCAGGAAGGCTACGAAGATGAAGCATGCAATTCACAAAACACAAATATCAGATCTCCGGAAAGGTTACCAAAGTCAAGAAGTGAAGAAGCAAAACACACACTTGTAGATAAACACATATGGATTTATTCGAGTATATATTTTTCTCTGCCGTCGTGGATAAGGTGCTCCCCATTTATTTTTCGTGTCTGCTAAAACAAAAATCACTATAAGAAAATCAACGTGCAAAAAATAAACACGCAAAAATAGACACAAAATTGAGCAGACGAACCGACAAACAAACATAAAATGAAAGATACAATCAAACACACATAAAATAACTAACATACAAACGTACGAACAAACAAACAAAAATTATGTACAACCATGCGAACAAACAACCAAACAAACAAACAGATATACAAAAAGCTTACAAAAAATCCGACTTACAAACCAACAAACAAACGAACTGATAAATAATATAGATTTGACTGTATTCAAAGTCTTCCGACAGAATACCGCGCAACAGGAGCCGTATCAGCTTTTGCTGCCTACGGTTCAATCACCGCAATGACAAAAGAAACTAAAACAAAAACAACGATGACATGGCCACCTTTCGAGGAAATGATAAAGAGGAGGTAGCAGATATGATGCTGTCGAAATAAAAGCAAAGGGTCAAAGCAGTTCGAATATACAAGAATGTTTCTTCATTTTCTGCGATTTAAGATTGTCAACCATGTTTTTATTGCTTACTTTAATCCCACTCGTAATGAGAGTGTTGGCAGCGCCGTGATTGTTATATAAGTCGTCCAAAAAGAGAGGGAGAGTGAGAGAGAGACTGAGAGGGAGCGAAAGCAAGATGCAGTCGCGTTTGTTGAATACATCGCCGGTTACTTTGACGTGCATACACGTTTAGAAATGCCTTTTTTAATTTTGTGGGGGATTACTTTTTATTTCGCCAGAATAATTTATGATTTATAAAATATTTTTATGACTATATGATTTATAAAATTTAATTTTTTAATATTATTTGCAAATTTAAAAGCAATATAATTTTTTTCAACTTGTTTTTCTAAGAATTTTCATCTTCATTGTTCTTTTTTTGAGAGTTTGATATATACTGAAAATGTGCATTTTACTAGAAAATTAGAAAAAGTATCAATACATTTTATTGAACTCTCGAAAATGTTTTCCTGCTTAGGTTCATTCAATGTCAGAAAGGGCAAGCTTTTTCGAATAAGATTCTAATGAAAATTATTAATTATGAAATGATTTCATTTTCTTAAGCGTAGTCGACTCAAGGCTTAATTCTTGTCTACTAAAATTCGACACCGGCTTTTAAGAAAAATCTCAAATACACGAGGCGAGTCAGCGACTTTTTAAATTTTTCGCGTACTAATATTAAATTCTCTTATACAACAGAGTTAACACAGCCTTCTATTCACCTCAACTGTAAACCATTAGAAGGCTGTAGGAAAAGCATACCTTCCAATGGCTTCTAAAGCCATGTGTCTTCGTAAAAAATCATTAACCATTAGAAAACTATGCACTAGTCTGGAGTTCAAAATTGGAAGAATTCGATAAATGTTATGGGAATTCAGAACCATCGATTTCAAATGTTAAGGAGTGGTTAATGGTCGTAACAGCACACCATATTCTGTTGGCAAGATCCCTGGAATGATGTTGGATGATAAGAGGATTAAACTACGTGAAACAGCTTCAAGTATCTTAACTGAGCGGATACATGAAATGAATATGTGGACATGAAAAACCTGTCTGTTGTAAGCGTGTACCAAAGGAGGCCAAGATGGGTTTGCCGTTCAACGAAATCACAGCCAGTTTTTGGGAATGCACGAGATATCATTCATATCCATTACTTTCCATTACATTTGTATCAAAAATGACAGTATTTGGTGACAGAATACTGTTCCATCAAGACATTGCACGCGCGAACACGTGTGTAGTCATGGCATAAATTCTTCAACTAGGCAACTCCTACTCCCACAAGGCTAGTCCTGTTATCCCGTACAGCATATTCCCTACATCTAACTCTATTGCTATTACTACTATACAGTTTTCAAACTCAAACAAATGGCTGAGCTGGAAGAGGTTCGGGGCAAATTAAGAAGTCTAGTAAACGAATGTCTATTTTTGGGACGTTTAGAAAACTTTTGTAGAACGAATAATTTAAAAATTTAGAAGAGCAGGTCTAATCGTATCGAAATAAATGGGGATTCAGACGTCAGAAAATAAATCGTTTATTTGCTAAAAAGAATTATTTTATACAGAAAGCCACTGACTTATCAAATTGTCCTCGTAAGATAACAAAGCGTACGTTTTAGTAAGAATATAACTTTTTTCAACATTAAAAAGTATCGCCCGTGATTGCATGATATAAGGAGAGGTCTTGCCTGGAACTGCTAAGTATTTTGCTTTTCCTCTTTCATCATGCGTGATCAAAGATCTTTTCTGTTGCACCGAATCACAAAATTTCTCTTTCTTACTTTCAAAAATCATGATAATATTTTTGTTGCTACTAAGCTCCTACAAAATATTTCTGTGTCTGACTTGTCTTATCGTTCGTTACCTCTTACGGAGCTTATCTCGATTACGAAAAAGGCGGCCAACAATAAAACTACAAGCAGCATCTGTGTCAGAAAGAAAGCAAGAGAAACTAACTCGAGCGATATTCATTTTATATTTATTTCCATGTAAAGCAGTCTCTGCCTCGTCGGTTCAACCGGAAAGGTTGTGTCATTCTCCTTTTAAAGTTATAATGAGTCGTTTTTGGGTTATCAGTTATCGTTATTCAAAAGAAAAAGTTATAGCCTCGGTAGCATATCTCAGTGTTGTAAAGGGGATTTGGCGGTAAGGAGGGGCGGGTATTATCAAAGCTGCCAAACGATCAGTGTTGGCATGATCAAAAGAAAAACAACAAAGAGGCAAATTTAAATCACGACAATAAAAATGAAAATAGGAACAAGTAGAAAGAGTCCCATTCCTCGAGCCTTTTTTAAGATCTAGGGTTCTTCTAGGTCGGGATTAACTTTGTTTTATTTGCATATTTTTTAGTGACGTTATAAATTAATTTTATTATTTTGCAAAATTAAAGACAACATTTAAAGGAGAAAATATTAGGCATAGAATTGAAAGGAAGATGCTTTTTGAATTATTCATCGACATAAACTATAATCCAACAGTTACTTTTATTAAATAATAGAAAAATCCTAACTGATATCGTCTGTAGGTCGTTTTCTGGCAGTATTTCATTGCCGAGAGAATCTTTTATTTATGTTCGATAGTTGATTATAAGGGTCCTAAATATAATACCACGTGGTCCAGACGCTACCTCGAATTAGATCGTAAATCAGAAAATTATTTCAACAAAATTAAGAAATTGGGCGAAACACAATGTGCAAAGTATATTTATTCCGTCCATAACAAAATTAATTAATACGTGAAACATACCCACAGCTAAAACATTCCACGTATTGTGAATAAATTAAACACGTAATATTAGTTTTTGATTTTAAAACGGGTGATCATATAGTTAGAGTGATAGAGAGAGAAGGAGATTAGTACTAGCCTTTCTTAAGTTATCTGTGAAATTGTAAAGAAGCCCTTAGAAAGCTATCTCTTTGGCACAACCGAATACAATCAAAACCAAGGTTACAGTCTCGGAAGCTACAGCAGTCCGAGTTACATTATTATAAAATTTCTACGGCTAACCGTTTTTCAGTTCTAGGAAGATCCTTCAAGGCTCTAACGAAAAATAACCCTCTGAAACAACCAATTGCAACCAAAGAGGAAAAGAGTAGAACTAAATGTGCATAGACACATACGATGGAATTAGTCAAGACAGATGCTCCGATGGAGAAAATGAGTATCTTCGTCGAAGACCGAATTTTGAAAGGTTTGGCATCCACCATAATCTACTTACACCTCATAAGTAAAAATAAGAACCGAATAAGAAGTGAAAAAGAATTGAAGAAGGGAAAAAACCAACACAGTAATAATTAAATTTTAAATAATTAAGGTGTTGATTTTATTAGAAACTCAAGAAGGTGATTACACTATCACTATCATCTACATTATCATCAACATTTTTCATTTTATTTTCAAATTGATTTACGACTGGAGAATCTGTTTTGATTTCACCATGCCGTAACAATAAAAGTCTACAGTTGCAACACGTATTTCATGTCGAAGGCGTTTTCGTAAACTACACGCCATAAAATCGATGTATTTTGTTGTCTTCGGTTAGTGGGAAGATCTACTGGCGCTTTCTGTCAAATTTTATGACTATTTAAACACTTGTTTCGTTTCTCTTCGCCAACTTTTATGACCAAGGCAAACAAAAGCCGTAACAACAACAATCAACCAACACTAGCAATATTACCAGCCACATCACGAACAACAAAACAAACGATAATACGCAAAAGTGTTAAATGCTTCTTATTATACTTCTTCTTCCTAACCAGCTAGGATAGTCATCTCAATTTGCCGTCTGTTTATTGGTTTGTTATTTCATAAAAGCTAAACTTGTGAAATTCAACTATAAACACATTTTTTATGGTTTTTTAATAATTTTCTGTTTTTGTAACATTAAAAATTTTATGGGATTTTCTTCCTCGTTCAGACTATCTGAGATTAGTATTGTAAGAGATTAAGAAACGTGATAACGAGTATGAATGTGGTTTGGCAAGGGGAGGGGGACGGAAGGGTAGAGTATGAATGGGAAATATGGGGGAAGGTGAACTACTTGAATATACTTGTTTATATTTATACTTTTTTGTTTTTCAAATCGCCTAAAAGTAAACAAATTCAATTGACTGACTATGATCTTTACTATTTCTACCACAAGCGCCTGATCAGACAAACGAACTGTTCGGCATAGGACTATCGTGGAAAAACAACAACAAATTTGTTTTTGCTTTCATCCGTTTGCGGTTCATTCAGTTTATAGTCATTTTATTAATCGTAAAATGAATTTAATGACTTTATGGCCCATGAATTTTATGATGTTTATGATTTTCATTGAAAAATTTATGTATTTATTATAGTTTTGGAGCAACAAGTGATTGATATTCATGTTATGTGTCCAAGGTCGGCCGTTTTACTGTAAGCGCCATTCTAAAATAATTAAACCTGTTTATAATTGCCAATATATTAAGCACAGACTTTGATTAATAAAATTCTGTTTATATAACAGACTGATATCTTTCAAGTAGAATGGGAAGAAATAAAAATCGTACGCACTATCTTTGGTATATTGAAAGTTTTCGTAGAAATTAAAAAATTATAATTAGCTCCAAACAAGTGAGAAATAATTAGCTCATTATTATAATTTGCATACAAATTTTAACGGATTTTATCAATATATCTTTAATCATCTGCTAAAAAAATCAATTTTGTCTGGATACAATTTCTTTGGCTTACATTTTCTTATTGTTTATGGCGATGCTGCGGCGCTTTTAAAGATCGACCCGTGGAGTTCTTGGTTCTGGATTTAGCAGTGTTAACTAAAACACCATTGCACATTCTGCGTTTTTCCATTTTTACAAGTAACTTCGATGAATCCAAAATATCGATCTTCATTGTGGAAAAAATGTTTAACAAATTTTTATGTCAAAATATTATCACTTGTTTCGCCAAAGGGGTTGCACCCAAAACTGAAAGCACCCAAACTTTAATTTATCTCATTTCTTGGACAGCGCTTTTTTTAAACAAATTAGAATTTTTCAATACTTTAAAAATATATTTTTCTCTATAATATCGCTTTTTGGTGTGTTTCGTTTTCTCTTCAATTTTCACTAAACTTATTTCGACTCGAACTCATCCACTCTAACACTTTTGCTTAACCCTTTCGCGACCGTAGCCTTTCGTTTGAATAATGCGTTAGAATTATCTTTTGCTCCAAACATGAAGGCATAGACGAAGGTGAGGACGATCGATCCTCTGCACTATAACGAACTATGCGCCCGCGTCGTCGAATTCAAACTGAGCGTGTTTACAAACTCGGTAAAACCTTCAATAATTTTACGGAACGTTTGCAAAATATGGCGGTCCAAATGGGTTGTTCCTTGAAAGGATCCCAAAAAAAAAAAAACAAAAAAAAAAGAAAGAAAATCAACCCAAAACACGACACAACAAATTTGCGCGCCTCTTTTTAATTTTTAACCAAAAAAGCACCTTGATGCATTTCGAAAGGGTCGTCATAAATCATATATTTTAAGAAAACCAACGAAAAAAAATATCTTAAAAATAAAAAACGACAACAAAAAACTGGAATAAACAGAATCCGACATATCTCCCAGTAAGATTCCAAAAGAAATCTCAAAAATCATACCGTGTACTGCTAACGATTCTTAGAGAAAACAATTTTGTTCACGGTCTTTTTAAAGTCATAAACCCTCAGAATTGGCCAAGCATAGCGTGCTCAAAGGATATGATGTGTTTCATACGGGACCTTGGGTTATAAAAAATTCTAAAAAAGTAGCTTCAATCTATAAAAATTCAAGGTTACATCCTTACCGTTATGAATTCAATCAGCCATTCAGTCAGTTGGTCTTCTTCAATACTACTTCTTCTTCTTTAATTCTACGGCTAAGAATCTTTCGAATATTGGAATTTTTAATTGAACCGAATGGAAAACACTGTTTTTTAAACCTGTTTTGAGGGATCCTTGATGTTAGCAGTAAAGCGATGACCTTGTCGCGGTAATAATTGCACTTGCTTCACGTCCACTACCCTGAATAACAAAATCGATTAATTTGTTTCTTTTCTCAGGAATCAGACGCAGATACTAATGACCTTGTCCCGATTTTTCATATTTTTATGTCATATTTTTATGAAGCATGGAATTTTTTCTGAATGACTTGACCGGTTTGAATTTTCTTCAATAATTAACGCTGTTATGACGACAAGTTATTAGTTTTGCTATTTTTGATGTTTTTCCGGTTTTTTTTTGTTTTTTTTTTTTTTGGTTTTTTGGTTTTTTAGTCATTTGGGAAATTTTTTATAGTCAAGTATCTAAAAAGAATCAGGTGGGAGAGGTTTTAATGGATAGCAATTAAATTAATTGGAATTTTCATGGCTGTTTTTGTTGATTTGCACAATTCAAAAAAAAAAAAAAAAAAAAAAAAGAAAGAAAAAAGAAAGAAGCAAAAAATAATTTAATAAGTAATAAAAATTGGAAATCTCAGTTTGAACATAAATAGAGGAGGACGAGGTTTTGACGAACGATTTGGTATAATTTTCATCTTACGAATTTGACACATCAGATCCGAAATATGTATCGTATCATTAGTGAACTATTTCTTTAGCTGAAGACAGTTTTTGAAACGAAATAGAACGGCAGTAGGAAAGGGAGAATGGGGAGAACGGAGAGGGTATTTCTGATGGCTGGAAGTATGCCTGATGTACGTAGAACTTGAACCCTCCAATATTCCGTAAGTTGGCAATTTTATTTTACAACTTCAAATATTTGTGCAATTCACGACAATTCAGTCCGTGAAAATGATACACATAATTTTACTCTGACCGTAGCCCGTGTTTAGTCTGACCGTGTAGCCGTTCATAAGGGTATGCATGTATGTATATATATTGGTAACTATATTTATGAGTAACTCGAAGATTTTAAAAACCACGCAGAAAAATGAAATTATTATTATTTTTCAAGTATAAAAAGGTAACATCGTCTCAATTGCGAAAAATGGTGTTGTTTTTTTAGAACTTCAATTGAAAATTTGTGCCCCAATTTAGAAAATTTTCACTCACTCATTATTGTTTATTTTTCTTAAATTCTTCTGTCGTTTCCTCTTGATTGCAATCAAATGGAAACTTACATGTTTATCGAAATGTTTGTGTTGGATTTCATTTTACCGTTAAGCTATCTCGAAAAAATGTGTCACAAGCGTGAATATTTACTACTGAAATATGGTGAAAAATGATCTAATTTCTCACTTTCCGTCATTAATCTACTCACAAAGGTGGAAGTACATTTTATATCCCTTCCCCCTTTGATTTTCTGATCTCTTACTATTCCATCATACGGTGGCCGCAATGTTCTTCAATGGGATCTCTTATTGATGTTGTTATTGTAGTTGTTGTGGTTGTTGTTGTTACAATAGCCGTCGTTGAAATTGTTGCCGGAGCTAAGGCTTCTGATTTATGTCCTGTTAAATGTAAAACACGGTTTTCTGTGAAAAGCCCATTAAAAATCATGCACCAATATAACACACTTGATGTTTTTGTTTTTATAATTCTTTGCTGCTGTTGTTGCGTTGTCGGCACCACAAAATACCATCGAATAATTTCTGTGTAGCTCGCTTAAAGCCACAACATCGGTTAAAGCCACAACCGTTGCCACAAAATTTAATAGAGCACAAGTAGGATTTTGGTTTTGATTGCTTTATAGTTGATTTTTTGTTAGCAGTTTTAGTGTTGTAGGTGATGTTTTTTGCTGCTATCGTTGTTATGCATAGGCAACACTCATTGTTTGGCCACTTTTTATCCTAAATTTATGATATCCAAAGGTAGTGTGGGCACATGTTTTGAACAATCATCGTGGTCCACCCTAGGCAAATATATTCGTATATACAATTCGTATATATAATTCGTATATACCATAAGGAGTCTATTAAAGGGATTGTTTTCTTTTTAGCAGAGATTTCCATGAGACTATATATATATATATATATATATATATATATATATATATATATATATATATATATATATATATATATATATATATATATATATATATATATATATATATATATATATATATATATATATATATATATATATATATATATATATATATATATATATATATATATATATATATATATATATATATATATATATATATATATATATATATATATATATATATATATATATATATATATATATATATATATATATATATATATATATATATATATATATATATATATATATATATATATATATATATATATATATATATATATATATATATATATATATATATATATATATATATATATATATATATATATATATATATATATATATATATATATATATATATATATATATATATATATATATATATATATATATATATATATATATATATATATATATATATATATATATATATATATATATATATATATATATATATATATATATATATATATATATATATATATATATATATATATATATATATATATATATATATATATATATATATATATATATATATATATATATATATATATATATATATATATATATATATATATATATATATATATATATATATATATATATATATATATATTATATATATATATATATATATATATATATATATATATATATATATATATATATATATATATATATATATATATATATATATATATATATATATATATATATATATATATATATATATATATATATATATATATATATATATATATATATATATATATATATATATATATATATATATATATATATATATATATATATATATATATATATATATATATATATATATATATATATATATATATATATATATATATATATATATATATATATATATATATATATATATATATATATATATATATATATATATATATATATATATATATATATATATATATATATATATATATATATATATATATATATATATATATATATATATATATATATATATATATATATATATATATATATATATATATATATATATATATATATATATATATATATATATATATATATATATATATATATATATATATATATATATATATATATATATATATATATATATATATATATATATATATATATATATATATATATATATATATATATATATATATATATATATATATATATATATTAGACTCATAGCAAAATGTTGCATTTTGCTATAAATCTCTTTTTCCATTCTCCGCATTACCTTTTCGTGTTTAAATTTTATTTACCGAAACTGTCATTAAAATTTAATAGAATTAAAATCTTTAAAAATATTATCGTTTTAATAAATACCTTCAAAACAATTTATAGAAGTGATGAGCTCATCAAATAAGATAATCGCCCACTTTTTCATAAATATCTCAAGAAGTTGGCTGTTGTTTTTTTAGCAATATCGCTCTTATGTACATAAATTTTTAAAAAGAATAATTTAAGAATTTGCTGGATTTTAAAAAAAAATAAAAAGCAGGTTCAGCTAATTAAAATTACTTTATTTAGTCGATTTTAAAGCTGTCTTTATTGTTATAAAAAATTTATTGACTCAGAAAAATTCACAGACAACCAACATTTCCAAGCAAAAGATAAATTACTTAAATTTTTAAATTATTGCTTTAATAAATTAAGAGAAAATAGAATTCTAATTAGGTTATTATCACTTTTTTATCAGGTGGATTTTAGCCAAAATTATTCAAAAAACATGTTTGAAAAATATTAGCGATTGCTTCAATTTAGTGGAAATATTGTATATTAATCACTTGATTTCGAATATATCCTGGTAGTCTATTAATAAAAGTAAACAAATATTGAAATTTACAAAAGAAAAAGCATAATCAACAATGACGTTAAAGAAATTTATTTTTCCATTGTCATGTTTATGGAATTTATTCCCCTTTTTCTGTAGAAAATAATCCGTTTCAAAATCCACAAAATGAAACTGATATTTATGAATAAAAGAATGTTAATTATATTAAAATAAAAACAAAACATTTTACATCTCTACGGTTTTGTTGTATAATAGTATGATATAATTAAGAGTTACAAAATTAAAAATTTAGTCAGTATAATTTAGTAAATGTGATTTTAAAATTTTTACGTACTAACCGATCTCTCTAATTTTTCTAAGCCAATCACTAATATAATCTGGTTAATTTAGTGAAATATGATTTTCTAATTTATTTTATCAACTAATATTTATCAATAAAATTCAACGGATAATATTAAATCAATAAAATTGGGTCATTATAATTCAAGTAATCAAAAAATTGATGGCGAAGAAATGGATGTAGAAAATTTTCAGAAATAGAATTTAACCTAAGTAATCATTAAATTTTGTAAAAATTAAAATTATGTTATTTATTTTATAAAATAGAATAGAAAAAAATTAATTTAATCAAAAAAATTAAAACAAGAATTTTTTCAAAAATTTAATTAGCTAAAAACTTTTGTCACGAAATTTATCAAAAAATATCAAAATAATTGAAAAGTGAAATTAATACACTAAATGGTATTTGAAGCAATTTATCGAAAACAGCATTCATAAAATTTATAAAAAATATAAGGGTCATATGCCCTGCTAATGTAAAATATTTTAAAAGAATTGATCACCGTAGTAAGGAGTATTTACCGTTATTTTTCTAACAGTTCGGTCTTCGAAAAGGCAAGTTATCAAGGTAGCAATTATGTAAGCATAATTCAATGGCAAAACTAAAAAACAACCAGATTTTTCGGTCTCTTTAACATTTTTTGATTATATTAAACCAGCGATAGTGTCATCACATCGCTGCTAACTGTTAGATGTTGTTTTCATATGTTCGACGCAAATTTTGTGATTCCATAACGAAAGCATAAACAAGTATATTTGAAATCACTTTATTATTTTTACTAGCTTTTGCAATATTTTTAAAAAAGTATTCAAAAAAGAAGCCATACCTGGACATATTAAAAAGATCAGGGTTGTCAAATTGTGGAAATGCGAATCAAAATTTGTCAGATTTGCGGGAATGCAAGAAATGGATTTCTTGGAACGCATAACCCACTATTGATTCTCTGTCAAATGTATTGTTCGCCCAGTCTGCGTCCGAGTGGCCTTTTTGTAATCCTTTTTCTATAGTATTCTAGCTTAAAGCCTATCTTTCCTTTCATATACCTTAGAGCACGTGTGACTACAGCTCGGTGAGCTTTGACGGGTTACTATGAAACTACAGTTACAGTATCTATAACCACTGTAAGACATAAATCATTGCAAAACACAAGCTTACTTGTGCTGCATCCATCATATATCCCACTGACATGTCATGTTTGCCATATACGCTTTATCCTCTTCCGACTACAGACAGAGTCTTTTGGAGAATTTTTGGTTAGTGTCGATGATTATCGCTGCTTGGTCTTACTTACTTGATCTAGTTACTCTTTGATTTAGTTACTCTTGATCTGTAAATAATGTTCCTTTCGTACGATGTTTTATGTTCCTAATATAAATTTTGCCTCCCCTAACCCCCGTAGGAAGGAAATTTCATTTTAAATTAGTCTTCTAGGTTTTCCTTTCACTTTCTGAATCTTTACTATTTGTCAATATAAGATTAACGTCCACGTATATAGGTTAGGTCAGGCACGTTTGTTCTGGTCTGCCATCTTCTGTTTTATAAAATATACATGGTATATATTTTCGCCTCTCTAAATTTTCGTAGATACAAATGATCATAACATTTCTCGATTTTGCTTCTTGTTAAACTTTACACGATTCTGGATTGGAAAACTATGTGCGTAGAGATCGGAGTTCAAGTATTGATAGCATTTTACTCCCCGGTTCCCTTTCTTGCTTTTATTGAAATTTTCCCCCGTATAAAGCGCTATTTTTCTTCTAATTTTCATTTTATATCCTTTAAAATTCATGTTTTGATCTTGTCACCCGTGATTTCCATTCCAGAGGTTTCAAATCCTATAACCACGAGATTATACGCGTCTGGCAGACTTCTACTGAGATACTGATTCTCCTATTTATCGTTATCGTTTCCAAAAGGCTTTTCAATTTAATACTGATTCCTCTTACATACCTATTGATTATGAGACACAATAAATAATTATGGTGCTTAATGAAACATCATTTTAAAAATTACTTTAAATTCCTCCTAGAAAATTTTGTAACTTCCATTGCAGTTTAAAATGATTTTCTATAGAAGTATCGCAATCCTCAATAACCATCAAACGAGCGCCTCCAGATTAAAAAAATTCAAAATATTTATTTTTATAGCTGTTTTTAGAATTTATAAATATTTTGTCGAATAAATATTCAATAATTAGTGTTTCATTTTGCTTAATTCCTGCGCAGTATATTAATGTCAAACTGAAACTATAAAAAGAAGTCGTAAATTTTGCATATACTATAGTTATTTTTGTGTTGAAAAAGTTGATAATTAATTCCTATCTTAAGTTGATAATTAATAACTAAATTATTAGAGCGATAATTAATTACCAGAAATTCTTTGTGAAAATTTATTAGAATTTAATTCAAATTTCGATTTCAGTATTAGTCCATACGGATTTGGTATCCTCTACAAAGGAATAAGAACGCTTAGCTCTGTCGAATCTGTTCATACTCTGTCACTGAGCTTGTTTACAAATGAGCAGAAGCTGACAGATCGAAAGAATTTCTAAAAGAGAAAGATTTTCGGTTGGTCGAAATCAACTTATGTTGTAAAATATATAAATTCACATTTTCTCAGTCGGCTCTTCAGGTAATTGTTTTGACGAGCTGTTACAACGCAAACACGGCCTGTCACCATACAATCAAATAAAGTAGAAGTGAAACAGGCGTTACCATACAGACATGACAAGACTAAACAACAATGAGGAAAAGCCAATCTATTCGGGGACCAAGTTTTCTATGTCGTTAACCCTGGACATTTTTAAAATTTTTGAGTTTACTTCCAAAGGAAATCACTCATAATGTCATGAATTAATTTACTCTTGTGATACTGGCCACACCTCGCATATTCACTGATTTATTTTCGCATTGAAAAATTCGCTGCTTCCCGCGGTTGAAACTTGTATACCCTACATCGGCGATATATTTATTGTTTGATCATAATAATCAGTGGGATGCACACACCCTCTTTAATATTGCATTTCTCGTTACTTGGAAATTTAAATTCACAAACTAATTTTCCAAGCAATGCCAAATAATCCACATAGTGTACCGTATAATAGTGAGTGTGGCGATATAGTGACTTTTTTATCATGGACATAAAATTTCAGGTACAAAATTTAAACACAGACGAAATAATAGAGCTTCGTAAATTCATTTCCAGAGCCAGATTATATATATTTTTTATGCCTGTCATGACCCCTTTGAATTATCGAAGCCTCTGTCTCTCTATTTTTTCAGCAAACTGTATTGAATGCCGGCTATACTTCTCCTTCATTTATTATTGATTTATTGATCGAATTGAAATTAAATTGCGAAAACGCGTAATAACTCATTTAACGCGCGTAACGTGCGCCGAATTAAAATTATGCAAATTTTATGAGAGAAATAAAAAATGCAGAAGGTTTAAATGAGTTTTTTAATATCGCCTTCACTTAGTTATTCCTGCTGTTGTTGGTGTTGCTTCTGTTATATTCCTTAAACGAAAAAAGCCTTCTATGTTTGGCAAAAACATCAGTGATGGTTATTTCGACAGTAGCGGAGTTTGAGGCGGATGTAGGTGCTGTCATGAAAAACATTTTCACAACGCACTCTAACCAATTCCCAGTCCTGCAATCTTCTCTCCATATAAGTCCTCTTCCATCATCATCGAACGTATTTGTAAAAACTTATCTTGCAAAAAAACCAACCGCAACAACAAAAATATAATTGAAACCAATAAAAAAGCGAAATAATAAAAGCGAGTGTTAAAAATTGCATAACCCAGAAATTAAGAGAATGTTGAACGAGAAAGGGAGAGGGAAAGAAAAAGGGAGAGCTAGAGAGAGAGAAAAAGCAAAGAGTGACCTTTCGGGAAAGGGCGGTGGGCTTGGCAATTAAAAGCAAGAACTGTCAATTTTTAATATTTTTATTTCCCAAAAACAAATATTAAAATTTAAATATGTAAAATATATTAAAATTTATGTGAAATTAAAAAATTTCTCATTCAACGATTTATCTTGTTTTTCAAAAATTAAAAAAGGAAATTTATTCATGCAGAAGAATGTGATATATTGGCGATGTTGCTGTTACTACAGTTGACATTGTTGTTGTTGTTTTGTAGCGTTTAATTGATTTTTATTTAGTAAAATTCTACCAGATTTATTTAATTTTTTTGGGGCTTGTGGCGGAAGCAGCGGTTCTGTTTCAATTATTATACACGTCATATTTTCTCTGTAAATTATAATTGAATTTTTTATAAGAACGATTTTCATTTTAACTTTCGTGCTCTCGTAAATAATTTCTGTTAAATTTTTCTGACTCAACAAAGATCAGATAAAATATTTAATTGAAATTGTTATTTATTATTACTCGCCTATTCACGACTACGCGTGTTTAAATTTGCTCCACACTTTAGGCAACACAGACACTTACGCCCCTCAGCTCCACCCACACGCAATCAAAATTTTAAATGTTTTTTTAATTGCAAGAAGTAAAAAAAGGCGAAAAAAATAAAAAATATTCGTGAATACACACATAGATAACAACAATAGCAACGTCGTTCCTCTATGAATTTTCCACATTTTGTGTTGGTGATTCTTATGGTAGTGTTGCCGATGCTGTTGCTGCTGCTGATGCAGTTGATTTCTGTGATCGTTCATTCACGGACCGCGCCCGTGGGTAGTAGCAATCTTTCGTGTAACTGCAACGTCCCTCGCATAAAACGAGAATGGGCTGATTTACGCCCACTTTGTGCTTTACAGGATCTCATCTTACCAAAGGGTAAAAGATCCAGCTCTCCAGCAAAGACGTTGTCGTGCTCTTACTCTTCATCGTCTTCTCCCTGTGTTTTTCTTCTACACGTTTAAGTTGCAGTTTTCGTAGTTGTTAATGTGAGTTGTGAGACCAGGTTTTCACTACACCGCGGTTATTTTTATAACTAAATTATACATGCATCGTTTGCAGCATGTTCGCAATTCCCGTCTCTCCACTCCCGACTGCAAAGATACCCATCACTACTGCCCTTGTTGGAGATGCTTAAATAAATTTAAAGTGATTCGTGGTGCGCGAAACCATAAACAGCTTTTATGGCGTTCTACTGGATAATGGCTTAGCTTGTGTGTTGGAAAGTTTAGCGGAAAGGTCGAGGTAGGGCAATAGTGTTGGGATGATGGTCTAGAGATGGTCTCAAGATAAAAAACAAGGGGCATGAACGAGTATGGACGAATTATTAGCGAGATGGGAAATTTATCGAATTTTGTATCGAATTCTGGAGACGAGGCTTAAAACTCTTTGGTTCCAGAAGCCTTTCAGATTAAGAAATATACTTTTTTCAAACCTACCGAGTTCGCATAAGTATCGCAGGGTTTTCAGCTTGAGTTCAGCTGCGTAATATTTCCTGGGTTTACATTTGCACGGTTTGGATATATTTTTGGAAGTCATTCAAATTGCGGCGGATTTGTGGAAGCTGGCTCTCTTGCTACTGGACCTTACATACCCCACAAATATTTAAACAAATAAATAAGAACATCGAGGCTTTAATATCGATGTCGTTGGCGCATACATTATTCAAGATATTCTATCGCCAACGAACCAACAGAAAATGGTAAGCAGCAACAGAAAAAACAGCATGAATAGCTAAGAAAGACAAAAACGTTCCCTTCTATTCGTAGCTTATTTCTATGTATTTTGTATATCCTACACCCAAGGCGTTAGTGTGTATTAAGTTTCATATTCTGGTTTAGGATCACATCCCCAATCGATTTAGCCCTGCTCGCGCCTTCGTTTGTCTGTCTATTTGCCTGTCTCTCAGTCTGTCTGGTGAAACCGTGATTGCTGGATAACGAAAGGAAGAGGAGAAGAAATAGTATTGTAAAATGTACAATTTTTCACAAGTATTCACTATTATTACCCACTACTTGGTGTTGAAAATGGATGAAATCGGATTTGCACCGCATCCACCTACGACATTTAATATACATAAATATATGTGTAGTTAATCGTCAAAGTTTATTAATATTAAATTATTAACTAATTAGTATTAAATTATTATGCATATAATATTAATTGGTATTAATATTATTAATATTAAATTAATTTATATAAACCTCGACTAGGCTTATTGCATTCTCATTAACCTTTTGTTGTTACTTTAGTAAGTTACATGCCTATCGTTTTTGTTGTTGTTGTTATTATTACTACTATTACATTTCATCTCTTTACTACTATTAATTGCCTATCGTTTATTATTACTACTATTACATGCCTATCGTTTTTGTTGTTGTTGTTATTATTACTACTATTACATTTCATATCTTAATAATATTTCAAATTTTAGCAATTTAGCGAGGTGCGATAGCATACAATGGATAAATCAAACAATAACTTTTTTGTTTCCAATTATTGTTGTATCTTTATATCGCTGTATCGTTGTTGTTATCTTTTGCTGGTGCCCTTTACTTTGTTAATAATTTGGTTTTATTGCACTTGTTTATGAATAATCAGCAGGCGTGTTTAGTGTGAATTATTAAATGTAGAATGGCGTTAAAAAGAAAAGTTGAGAACAAGAGAAAAACGGAGAAGGAAAAATTAATCTAATTTAACAATTATTACATTTTTAATTGCCCTGACTGCTGGTGCACGCGTTGCTGCCTGTTGGCGATATCAGGCGATGTAGCTGGTAGCCGTCGGTAGCCGTTGCTGCGTCCGCTGCCGTCACTGTTGCTGCACTTGCTCCTGCTTGAAGTTTCTCTTGTCGATTTCTTTGCTATTGCTTCTATGTTGCTGCATTGCCTTTATAGTTATTAGTTTAATATCACGTGTTTTAATATCACGTGCATTGTAATCGACTACTATTTCTTGCTATTTTTAATGTTAATTTTGTTACTGTTTCTGTCTCGTTTTGTTGTGCTTTATTTATTCTTATCAGTGAGAAAATCGCAAAATATTCTGATAATTTTTTAATGAATAAGTATTGCGTTTTTTACAAATTTGTTTTAGGAAAGAACTTTTTTCGATTCATTTTTCTTAATTATAAACACAATTAGAATTGAAGTTATTTAAAATGTAATTAATATGATTAAAAATCCATATGAGTTTTTAAAATTCAATTAAAAATTTAAGACCGTTGTTTTTCAGGATATTAAACTTTATTATTTGTTGAAATTTTATTTATTCTTTTAATTCTTTAGCCATAAGATTTTAATTTATATTACCGTTTTTACAATTTTTCTTATGAAATTTTGTGCAGTCATGGTTTTACAGAGAATTTAAAATAAATCGCAGTCTTGTTAAAAAGCTTTAAATAATCCCTTACCGTACATTCAAGCAAAACTTTTCTATTTGTATTTTTCCTTTCATAGTTTTCATCGAACACAATTTTGAAAAAATAATGTATGAATTAATTTGAACGATATTTAAAATAATAGTCTATAATTTTTTTAAAGTAATTCGACTCAAATTAAATTAATCTCACAATGATTTTGTAAAATCTATCTTTCATCATTTCTTTGAATTTCGTTTATAATCTCAGATTATGTTCTAACATTGTTTTTCATAAATGCATTAAGTCTTTCATAAATATATTTTATCCTTCAAAAAATGTTGAAATTCTGAAAATGTCAAAAACAGCAAATCGCTCTCAGTCCTCCACGCTCTTAAGTCTTCCTTCGAATTTAGTATCGTTCAAAAAATTATAAAAGCCGATTAATTTTTTATGGTATAGAGCGTTCGGGACGCAATTCCCGCTTCCACACTCTTAATGGCCATTTTATATTGCCAAGTACTAAGCTCAATCACGATAACAGCTTCAGAGGGTGCGCTTATGGTCATCAATTACCGACTGATTTGAATTGTGGTGCGGTGCGGTGCGGTGCGGCAGGCACTGCGCATAACCATCAGTGCAAATGATACAGCCAAGATCAGCTTTCCATCGCATTAATGTGCCAGTATTGGCAAAGCCGCTCCACTCCAACACCACAAACAACAACAACAACGACACCATAATTTCTCTGATTCACGCAACGAACAACTCTGGCAAATTCACCAGCGAATCTCTTAATTGCATACGACCAACAGACCGCTGAGTGTTTCTTCCCCTCACCGTCGCATCCTCGACGAATCAGGCAACCAACGGTTTTCATGGGTTCTTGGCAGCGCTAGCAGATATTTATCAGAACGATTTGGCTGCTCCGAAGTGAGCAATTTCGGGCATGGAGCCAATATTAGTGGAGTAATCTCCGTCGGGCATTTGTTGAAGTCCTGCAAATTAAAAATCATGCATAAATTCTGAATAAAAGTTTTAGTTCGTTCAAATAAAGAAAAGGGCTAAAGTGTCTGATACTTTCAAAATCAATTCCGGATTAATTTAGAAATGCTGGCTTCTTCTTCGCATCATTACGAAGATTTAGCTGTAAGTCTAAAATTTCTAATTATTTCAAACAATGCGCTTCGGCACTTTTTGTGTTTTGAACGGTCTTGTTTTTTGAAGTGAGTTTAATTAGAAGCCAAGAGCTCATTCCCATAAATATCATTTCCAAAAGTCATGACACCTATACATAAATACGTACACACTTCCATAAACACCTGATACATACTTTACGAAACTCACAGACTTAAGCATTCTGTATCGTAACCCTTTGAAAAGCCACCCTTTATTTGAAAAGTCCCTTCGGTAAGCTTTTATTTAAACTTTTGATGTTAGGCTTATGAATTTCATCAGCTTTATATTTACACGACCATTCATCCATTTCACCAATGTACGCAGCATTCTTTTCATACATTTGTATGTGTCCATTATTTCGGCCTTTTCTGGACGATCCGTCTACATTTCTCTAATCGAAAAATATTTGGTTTTGTTGATTGGTAGAGACTATAACGGTTTAGAGGACCCTTGGGAAGTAGATTGGGAAGGTACAAAACAATTTTATCATTTTGAATTATAGACGTGAATGGAGGTGATGAAAAGTTGGGATTAAAAAGGCTTTATAGTAAGCCATTTTATTGTCCTTTGATAAAGGCAGAAGGAATAAAGGAGAGGAATTAATTTTAAACCGGTATTTGCAGAGAATCTCAAATATTTTACCCTTTCTCTTTTGGTTGTTGGTGTTTGCGTTGACCGTCTTTACATTCGTCAGACTTTAAATAGCTTCAACAAAAAGTTGCGTGGATTTCAACGGAGAGAAATTTGTTTAAGTTTCGTCCGAAAGAATTTTATCTCCTCGGATAGAAAACAACAAAAAAATGCTGAAACAACTTTAAGAAAACCTTCAAAGGATGAGGAAACAAAGAAGTTGTCTTGAAGATCTCCGGAGTAATTTTTAGGCCAAACAACTAGAAAAAACTATTCTGATTTATAAGAATGGATTATTATTCCATGGAGATATATCTTGTAGAAACTTTGTTATTTCGAATAAATAAATATTTTCCTAACAAAAGCAAGTTGGATGAAATTTCTATAAGCTCATGATTTATTCTTAATAATGAATACAAAACCCGAAGCAGAATCAAATTGACCTAAGCAAAGATTCATAATAAACGGCGTAAAAAGTAAAAATGTTTAACTTTCATCGTTCGAATTTTGAATTTAAATGAATGAATGAATTTATTCATAGGCCGTTTTGCACTGCGACGGTCACTTGCGCACAACGGTATCTCTGAATCCACATTGGCCACATAAAATATTAAAAATTTAACAACAATGACTTGACCATCAAAGATCAAAGGGGGTTCAAATTGCTCCATCCAACTGAATTTGCTTTAAAGAAACCTGCTCATGATTAATGCATGACTTAAATGTAAATCGAATTGAGCTGAATCGTAAAACGCTTTAATACATGCTTTAATACATTGCTTTCTGCCCATTCAATCCATTCGTGAATACCTCCGTGCTCACTCAACTCATGCTCCATTAATTCATTCCCAATATTCATTTCTTCCATTGCAAAATTTTCATGATTCATACCATTTGCTAAAGAATATATCATCCAATATAGGACTGCTTCTGTGTTGGCAGAACATCAACACGCCATTTAATGCAGGAGAATCCTCGTTGCTACGAACATCATTTGGTCATTTCAACGACTGCCATTAATGGTAATGCCGCTGACAATGCGGCGGTCGGTGAGAATTCGCCGGTGAACAATTTGGTAGCAATTCTTTTATTTTCCATCGCTTCTACGTTTAAGGGCTGCTACGCCAACAAAAGAAGGTGACCGCCAAAAAATTCTTGGCATTATTTGGAAAGTTATTTTTTTGTTAAATATTTAAAAGCCGGAAAGCTTTCGGGGCCCTGGGAGTTCGCGATTTTAAATCGATTTTTGTTTTTTCAGTTTCTCAGTTCCTTTTTTGCGCAGTTAGACCATCACAGGACTAACACTTTTATACGAAATAGTGCGAAATGTTTTACGGATAATATTTAAATTTTACAATTTGAATATTTATTAGACTTTTTCATTACCTGGAAGCACAAGAGCATTAGCTGCGTCAAATAAATATATTAGTAAAGAAAAGGAACTAGAGTTCAAAAAATTTGAAATATGACTAAAATTCTGAGTCCGTGGCACCTCCATTGCAATTATTGATTCGAATAATAGTCATCTGCGGATTATTTCTGCATACTATCGTAGATGTACTCGAGTAAAATCATTTTCTTTATTGGGTGCCACTCTTTTAACAAAAAAGTTCATTGTTTAAGTTCCAAAAATGCCGAAGCGGTAAAAATTTTAGGATAAAATTAAAGAAATCATTAGACTCGACATAATGCCTCTCTGTAAAAAATATGTTACGCAAGATGTTGATTCTGTAGTTGCAGAACATCTCTGTAGATGTCGAAATCAAGAATTGAGTAGAATTGAAAATATGGATAGGCGGAATTTTTTCATTTGATAAATTTAGTTAGGTCCTTATTGGAATATTTTATTTCTCAAGCAAATAATGTATTTTTATTTTAATTAATTTTTATTTGTTTATTAAGAATCATGTTATAACCAAGAAACACAACGATACCATAAAAGTATTGTCGCACTACTTTAAAAATGAAAACCTCGATTTCCTTTGAAATCAATAATTCCAAAATATAAACTAAAAATAGGAGTGCTGTGAAATTGTGTGTGACGATAATCAAAAAGGAGTCTGAAATATTTTAATGGTTTTCAAATGTAATTATATGGATTGGGACTTTGTTCTTTCTTTCCATGCGAAAATATGCAGGTGGAGGACAAATCAAAATCCATGGCAGTGCAAAGCCATTGAACAACGAAAAACCTTCCAAACTTGACGTATATTAAATCGGTAAGGCAGAGTTTAGAAGGTCTCCAAAATAAAAAATATTTTCTTTGATCTCTACCTGCCTTCATTCCTTCCGACCTACCCCCCCCCCCCCGACAAACCAACACATTTTAGTCAAACAATTTGACAAAAACTACGTAGAATAAATTCTGTCGAAAAATTTTCTTTGTCCCAACGAGTAGAATTGCTACACCGTGAATTCATGGCAAGGAAGGATAGAGAGAATGATAACAAAAATATCGCTAGCTGCTCAGAAACTGTGCAATTTATTGCTCCCATCAATTTTGTTCAAAACGAACATTTTTAATTTTTTCTCTTAAACTCCATTTTATTTCTTTCTTTTCTTTTGCCTTTTTCTTTGATTGTGTTGTAGATGACGCATTCTATATAAATTGTCTTTTTTCCGCGAAAGTAACTGAAAACTTCAAGATAAAGAACTTAGGAAAAGGTTGGGAAAGGAGAAGACTGGAAGTATGGTGGAGGGGGAGTAGTAACCGCTTTTTAAGAAACTACATATTTTCAGCCATTGCTGCAAGCTCCACAAAGACTTCTGGGTCTGATGCTTGGTGCTTGCTGTGACTCGGCAATATCTTGACTTTATTGTTAAATTTGAACGTGCCTCGCTTGTTGGTTGGTACTACCTCCGTAATTTACTGTTATTTGCATTTAAACAAATAAAGAATTTTGTGTCTTAATCTTTTGACTCGCGTTCGAATTCAAAACCAGCGTCGAAGACATCGTCATCATCGCCACCGCCGTCACCGCCATCGTCACCACCAACGCCATTGTCTCCAATACTTCTGTCGCTCATGCTATTTCTCTGTTTGTTTTTACTGCGGCGGGTACAGTTTGGGGCGGCTCATGTCTGTGGTGGTCACTATTTATGGAGGCGACAAGCGTTTCTTGGCACGGCAAAGAAAGAAATCAAGCGCAGTTTCGTTTTAAAACGAACGTTGAACATCGGGTTGTGCTTCTTCTTCCCTTCCCTGTCTAAATCATGCCCCGTTAAGGTAAAAGTTGAGCAGAAACCAAGATGCTCCCAGTGTGTCTTGCCTTTGCTTACATTTATCGCGTCAAACGTATCCTTAGGATTAAAATTTATTTCTTTATTTGCATATCTCAAGAGATTCATTTTTCTCTCCTCGCAATCACCGCGACCGCGAAGGCGACGGTACAAACAAATCTAAACCGTCAATAATATTCACCATTTCGACTCAGCTGTGTCTGTACTTTTTTGTCCTTTTCGTCGAATGCCAAACTGTCTGACAGTCAGATGCGACCATCGATTGGCCATGCGTGGAGGATTATCAAGCTTGTTACAAGCGACGGCATGAGGCGGTTGGTTCAAGCCATGAAAACAATTTTATGAACTTCGGGCATTTTTTTTGCCACAGGAAGCACTAAACGTATGGTTGAAGTGAAGATCCTAAGGATGAAAATGTGGAAAAGTGAGAGGTGAAACGTCGCTGTCTTTATATGACCTCAAGTTGCGCATTAATTTCACATTGAGATCGATCCATTAACTGCCGCCATTTTTTATCTATGCGTTTCCATTCCCTTTTTATCGATTTATTTGTTTTTATTGCGCATTGTTGTCGCTTTCTTTGCTCTTACTCTGTTGGTGTGGTTAGTGTCGTTGTTGTTGGTTTTTTTTTGGTTCGTTTGTCCTGCAATAAATTGTTTTAATTTCGCCATAACTTGTAAGATATTTTAATTAAATAAAATCTCAACGTTCAGAAATGCCGCGGCAGTGAATATTTTCGTTGTTGGTTGTCGTGTCATTGTTATTGTTATTGGTATTTTTGTTTTCGTTGATCTTCCTCTTGTCATTCAGTTCTTTGGAACTCATAATTTTCTGCTGTTTTGTTACTGCTGTTCTTTTTGTAATTCCTGTTATTTTTCTTATCTCGCCGCGACCGAATAATTTGTCTTTGCTTCGGGAATTTGCGCCCAATTTAAAGCAGTTTAATTTTAGGAATTAATTTTTCATTATCAGCTTGATATCAATATGAGACATTTTTATTTATTTATTAATTAGATCATTTAGCAGTTTTTCTGGTTTTAAACAATTATTTCGAACAAATAAATCTAATTAATATTGAACAAAATTTATTTTAAAATTAAACCCAATCGCCAGGCGCTAACCGGTTCAAGCTGTAAAATTCAAAGAGAAATTTGCGTATTGATCCAATTTAATAAAAAGGCAGAATAAGTTTTCAAATACTCGATATTCACAAAAGATAAATTTAATTGTTTCGAATTATGCCAAACGAGAAACATTGCTGAAATAACTATCGCAACATTAAGATGACTATGAGAATATCTGAACTGATTACTGCTATTAACAAATAATAATAAAACGATTTGAAGTCATTATTAGGTCTATTAGGCCACAAATAACTTTGAAATCATTGTTTGAAATAGCATGAACGCAAAAAATTGCTATAGTTACTATTCGAGTAGTAAACACACTACAAACATAGTTGAATTAACAAACATTATTGTAATTTTATTAAGAACAATAGGTAAGAAACACTTAAAATAAATATCGAATCTACAATCATGCTTTACAAAATAGTTGAAATAACAATTAGAACCATAAATTTTACACGAAAACAGAATAAAACAGAATAACTAATGATATTGTTTGTAATTGCAATACCAAAAAATTTTTAAACTACCCTACTAAAAATCTAAAAGCTGGCTGAGAAAACAGTTAAAGTAATGACCACAATTTTTATGTAGCTATAAATGCGGTTTATATAACAAATAGAACTATAAAATTTCTATAAAGAGTTAGCTAAAATTGTGATTAAAGCTGAAGGATCATCAAAGCCGAAAAAGAAACTAACAAAATTGCAAGCTCGTTTTATGAAACAATTGGAATAAACCACAAATTTGCAAGCCAACCATAAAATTAATAATTCGAGAATTGCTATAAGAAAAACTTTATATTTAAACTTTAGTTTAGTGATTATTTTTATCAGAATTTTTTCTGATATCCTTCAAATTTTCTGTTCCTTCAAATCCTGTGTAGTAATGGAATTGTAAAATATTTTTTATTCTCAAATAATAATCATAAATAATGGAATGTCTTACTAAATCAGATTTTCTTCTATTGTGATAAACAATAGTAGTGTTAAGAAAGAAATCGTGCATTAAATTATAATTGTCATGTTTATTGAATATAAATCAAGAGTTGGCTCGGGTTAAGTTACAAAACTAATTCCAAAGCAAAATGAAAAGAAGGCTATATATTTAATACGTTGATGGCAAAGTCGATGGCAGTAATAATGGTGGGGGTTTTGATGGTGAACAAACTAATATTCATTGCCTTCACGAAGAACCAACGATAAACAAAACGTATGAAATATTCTGCCCGTTGCTAACACAACGTCGCCAAGATATAGATACGTTCATATAGGTTCACATTTACACAATCGAGGACACAGCTATTCAAGGTTGGTTTAACGTCGCACGGCTAAGGACATGCTTGGGGGAAAATGCTGCAATTTCAACCATAATGATGTGCAAAACACAAAAACAAGAAATAATAAATTACTTTTAATTATGTTTGTTGTCACGTTATCAGGTTTTGTTCAATCCATGTTCTTTCCTGTTGTTTTAGCTCCTTCTGGATTTTACAGTAATTTTATTAATGTGACAACGTTTTCACCTGCGAATCCGTGTATCGTTGAATCGGTGGATGAAAATTACGACCATTAGTGTGTGTCGCTACGAACAACTTCCATCCCTGTCTTTGTCTAGCTGCTTCTTCGTTTACCGCAATTTTTTTAATGAACTTGGAATCATAAATTTTTATAATGTACCGATAACAGCACTTGCGACCAGAGCCAGTGTTTGGGTAAGTGCGAGTTATGATTTAGCAATCAGACATAAATTCTTTGCATGTGTTTGATTTTCTAAACTTTAAAAAAAAATTTATAATTGAAAAAAAAAATTTGTAAAAATGTTTAAGCTTCAATTTTTAAAAAATCTCTCAATTTATATTTGATAATTAAAAGCAGCATAAAAAGTTGACAAAAAAATAAATAGGGAAAAAGAGAGATAAGTAGTTATTGTGGAAGCGTGATTGGGAAGGGGGGCGGGAAGCATTGCGAAGGTTGTTGGTCACAGCGTCATCAAAAACGAAGAACATTAAATACGGATTGCGCTCGATTCGCAGTGAAGCCGACAATAAATTTGAAATTCGAATTTCTGCTCCATAAAATTCCATTTCCATTAATTCCGCAAGATTAAATCACACCGTCGTCGCTGTCGCCATCGCTGCCGCTGCTGGTGGCGCTCTCTCAGCTCATGGTCAATCTCGCGCCCAGCACCATCTATTTGTTCGTAGCTGTATTAAAGTAGGATTGCCCCACACTCTGCACATTGCTCCAAAAACCATTGACCAGCTCATTTGAAAAGTATACGCTTCAACGGAGGCTCTTAGGGCAATGATAATACGCGTGCGCGCATGAGAAACATCGCGTTCGAGTTGCCGCAACTTTGATAGAGAATAAGCAACAAAAACAACGGATAGTAAAGAGATTAAGATTGTGGAGGGGCAGCTTACGAAATAGAGAGTCACAGTGGAAGAAAAAGATCGCAAAGTATTAATGACTTTCGCCGCAATTGTTACGGTATATAAAATTATTTAAATTTTTTTTGAATACAAAGGGATGAATATTTAAATAATTTAAAGTATAGAAAAAATATATAAAAAATAAAATATGAAAATAAGTATTTAGAGACTCAACTTTTAATGAAAAGTCTTTTGAATAGAAACTCCGTTGGCTCCCCAAATTCAAAGAACTTTTATTTCAATTACACACTTAATTGCATTAATTTTATTGAAATTGTCTTTCCCAAATAAGAAAATTTTATCCTCTCATGAACCGAAAGCCACAACAAATAATTAATTCTCATGACACGAATTAAAGTCAATAATTTCAAGAACACAATTTTTCCTTGTAAAAAAATATCGTTAGGAAGCCTTTCTGACGGTCCAAATTAGTATCTTTAGAAATTTAAAAAATAAAAGTCTTTATAGAGATGAAGAAAAATACTGCATGTGCCCTTCAGGGCTCAGAAAACAAACAGTTATTCATACTCTCGAGAGTGTAATAAATATTTCCATCAGAGGGATTTAATAAACGCTTTTAATGATTGACAAGAAAATAATGAATACATAAAATTGTTTCGAACGTTTCGATTCGAGTTTAATCGTAATAAACAGAATCCTGTCTATGACACTCTAATTCCTTGAATAGACATCCCTAGCATCACCACCTCCAATCCTCCATCTTTCCCTTCTCCTTCTTTCCCCAGATCTACAAACATATCATCTTCCATTCCTCCAGCCAATGCAACGCAATAATCATCACCCTTGTCTTTGTCACCCTCGTCACAGCCAGCTGAATATCATAACTACAACGACTCCAACATCATTACCCTCATCGTTATTACGGTTCTCAAAGTAATAGCTATATCCTATAGATGCCGCCATTGCTAGATGAATCTCATTGGAAACTCTTGTTGTTGTTGTTCGTTTAAGTGCCGTTGTTTGTTTCCTTTAAACAAATATTTACTACTCAATAAAAGGCATTACGAAGAGTGCCTCCGGTTGGGACTTTACTAAAGGATAGATTTCCATCACTGTCAGCGCGGAAAATTAAACAAACAGTCGCTGCCTCTTCTGCCGTCACCATAACCGTTTCAGTAAGAGCACACGAACACAAACACCCATACATACACGCACGCTCACTGCTTCCGGCTTAAACAAACAACTCCAACCTCTTCGCAACATGAACACATCCAACATTTCATTACTTCACGAGCATTGCTGTAATATCGATTATACAGCCCCTCGATGAATATTTTGTCTACTACGGGCGCATCCATCACCAAACGTTACCGACGGACATGCTCTCTATGCCGACATCACTTCAATCCCACCGCCACCACCAAACTCATCCTATATGACGGACAGCAGCCATCGTCGCTATTTGCGTAGGATCGATGCGCTGCCACCAAAACTTCTGAGTTCATTCGCAAGTTCGTGGCAGGATTTCCTGTCAGGCGTCGAATTGGAAGGCGCTCGTACTGAAGATACATTGATATTCGATCAAGGGTCACCCCTGGATGTCGAATTGTGTTCGTTTATTTTACCACATTCCATGGGACAGACGAATGGCGAAGAAGTTGGAGGAATAGACATGGCGTTTGTGAATAATGAAATTGTATAAAAAAATTTTAAGATCCCAAAGAGAAATATTTTGGAAAAAATTAAAATCAAATTAAAATAAAAACCACGTTGAAGAATTAAATTAAAGACAGTTAAGAATTATGATAACGGTATGGCTGAAGCTTATATACCTTATGCCCGCAATATAAATATAAATATAAATATAAATTTAAATGTAAATTTTCTGTTTGACTATAATAACCAAAAGGCGCTACACGCCTATTTTTTAAAGATAACATCTTCTAAGGGTGGGAAACTTGAAGTGTTTCTGAAGTACATCGTGAATTTAAATTTTAGCCTGAGGTGAAAGTTTTGAGCTTTTAACATTGATAAATCGATATTAATTTTAAACAATCGACCTGACAGAGGTCCAATTTCGTCCACACTCAGTAACAAATATCCCAAGTAGACATAGAATTACACCTGTTCATTACACCTGTAATCAATTGTGTAATGTGGTTCCAGATGACCAGAATAAATGAATTTCTACTACTTTCAACGTATAAAAATTAATCTGAATTTTGAATTTCGCGTAACCCTCAAAGTAAAAAATTATAATACGAGATATGCTAGGAAGATACATCTGACGGTGCAATGTGTGTTTTTCAATCTCAGGTTCTAGCAAGGTTCTTGCGGAAGTCATTGAAGTGGCTCTGTCTGAACGTAAAGAAAGTATAAGCATTTTCTCTGACAGCCAGGTGGTAATCAAAGCCCTGACATCGGCATAGCAAACCTCCAAAGTATCGGGAGGCTGCAGGAATTTTCTGAACGAAATGGGCGAATTTTTCAATATTCATATTACTTGGATTAAGGCCTACAAGCTACTGCTATATAAAAAATCTCTTGAGATCTCTAATCCCAAATGAGTCGAAGGGAGAAAACTATGAGGGCTGTCACTCTATGCAATCTTATACAATTTATTTTACTTTAAAGTATACTTTTGTATTAACACAATTTATTTTTAATATGTGGCTCGTTTTCTCATTGTGTTTCGACGAACTTTTATCTTTAATCTCCTACTTTTCTCCTACTTTTCTTTTTCTTTTTTACTAATCTCCAGTGTACTCGTGTAGCTACGAAACCTCCTCTCTGCTTATCAGGCACCGTTATCCGTGTTCCCTTTAAAGCGCGAGAAAATATATTTGTTTGTTTTTCTGTAGATTTGTTTGCTTTTCCTTCCAAATATATCGCCCCATATCTTTCTTACATTCCTCTTCTCCAACGTCCGTTCCACACGTATATGTATATAATTTCAATGGCCATGATCATGAATCACAAGGCAGGCCGTAAGTCTGTCGGCAGATAAAGCTATTATGGGTATTCTATACAAAGGCTGGCTTTGGGTGTTGTTGATGGCGTTGGTGGCGGCAGTGATGATAATGGTGGCTCTCGGATAACTTCAAATTAAAGTATAAATCCTTACTTGGTTTTGGTTGTTTTGTTAAAAAGCAACAATATCGTACATTGCCACTGCTACCACCAACTTTCCCTAACGTCATACGCTTTCGACGACCATTGTCATCACTGCCGCCAAGCAGCGGGCTTCGGATACCAACAGGGTGACGTAGTTTGACGCGAAGATGATGGAGGGAGTAATGACTGCAACAACAACTATAACGTATAATCAACCATCATTAGAACTCGACCCAAATTAGAGTCCGAGGGCGTTTCGATGGGGTTCAAGTGGGTTGAATACATTTTCTGGGTTTGTTTTTTGTTTTGGTTTTGTATTTGTCAGTATGGGATTGTGTGTATTTGCAAGTGTGTAGGTGTGTTTTTTTATGTTCGTTTATGTTTATGCGTACACTGCTGTTTTTATAAAGATACTGAATAAATCTCATTTTATCGTTTATTTTAATTTTGTCTTAAGCACAAAATATTTGCAAAAGAAAAGACCTAGCTTGGCGCCTGATGACGTTGAAGCGTAGGATTACTCAGTGTGGTGGGTTTTTGCAGAGGACAAGGATAGAATTAAGATAGAGAAAATGAAAATGGAGCTGAGTTTTGTTGATTCCAACGTCTTTTAATTATTTAAGAAGATTATTAACAGATATTTTTCTTAAAACCTTGATTAAGTGTGAAATTGTATTCCTTTTTATTGTCCTTAAGATATATATATATATATATATATATATATATATATATATATATATATATATATATATATATATATATATATATATATATATATATATATATATATATATATATATATATATATATATATATATATATATATATATATATATATATATATATATATATATATATATATATATATATATATATATATATATATATATATATATATATATATATATATATATATATATATATATATATATATATATATATATATATATATATATATATATATATATATATATATATATATATATATATATATATATATATATATATATATATATATATATATATATATATATATATATATATATATATATATATATATATATATATATATATATATATATATATATATATATATATATATATATATATATATATATATATATATATATATATATATATATATATATATATATATATATATATATATATATATATATATATATATATATATATATATATATATATATATATATATATATATATATATATATATATATATATATATATATATATATATATATATATATATATATATATATATATATATATATATATATATATATATATATATATATATATATATATATATATATATATATATATATATATATATATATATATATATATATATATATATATATATATATATATATATATATATATATATATATATATATATATATATATATATATATATATATATATATATATATATATATATATATATATATATATATATATATATATATATATATATATATATATATATATATATATATATATATATATATATATATATATATATATATATATATATATATATATATATATATATATATATATATATATATATATATATATATATATATATATATATATATATATATATATATATATATATATATATATATATATATATATATATATATATATATATATATATATATATATATATATATATATATATATATATATATATTTATTTATTTATTTATTTATTTATTTATTTATTTATGAATATTTCTTAAGATATTAAATTTGCGTTACATTCAAATTTTTTCAGTTCGTTTGAGCTAGACCAAACATCAAACAGACAGACAAATTAAGTTATGAAATATTTTGCAGATCTTCATTTTTGCAAAAAAAAATCATTTTTTATCATGCTGCTTTTGAGTTCTGTAACAAATTGTAAAAATTGCATGACAAAATTAAATATTATGTTTCCTTTATCGTTTTGATGCGAAAGGAACAATCATGACGACGATAAAAGCAAAAAACAAAATTAATAATACTGGTGACAGTTACGGCTCAACAACAGCAACAATTATAACAACAACAACTGATACTACTACTATTGCTACTACTGCAACTACGACCACCTAAATATCATCATCAGAGAAACAATTTAATGTTGCATTTTATCGTTCAGGCACACGTTCTTTGACGGAAGCGTCGATCAAAGAAAATCGGTTGACTGTCTGGCCGGCCAAGCATAAGCCACCACCATCCACGGTACGAATTAATATTTTTGGTTTTCCTTCTCCAACAAAATCCGGTTCAAATCGGTCGGGTGAAGAAATTCAAAAGAATCTTTCTCGACTTCGATACATAAAAAATGTTTTTATGAGCGATCCACTTAAGAAAATGACACTTAGAGTCGTCATTACAAGCATTTGTAGTGCAATAAAGGCTCAGCTTGCAAGTAGTTTAAGCAATTCATTTTATCCGTGTTGATAGTCGTTAGGGTTGGATGCCCTGATTTCATGAGGATTTGTGTAAGTGTGGGGACTCCGATAATCATCATAATCGTGAGAATCGAGGGGTTGATAAAGGTTTGTTTGGTGGGTTGATGACTGGGAGATGATTTCTTTTGGATGGGAGATTTTTATGAATTCTGTTGTTTGTTTTTTTATTCGGTATTGTTTGGTTTTACTTTCACAACAACAAGATTTTCCTTGGCACAAAGATCGGAATAAAGATGGAAGAAATGGGGACGATAATGATAATGATAATGATAACGACAATGGTAACGATAGCGTTAATTGTGTCAATGTTAAATAAATTTTGTTTTAACAGGATTGACCCCTAAAACACCTGACGATGGTGACGTTTGCATAGGAAGGGTTCCAAAAGACTGTGCTTAGTAAGTGATCATACTGATGTTTACAATTTTAATTAGGTTTTTATAGAAATTACTCTCGCGTATATATTTTTTGCTTGCTGTCTTTCGTTCTTTCTTCCTGGACTAAAGATTTCTATCTCTGTTAATTTACCTGAATCATTTATTCCTGTTTATAGTTGTTGTCGTCATGGTTGTTGTTCGAATTTTTAGTGCAAGAACTGCGTTATTAAATTTGAAAATTGGCTCCTGCTTTCGCAATCAAATGATTTTCTTATCTCGATATGTATTCTTTTTGCCACCGTCTTAGATATACGTTCTTGCATTTCCCCAACGGATTTTGTTGCCACAGAGTACGCTACCACAATGTACGTCGTAATCATCATCATTACTACCATTTGCAATCGACATCGAACATATTCAAAAACTTGTTAATAGAATGCGTGCCGATTGTTTTTATTGTTTTTATGAAGCAACAATAAAAGACCCCTTCCCGAACTAACTCCTTTATTGTCTTCCGAATGGTATCATCAATGCCGGGTTGATTTTATATAACGAGATTAAACATAAAAGGTCGATCAGGGTACTACGGTATATTGACTTGTTATGACGTCATAGATTGATTTTGTCGTTATCGATATATTTTCATATGTATATATGTGTACACTTAGGTTTGAGCCAAAATTTCCATCGGGATAATGGTTTTATATTTGATTAAATTTTGGGGAAAGAAAAGAATGAAAGAAAGGAACGAAGGAATTGAAATTACTGTCTTAAATTTAATGAAATTTTTAGGAAATACCGTGTGTGTTTTATAAAACATTTTTAATAGTAAAATAATTAACGCTTTTAAATTTTATAAGCTGTAATCGTTTTATATTTTATGCAGTCTTTATGATGTCGAAAAAATGGGAAATGCTATTTTTCAAAAATGTGTTATAAAAAATAGCTGAAATCAAAATGTGTTGGAAACATTAATATCTACGATCTTATCGATATTTTTTCATTTGTACCTTTATTTTCCAAAATAACAAACAACAAGGCAAAGCAAAAAAGAGATCAGAAAAATCAGAATTATTATAATTTCGTAATAATTTCTAATTCGTAGCTGCTCGTGGTATTTGCGATTCTTACCGAAAGTCCCGAAAAATTGTACTCTCAGTCTGTATCATTAATTGCTTTTTTTAAAATGCTGACAACCCCCAGACGAGGAATAAGGGAGATAAAATTAGAAAAATTGCAAACGAACGCCAGAAAGCAATCATAATAATGGTATCGTTTACTAAAGCGTTGTCTAGACACTCATGCCCTCCAGGGATTATCAAAAATCAAGTTGTAAAATTATGTAATGACCGGAACACTGCCTAAAGCAAACGTACCGGCGAAAGCGAAAGAAATTTTAATATTTTCAGAGTAGTTTTTGTTAACTCTTATTCATTGTGGTTTTGCCCCATAAAATATATATAAGAGGCTTTCAACCACCCGAGCACCCTTGATCTGTTTGATTCGGCCCACTTTTAAGAGGGTGAATAACGAATGGCACAGAAACCATTTTGCAATTTGAAGGAAATTCCCAAAGCAGTAATTTTTTGAATGCGTCACAACTAATTGTTACTTTCAGATTCCTCACAGTGGTACGACTCTAATGACGTGGTAACATTCAAGAAGTTAAATTCTTGCTTGGTCATTGCTTGTTCTGGTTTGGGGTCTAAGCCCGAATAATCATGTCCTTACTGGTGTTGGTTTGGCATTCGTTTTACCGGTTCTGTCAATCTGTCGGCAATCACTTTACTACAAATAATTTTGGATGCATACAGTATTAAAAACTATGAACCCATTTGAAAGACAGAGAAATATCTAGAATTTCAAAAGAAGGATTTTACAACAACAATACGCACAATAAGCACAAACGCAACCAATAATGAAACTAACTTTTTGAAGCTCTGAATGATAAAAAAGTATTAAAAACATGCTAAAAATTGAAGAAGCCTAACGCAAATCAATCTCAAATAGAAGAGAAGAAAAGATTTGGAAATAGAAAATTAATAGAATAAAAACAAAAAGAACAAGAAAAATATTAGAAGCGCGCATTGAGAAAGTGTATATTAATCTCTTTTATGTGGCAGCAAAGTTAAAATATATTTAAACCAAAAAGAAACCATTATCTTGATTATAACCATGACTTCTCGTTACTGTTTGTTCTTTTTGTTTTTTTCTTCGTCTGCTTTTTTGCTCTTCCTCCAAGTATTTCTTTAAATAAGCGCTCGAATTCCTTGATGCTTATGCCCTTTATCCTTTTCTTCACTTCACCATATTATCCTCACCCACCGGAAAGAAACTGACGATAAAATAGCTTTAACGAATATCATAAAATTGCGAAAATAATTTTCAAGGTTTTTTTGTGGAATGAAATTTTATCGATGAAATTAAAATAAGAAGATAAGGAATGAGAGAAAGGAAGGAAACAGAGAAGATAAGCAAGTTTAAATATTAACTTCGACTTAGCCGAAAATTAATATATAAAAATAATTAGTATTAAATAAAGTATAAAGTATATACAGTATTCAATACGTCAATTAATTCTTGAATACACTTTGCCAAAAAATATATCTACACATTTGAGTAGATGAGTATGCTGTCTATCTATCCCTGCGATTGGAGGGCATGAAGGGCGTGGCACACCCTTTTAATATTACATTTCCTTCTTCTTGGCCTTTTAGGATCTGCCCGGATTTCACACGCAGTGTTTTATAATAGTGGGCATGACACGCCCATTTCTTTGCTGTTTCATAATATCCAACACTGCGATAGCCGGTTTAAAACGTCATATTTCAGCTTCAAAATTTCAACATTGATCGCAAAATGAGGCGCGGCACTACTCCCATTTTGCCATTTTCAATCCCAAACAACCGATAATGACAACGAAAAATGACAAAATCAAAAAACAAATTGATAATTTTATGTTAAATTTCAGACAGGCGGACAATCAGATGTACAGACAGACAGCAGACGGCGGACAGACACAGACAGACACTAAATCGAGGTGATCCTTAGCAAGAATATATGTATATACTTTTCTATATCAACCATTCCTGTCTTAATGCGTTACAACCAGAAGAAGCAAGTGAATATCCGTTTTGGATGTAGGGCATAAAAATATTCCCAAAAATTATTGTTATTGTCATACTAGAAATTAAATATTGTCATTCCCTACTCCCCCCCCCCTCACCTTTCATGACGTAATTACTGAAAGAAAGAATCTCTTTTTCGTCTCTAATGGACGAAGTTTATCCCAACCGGGCGGCGTCACTTTCAGAGCGGTCAACTTCAAACCCACAAACACGCCACAAAATCAACAAAATGAAAATTTGCTGCGCTTTATTCATTTCCAAATATTTTAGCGGATGTCTCCTTGACTGGAATTTTGCAAAGTAGCGTCTGTTTGGCAACGATAAAACAATAAATTTCGATTTTAATGTGTCTTTGTTTTAATAATGAAGCATTTCAATGTATTTAGGCTTCTATCGAAATCGGACTGATCAAATATCATCACGATGCTGAATATTTTAGCAATTCCTTTTTTTTTCTTTTCCTAAAAAGATAAATTTATTAATAAGTTTTTAATTTGCCGCAACCGCTAAATTAGCCGAAAATTATTGGCTCATAAAATGGCTACTTGATTGAAATTTGTGCTTGTTCTATCGTTCATTAAAGAGCGATTAATATTTTTTATTTTGCTGCTTTTCGATAAAAATCTAAGCTACCTGTTGACACAAATCCATTACTCCACTTAAACAAATTCAAGCAAAAAAACAACTTGATGATTTTGAATGGCTTTTGAATTGCAATTTTATTAATTCTTCATTAATTATTTGATTTTGAATATTTTTTTAATCAATGAAATATCGATATTTTTTGTATAATTAATATTCGAAATTTTAATTATAATTAAAGACATAATAAAAAATCAATTCATATTAACTTTTATGAAATTTCAGGCGTTTTCTACCGATTTTAATTACTTTCTTTCGATTTCTTTTCGGTTTCCATATTTCTTTTTGTCCTAAAATAAAATTCAAATGAATTTTTTTTCTCAAAGTTGAAATTCATGAATGAAGATCTTTTTAGAGACTGCCTGCCTATTTCTTGATACACGGTAAAGACCTTCTGTTTCTTTTCCATAAAGTATTTGCAGTCGGAAATTCAGATTTTAATTGAAGATGTCCTCAATTATTGATCATAGCTCTTCAGCTGCGGGCTCCAAGATTAAAGGAAAAGACACAAAAAAGTGTCAGAAAATCGCAAAAGATAAGTTTGCACGGATATTCTAATCAAATTCTCTTCCGCTGAAAAAGAGTCTAGATTTTAAAGAAGCAGTTTTTATGAAATGTGATGTCAAGGCCAAGAATATGTTTTTATAGATAATATATGCAGAAATTCAGTGAAACCTAAATTAAATGGCGTTTCAAATTTTTATCAACCTTTTCACATTGTATTACGCGTCACTTTTCCATTATAATTCATATAATGATCTTGAGATGTATTGATGTTTACAATGTCCTGTAAGGACGAATGGAGACGAACATTCTGGCAAGATTTATAATTTTTTTATTTTAACACTAAACATATAATCATTATGATTTTTAGTGTCGCGCTAAAAAAGGTTTAACAAGATATAATTTTTACATAAAATCTTAAAATGACGAAATTTATGCAATCAAACAAACGCTTGTTTTGTTTCATTGAAGAAGTGCAGAGTAAAGCTATCTTCATACACTAGACGTCCTTAAAAAATGACGACTTCATATTTCATTTTATTCAACTTCATTAGCTAATTGAAAAGAAAAAGACGTACAAAAAACGAGTAGAAACAACACAATGAAATTGTTAATTTTTATTAGATTTCAATCTGCTTTATAAATATTCAACAGGGCATGAAATCATCACGCAACTTTGGTGGTCTTCAGGTCTTAATTTCAAAAAGATTGTCAGAAGGGAAGGGAAGAACGGAGGAAAGAAAACACACCACCATAACGCAACGCAAAACGGCAACAAGCACCATCATGACAACAATTCCCCGACCATTTCGTGAGAGCAGTCAAAAGCAGCCATTAAAACGAACATTAAAGTGATTTATTGACTTGAGTGCGATGCAGCATGGCCACAAGGCAGTGTTGTTGTTGCCGCCGCTTAGGCAGTCCGATCAACCACGCCTTATTCGCAAAGAATCTCAACGAAAAGTAAACGCCTTTTTAAACTAAGAAGACGAACCAATAGCAGTGAAGAGAGAGCAACAATTTCTTGCAATTCTTGTTTTACGAATGAATGCAGATCGTTGAAATGACCGAAAACCGGATTGAGATCTAAAAGGCAAAAAAATTTAAAATAAGATACACAAATTGTGTTAATTAAAGGAATGTCCAAAGAGGGGATGGGAACAAAAATTGATTAAAACATTTATACCAATAAATACAAGGCGCTTGGGTATCCCACATAAAAATGTCGGTAATAATTCATTAAAATAGATTTTAAAGAAGAGAGGGGCAAGATGAGTCTTCATCAAGAGATAAAGAGATAGCTGTATGAATTTGCTTGTATTATCGCATCGGTCCCAAGCAAAACATTTCGTAATGATTAAGTTGACAATGATATTTATTACCTTGGCATGATCCGAGGCCTGTTGCCGCTAATGATACTCCGGTTGCTGGATCTTGGGACACAAGGCCCTCTAGCACTAACTCTCAAATAAACCTTTTTACATATTTTTTGTGATATGTTTTTCTTGTTATTTTAAGTATTATAAATTGGAATCGGTAGAAGCTTTTTTTAATTTTTTGGCATCTTAAAACATTTTAATTTTCAACCAACAAATAAAATAAAATGGTAGTTAATTAATGAAGGCGAATTAACATCTATAAATTAACAAACATTTCTTTCTTTTTCTCCTAATTTTTCTTTCTCTTCCACAGAATATTGATTAAGTTGTTTCGTGGAAAGAGTTGCTATTCCATTAATAAATTAAAAATATTTCATTAATTTATATATTTGGGGTTCAACCTTTTTTTACAAAATAGTTCGGACTATATATAATTTCAGTAGCTATTCAGTTTTAAGCCAACAAATAAATGCAAAAGAAGAGAAAAATTTTTAAAAATTTCGAAGGCTTATAAATAATTAAAATCAATTCATATAATCATTAGCGAGTAGACGCAGAATTAGGTAAATATGATGTATTAAAGGGCCGCCCCCTGCTGCTCGTAAAATAAAAATAGGGGTTTTATTATTTATTGAATTTGCATGAACGACAATGTACTAAGGTGTCGATGCAACGTCTTTCAATGGAATTGAATGAACTTTACCGAATTTTTAAGTGAAATTTTATTAAAATTTAAATTAAATTATTTTTAAAAGCTTTGTAAAACCCCAAAGCAACCCCTAAAGCCTTCGAAACGTAATTTGAATCAGCATTCATTATTTTGATTCACGAGGAATGCTGTTCGAGTTAATAAAATTCATATTTATTCATACTGAAAGTTTATGTTTCATTAAAACCATCTCATTAAACTTAACCATGCTTGGTGAAAGACATGTCCAATAATCTTTAAATATACTACCCTTAAACAACTACATACTCTCACTGACTAACTTATCACCCTATTATTTGCCTTCTTCTTCTTCCTCTTCTTCTTCTTTGATTTGATCTACGAACTCTCAGTGATGGGATTTCATCTCATGCCAAACATTCCAAAACACAATTCATGACAATTTAATGTCACTTCTAGGCATTTGAATGCGTCTATTATAAATCCCCCAACCGATACCGTAATGAAGGGAGTCATATCAGAAAGCACAAAACACGAAATGCATACAACACATGCAAGACCGACTCGTAGATCTTTTTAATACCCTTTTAAATGTCCATGCGGGAAATGGTCTATTATGGCATATAGAAGCATCCATAAATGCAAGGTGAGACGGATGTGTGGCGGACGGACTACCACGTATTCACCGGCAGTTGGTGGAGGTTATTTAACGAAGGGATGGTAACTAAATATGTAAAAGCCTAGATTTACTCGCTAGATATACGAAACTCGAATTTACTCGGACGGTGCGGTACAGTAGACAAAAGTGGGATGTGGCGTAGTGGAGAATGGTACGACATGATATCGTGAAGTATATTACGTAAATACTTTACGGTAATCTAATGGAACAGGACGGTTTACAATTGGGGGAATTTTTGCCTAAGGGTCTTTTGAATAATAATAATAGAAATAACAGCAATAGCAGTCGGTCTATGCTGTTGCTGATAAGGTTCTCATTCATGACAATCGCTCGGATTAGTTTGCAGAAATTTATTGTGATGACCTTTTCAACGCCGCCAGGCGAAGATGGTAATCTCCGGGAGCTTTACACCTGCCAACGGCCACAAAAAGAGGACGAACAAAAACGGAAACCATAAAAAGGAACCAACGAACTTTAAAAAAATTATAATTCCTTTTTGCATTTATAAATTCTAGTAATTTTCTTTAGCTGTTTTTTAAAAATGTATTATTTAAATTTGAAAAGAACGATTTTGTGCAAAGGGCTTTAAACTTACTCAACGCGGCTCATTCATTTAAGAAATTTAACGTTGATTAAATTATTTCAATCAATTTTATTTCAAGAATAACTTTTGAACAACTTCATAAAATCGAACTTTCGAAATGCTTTTTGAAATGAACAGTACTCGCCTCTTTTTGTGTTTCAGGCATGTCTGATCAATGCAATACTTTCACCAACCCTTAAAAAACAATGGCAAAAATTCACGTCGATTTTATCTACTAAAAATTGAGTGTATTAAGAGGCGCAAAATAAAATTTTATCGTGTACCGACGGAGCGATATCCAGTGGGGCGTAATAAATTGACCCTTTTATGGTGTCATAAGCCCAGGATATGACAATATTATGCGTGGGTAGACGCATCCGAGCCATTACATCCAATAACTGCATTCATTCAATGAAGCAATATTTGTTTTAACTTTGATCGAATGTTAAAACAGGAGAAAACACACACTCGCACAAACAAAAACACATGCGGTTACGGAGAACAAAAGGTCTGCAGGACATAAAACGGTCATAGTCGCGTTGCTGCTATTGTTGTTGTCCACTGCAAAAAACGCACCAACGAGTTGCAAAACGAATTTAAAAACCAACATTCCTGAAATGCATCCTTCCAACTGATGTTGACCATCCGCGCCAAAACCCGAGCCGGACCGCAGGGTCATATATTTTTATACACAAAATCCATGCGTCGCATCCGAAATTGTATAAAAAATAAACATCGAAATATTTTTTTAGGAATGGCAACTTTTTTATTTTTAAAAAACAGGCGAAAGGCACGAAGGGATATCGGGATACTGAAATATGTGCGACTAATTGCTTTCATACTGAGTGAATGTACATGATAATGTTTTGTCACCAGAAATTTATTGGTCATAAATTTTAAAAAACACACTTCTCAAGAAGACGAAGACTTCTAGGAATCTGCTTAAACATAAATAAAACTAGCATCAAGCAAAAATTTATATTTTGGAAGAGAGACCAAATCTTTGATGAACCTAGGTGCATCTGTAGATGCTCCCACGAGATCACAATTAAGAAAATTTTGCCAATCTGATTTTAAGTGTTCGTCCCTTTGGTGACAGTAATAAATTTGCTTTATTTAATGTTAAATATTTCCTTAATCTGTGATGTGCAGTCACCGGACTAAGTTCATCTGAACCGATCTGAAGTGCACTGGACGTAGCATGAAGCATCGTGTTAAGTTCCTCAATTAAGTGAACATTAAAGCAATTAACTGAATTGACATTTATGATGTGTATGTGTGTTGGCGTCAAATGGTCGCTATGGCTTTTATTGTGATATACGAGGAGTTCCTTGTTGGCGCTGCAACGCCCGACTTACCCGTTTCACGATCGCCCCAGACTGAGTCTCCGGAATGAACGCATCAAATATGCATAAACTTCAATGCACAAATACGACCCCCTACGCTTTCTCCTCCTACTTTTCAGACGCAAGCATTTGCTCTCTTCATTTGTGTTACAACAACAATACAACAGCAATAAAAACAACAAAAAATAACAAATATGATCGCTTTTAATGGATGCTTTAATTTACCTTCAATGGCTTTTAACCAGACAGACAAATAGCCAGAGGAGAGCCTGAATCCTGCGATATCTGCCATCCACTGCCTTCCACAAACACCACTGACATTCATCCCATTCGTGTCTTTTTCCGCCAGCATACATTCGTGCTCTGAATGAGGATTTGCGGGTGATTTGCGGAGTGTATGTTATTAGGAGTAAGAGCACAATATGGTCCTCTTTAGTCTAATAAAACCAAGTACTGGTATTCATATTTGTGTTTGCTTCGTTTGTTGTTATTGTTAAGGTTGTTGTTGTCGCTGCTGTTGCTTCTGCATATCGTGTATACAGACTATTATTAAGTGCAAAATTAGAGTTTATTGCAAATTGCTTTTTGTGTCACGTTACGATATTTATTTGTCTACGCAATTTCATACGAACATGTCTTGAGATGAGTAAAAATGAATTGGGAGCTCAAGTAGTTCACTGTCTTTTGTTTTGAGAGCTTGATGAAAAACAAATAGAAGAAATAAATCAAAAAAAAAGAAAGAACCAGAATATAAAAGTTAATGTAATATTAAACATTATATATATTTTCTTTTTATTATTTCTTCCACTTATTAATTTCCATTTATTATAAGTATTTTTTTTCAATGATTTACCAAGTACATTTTCGAAAGATATTTTTCAGAGAAATGAGAAATGTAGTGGATGAATAAGTAAATTTCTAAGTATACTAAAATATTGTTAAATTACGTTTCATTGTTTCACTTTGGTGTTCTTAATAATCACGTTAATCATCTACACCCAAAAAATAAGAGTATACAAAACCCTTAATTATATAAATGTGACAGAAAATTTGTGAGTCTCTTGGTGCCATATTCGTTTTAACGGTTTTGATAATCAGATACCGCAAGCAAGCGGCATACATTATTGCTAAAATTGTCATCAGCTCACACTGCCAACATTTTCTTGCCGCAAAAGTGGCGAAACTTCCGATAAAAGGACATCTATTTTTATGGACCATGTTGTTTATGGACATCTTTTGTTGTTTATGGACCATGTGAGCGACTGTTAAAGGATTATTGGTGATTTGAGAATGAACATACTCGAACATTGTTCTTGAACAGCATCAAATCGAAATTTCAGCAAATTAAACAAATTTAAAGTTGAAATTATAGCCAGTTGCGACTGAAGCAAGAGCTTAAAAATTAAGCAACATAAAAAGTTCAAAAACAAAAATCCGGACTCTAATCAAATAGTATTTAATTGAATCAAAATGAAAAATTCAGTGAAGAAATTAATGAATAAATTAATCTGTATATGTTCAAAAGTTTGAAATCAATCTAATATGTAATTCTGCATACAAAAGCAATCGGTGGCAGTGATCCAACTGACCCTCTCTTGAACGCAAGGTCTAACCTCATCCATTGGAAACGTTGCGTTATCTTCCCCTACACACAACGGATTAACTTCTATAAAATTTCGACCTCATTTCAGCCAAATTCTTTATTTTCCCTTTGGGGAGAAATTTACATTTCTCTGGTAATGGATATTTCGAGTTACTTTGTGTTCTTTTAATTACAAAGGGAGCATTAGAAATGGTAAAATAAAAACAAAATTAATCCAAATTTTTTGTTTGTGAAAAATCTTTAGCGTGAAATTCCAGCGTGGTTGGAAATGTAATTTTGAAAAAAATATATTTGAAAAAGTATCAATGCCCCCACCACCCTTAAGTCTACCCTTATTCCCCCCAACGTATCTTTTATTTGATAAACCCCAGGGCCAAACCGGAGCTGTTAATCAATTCACGCTCGGTCACTGCCATTTGATGCTCTTAAATGACGGTGACCGAGCCATACAGTATGATATAGTACAAATCGATTGCTAAGCCACACCAAGAGACTTGCTAACACCCTGATATAGCAGGTCCGTCCCAAATAGGCGTTCATGGAGGTTCGTTGGGATTTCGTGGCAGCTGTGATTTAAACAGAATTATACTTGCGTAAAAGCTGTTGTCCAAGACCTAAAGATCGGAAGAGGTTTTAGGCGATGCCTCAGCGTACTTTGGGAAAAACGTGTTCTTTCGCATGACTGCACAAATACATAACGTTGTTTCTTTGAAGGCTGCAACATAAATTGGATGGCTCCAAATATTATGGCCGTTGAATGGCGAACCAACCTTTCCCATGTGATATGGCCCGCCGTAGAATAAGACGCAAGACTAAACCAAGAAGACAGTAACCAAGTTAAATAAAGCTTTCCGAATTAAATCTGTCTTAATATGTCTTGGCTTACCGTAGGAGACAACTTTGGTTTTGGCTCGGTTAAATTTAATGGAATTTAATGGATATTTTATAAAATATATTCTAAAATTCAATGAAATATAAATAGAATTGCTCTAGATTCTCAATTCTCAACAAAAACACCAACAATAACATCAATAACGATAGTATTTTCAGTGTCAATGTCGATGATGGTTCCTCACTTCATAAAATCACATAATTTTATTTAAGTTTATGAGTTCTAGTAGACAACATCATCACGATTATCATGATCATGTTCATTAAAGTTATTATCGCTGCCACAATCATTATGATCGACATTGCTGACATCTCTGGCATTTCTTTCAGAATTTCCAAGTTGATTCCTTGATTTTGTTGTTGCTTTCTCTCTATTTTAGTTGCAGACGCCTTGACTGACTCTGCGTCGGTCTTCGAAGTTATTCGCTAATTTACGACCACTAAAAGTAACGATCTATGAAGTCATAAACGATACGCTTTGTTTTTGTTTCTTGTTGTTCTTTTTCTTCCTAGATAAAGAATCTATTTATTCTTTCTGCATGAATTTGTTAATTTTGTCTGCGAAATCTCTGATGGTCGTAATGGGAAGTTTGAGCTGACAAAAAAAGACGACAAGGAAAATTGTTTTGTTTTATTTAATTTTTAAAACTTTTTACCAGATTTTTTTCGTAAAGTATCGTAAGGTGTCTTAAGTCGACGAAATGAAAGGTGAAATTTCAATTTTTAGACATCTTTTAGAAAAATTAAAGTGAATTTTGAATTTGATGTCATCTAAAAAATATCCAAAAATAAAGTAATGGGAAAATATATCTATATATTGAAGAACTCTATGTTTTCTATATGTAAAAATTTTCTAAATTTTCTATAACTTACGAGTTTATGATGTAAAACTAATTTGCCAAGCCAGAATTATTGCAAGTGTAAACAATCCTAGACTAAATCGCAATGAATTTGATCGATTACGAAAATTATTATTCTTTGACGGATATTGAGAATTTTCATGAAATATCTCTATCTCTACGCCATTTTTCAGAGGATATATCAAAATATAGTAAAAGATTGAGTTATAAAAAAGAATTAAAGTAAGGGAAACTTTTTTAATGAAACAAGCAGAAAAGAAACTAAAGGAGCCTTTAGTCTTTAGTCTTTATTAAGTCTAGGTAGAAACTTATTTCTTCAATTTAATTAAAATATATTTTCGATATCTTTTTCCCTTCATTTTCTACTCGTTAAAAGTGCCATAACATAAATTCAAAGTGGAGTCGGGGCCGAATCCTGAGTCATTAAGGCCTTTGCTGCACAGCAGGGCAACACCCTGTAATAGAGTGAGAAGTCAGTTTTATTGACGCTGGTCAGCTTAGCCGTGTTTGTTTCACCACGAGGCGGTGGGCTTCTTTTGACCCCACGGTAAAGGGGTCGCCCGTGGAGGATTCCAGATGCAAGGAAGAAAACTCTTATGGGTAGGTGACATTTTGCAATCTGAGCACGTTTAATTTCAACGTTGTGTGTTTATAAACTTTTAATGGCGCGTGCAAAACATATCAAAAATATCGTTAAAATTGTGGCGAAATCATGAGTCCAGCAAGGACTCGTTCATTTGTGAATATTTTATATCATATTTTTTTAACTTAATATTGACTCTTATTTCATTTAACGCCGCATATTTTAACTTTTTATTTTTATTTTTGTAATATTTAATATTTATTTTAACATTCATAAAAGTTTCCATTTTTCAATAATTGTTAAATATTTTAATAATTTAATATTTTTTGCGTTTTCGTTTTTCAACATTTCAAAATTTATTCTAACATTAAACTGCATTATATTACACGTGCTTAATTTTAATTAGTTTTGTAATTTTAACATTTAATTTAGAGCTTCAAATATTTAATAATTTTAAATTCTTGAAGTATTATTCGAAGTAATTTTCAAAGTTTTTTTCAAATTTTTTTTTCAAATTTTCAGCGAAGGATGATTGAAAAAGTTTCCCCTTTTTTGAAATAAATATTTGTTTCCTATCTTTTAAATTCTATTTAATTATACTTTCCATTTTACTTTTTTAAATTAGTTGCACGTCAAGGATTTGCTCACGTACAGTTTTCTTAAATGTTCTTCCGAAAGAAATAAATAACATCCTTCGACACACCCTGCGCCTTCCTGTTCTTCTTTCCTATCTGCTACTTTTTCTTAATTTCGTAGATTTATTGTTGTTGCTGCTTTGCTTTGGAACGAACTACAGCTTCTTTAAATGGTCGTCAATCGTTTTGCGCTTGAAATTTGTTGCAGCTTTCATTTTATCCTTGTTCCACCATCTTCCCACCCCATCCGCCAGCACGTACTGCTCACCCCCCCGCCATTACATATTTTTATACTTCCTCTTGTTTTAAGATTGTGCAACGTGCCTGGAATTGCTTTTAATGGTCGTTGAAACAACATAACGTTCTGAAGTTTTTCTTTTATTTTTCTGTTTAATGTTTCATGTTAGAATCGTTCGTCTTTCCTCCTTCTGCACACACTAGCTGTCAGAAGGATATAATGAGAGGAAGGCAACATAAGAATCTCGTTAAGATATACTCTTTCCTCGGTAATGTTCGTAAGCAACAGCTGCTCCGTTCTTCCTCGAAATATTTTGCAAAGCACAAATTCAAGAAAAAAGTTATTAAAGTTATCAAAATGGGGTTTACTGTTTAAGAATTACGACTTCTAAAACTTTATAAAGAGTTTAAGTTGTAAGAACAGATTAATTTAAGTAGTTTTTCAGTAATTAGAGGGTTTCTGTAAACTCCTTCTCTCCCTTTTTCACTAACGTCTTAAGTAAAAAACGGGGCAGTTTTAGAATTTATTGAAAAAGTTATTTTAAAATTTCTTTAAAGTTACTAAATGAATTTATGGATCCACAAACATTTTCTTGAGCATTCAAATTTAAATATCCTTACTTTGCAAATGTACAAAATATCTATCGCCTACATATCATCACGTTTTCGACCTATTTGTAGCGATCTGATTATCTCTAATATACTCTAAAAAATCCCTAAATCAACTAATTAGACGTTATTATTGTCTATACATAATCACACATATCCTTAATTCCAGCTGCATCGGGTCGAGGATTTAGTATTCGCTTCAATAAAACCAAAAAAGCAAAACACTTTGAGTTCCATTAACAATTTTTCTAACAATTTTCGCTTACGCAATTTGCGTAATTACGTAATTTCTTATTAATTCGAAATGAAGATACATGCCCGAGAAACAACGCCATTCTAGCATACAGAAACAAAAATAAAAGCAGCATCGACGTCGCCCGCAACTATGCCCATCAACAACTACAACAAATAAATTATGACGCAATAAAAATTAAGCTCGAGTAAATCAGCCCAAAACATAAAAGTGATATAACCATAAAACAGCAATAACAAAAACAACAATAATAATAAAGGCTGGAGGTCATTTTTACTTCATCGGACTTCAATCTTCAGTTAATATTCATTACCTCGGAGTTTATTTGTTTCCAAAAACTCAGTTGAAGGGGTTTGAAAAGGAATGAAAGAAATGAGTTGACAACATTATCACGATACCAACAATGCTTTCTGCTCCGCCATACGTGATATAATTCCGGGATAAGACAGATTTTATTGAAATATGAATGCTCGCAATCTCATTGGAATGATGACAACCATTTGCAAAAAGTGTTTAAAAATGTGTTTAAGAGATGTTCGTTTGAGAACATAATTTTAGCTCTAAAATATCATTGAGTTCGTTTCAGGAATTTTGTATTCGCTTTGTGTAATTAAAACGTGCATATGGAAATGAACGCAAATTGGCATTCGTAAGCAAGGAAAGAGGATCCCATGAAGAGGATTATGATATGAAATAATAATAATAATAATAATCGTGTATTAAACTTCGAGAGAATCAAACTAGTCAACATATGACGTCATCGGAGAATAGTTGTAAAATATGAGTCTGATTAATTATTCAAATTTCTTTATTTTCTCATTGGATGTATAGACAGTTTTCTTTGCTTTTGTTTTTGCATTTGTCTTTATATTTGTTCGCCTATCTTTCTCTCCCTATTTTATGTATCTCTCCGTCTACCAGCAAACTCCTCTGGTCTGTCTGAATAATTGGTAGTTATGTTCGTGTGTGTGTGTGTGAACTCGATACCGATGGTACAACCATTTGAATAATAATTTTGATTTTTAATATTCTGGAATAGACTAGGTTTTATTTATTTACAAAGTTATTGGATTCTGTGGTACATGTGGGTATGAATGAATATACGGTTTTGCATAAACGGAAACACCCACTCATTGGGCATACTCGTCCATGTAACCATCACCCATGCATGTCTACACAAACACTCACAAATTCATATTTTGCAATCTTCACTCAGCAAAAAATAGTTTCAGAGGGTTGGTAAGATTGAAGCATTTATCTACAATTATCAGTGATTCTCAAACATTTTCTGCTTTTAAATACATTCCTGCGATCAACAGCATTGCCATCTACCTAATCCTTAAATTACAAACGCTCTTTTGAAACTTCATAACCATAAAAACTACTTGGGAACAAGCAAACAAATTAAAGTGTGCTTAAGTGAATTTGAGGATTAATTTGTCACAAAAAGCAACAACGAAATAACAAATATTTAGTAAGAAACTCGTTAAAATTTATCAAAATTAATTAAAATTACAATTTATTAAATCATATTCAAATTTAATTTTTGGGTTTTTACGTAGTTTTTAATGTATTCCAACATTTCAAAAATATTTTTTATATTTTTGACGCCAATATTTAATGCTTTCTTTACTTTTACAGATTAAGAAAATTACTAAAATATTCATTCTCAAAAATATTAAATATAAAAGAATATTCACGTTTTTATGACGAAACAACTTGTATTTCGTGTAAAATCAAACTCTGTAAACTAGATTCAATTCCTTTGAATTCGTTTAAAAAAATTACTTTACCAACATCATTCTTATTTGCTTTACCTTTGTTCGATTGATTACGCCACATCACTTTATATAAAACTGAATAAATTTACTTTCACTCAAATTCCAGTTTGGGGACTCCTGCGTCAGACGGTAATACACAGAGCATTAAAAGAAAACGTCATGAAACAGAAAATTCTACACTTCATTCAAATGGAACGTAACGCTTTTGCAAAAAGTCCTTTTGTTACGAAATTAGGCCCCGCCTATCTCCGTTATAGGAGACGCTGAGAAAAGGCGAAAAAGGCAGGCAAGTAGAAAACCATTATTCAGTAATGCTGCGTTTATTGCATCTTTAGGACTCTACCTTAATTGCTTTCAATGTTGCCGATGTTCTTCCCGGTACTGTTCCCGATGCTGTTGCTTCCGCGTTACCCTTCATTCATTTTAATAGCAACAGTTTTTTGTGTGCATCAGCCGGTTACAGTTTCTGTGTGTGTGACTATAATAAGTTACCGAGCGCCGATGCCCGGAGGTAAAGTCCGTAAAGGATTTTTGTTTCTTAATCATAAGAGAAGAGAAAACTTTATAAAAAGTTTTTTTTCGATTTATAAGTTTAAGTTTTTCTTTTTTTCTCAATTTATCCGGCCGGTTTAAGGAAGATTTAATAGGAAAAAATTACCCAACTTTAGCGGGTTTGGTGAGAAGGCTGTTTTGGCCATTATTTTCGATCCCTTTTTAAGACTCAGCTCGTGTGATGAGAAGTTATTTCCGGCATGTTTGTGTGTTCGCTTTGGAGGAGACGACGAAGTCTCGCTTTTTCTCTTTCTACCCCTATTGGAACACTTACACACGTATACACGATACACATAAGCACATCCACACACGGAACCGCACGCATTTATATATTTACATATATATATACATATATACATTCGATGACTTCCACTTTGGATGCCACCCATAGTTTTTTGTTGATTATTGTATCCTTGCGTTGCCTTTTCCTTGCTCTTCTTCTTCTTCTTGAAATGATATCGACGGAGTTCGTTACGCTTGGGTTCATTTTGCACATTTATTGGTTTTTCTTTTTTTTTCGTGCAGTGCTGTTTTTCCCCCTTTTTGCCTTTTTGTTCATTTCCGTTTCCGTTCGCCATCGTTGCCATTCCGTACGGTCGTAAAAAAGATTTATTGAGAAGACGCGCTTCTCTTGAGGCGCACGTTCAGCTCGTAAAATTCGTTTGCTTCAAAGACGCCTTGATCGTTGCGACAAGGATGCCGTTTCTTCGCTTCTGGTTGTTTGGTTGGTTTTGCGAAATAGCGTTAGAGTTAAGTCGAGGGAGTAGGAGGAACTAAGAGCTTCTACCAAATTGGAAGAAATCTTTCTTTATATTAGAAGTTGTTGTTCTTTGACTTTGTTGTTTTGCACAGTTGGTCCCCCGGTGGTCTATAAAGGCAAAGAGTGAATATCTAGAATTTCTCAAGACAAATGTTTGTCTTTCTTTCGTTTATTCCTTCATGCATTTCCGACATCAGCACCATCGGCGTGGATTTTCCCATGTCGCTTCTGAAATTATTTTCACTTTTTTTGTTTTCTTTGCAACTTCTTGTTGGCATTCTTTCATTGAACCTCTTTCTCCACGAAATATTGTCGCAGCTGTTACTCTGTTGCCTTTTCTTTGGTTCCCCCTTTCCTTCTTTGTCCTCCAGCAAGGCATCATTATTTGTTTTACCCCTACTTTTTGCAAGCGGTCTGTTACCGCATGTTTCTGATGATACTGATCATTTTTCAGCGCGCGTTCAAAATGAGATCATATTTTTCTTACCTAATTCCGATTTATGGTCACCATCGTGAGTTCCGTATTTTCATAAAATAAAGCATTAAGACCGTCACTTTCAATCAGACTTAACTTAAAATATTTCGCAATTTCATTTTCCCCGCGTCGGAGAAATGGGGTACGGAGACGAAGTGATAAGAGAACGATAAGGAGAATGAGAGGTTGAGGCAATCGACATCACATCAGATTTCCTTAAGGAAGCAAGAAAGGGAGGTGTCGGTTTTTTGGAAAATATTTACGCTTTAATGGAATAAATTAAATCAGTGATTGATTAAAACGAGTTAACATTCAATTTACGCTTGTACGTAATAAATGTCTAATTTCAGTGACGTCAAAATTGTTTTTCTATTTATTTAGTACGAAGTGGTAAGACGTCCGATGACTGATTACTAACATAGATGATAGTTTTTTCTTTCAATTAGTTTTGCAGATTATTGCATAATTAGTATACAGATAAACATATGTTAATTATATGAAATATAACTAGCATAAGGTTTATTACTTACCGGTACGAGGAATTCATTTATCTCCACAAATGTTAAATAAACAGGTAAAATCTGAACAGATTTTGTTGGGTTTTCCCGATTTTTCTACAACTTTTTCACCACGAACGACGATATTTTTATATAAACGATAATTTTTTTTATTCTAGTAGACTTTATCATGCGTACGGTTTTGCAGTATTCCTTGAGAAAATACCGTACTCTTTGCTACCGTCAACTATCAAAGCCGAAAGGGTACACACCGTTTATAAAAAGCTCTTTAAAATGACTTACTTTACACGGATTATTCACTCACTGGAAAGCCGGTGTTTTACGGATGACATATCAATACATGAGATGACACATCAATCGCAATATGGATTTATATCGACAAAGTAACAAAAAATAACTAGTAAAAGAAAAGAGCAGAGGCAAGAAAAATACGAAAAGGGTCTCAAATTCAAAGCAAATATCGAAAAGAAAATCGACGATACGTTTGCCCTTGTCGTCTTTTTCTATTCTTTTTGTCTGTTTTATTTTTGGTTTTCTGCAGAAGAAATGCGATTACAATGCTAAAAACTATCCTTGCAGCAGGTATAACAGCCCAACGCGTTAGCTGGATGTATTTTCAATGGGTCTTAAGGGAAATTTAGAGAAAACGTTGATGCTAAAACATGAAGGATATTAATAATAAAAATAATAAAAAAAGAAGAAAGCTATTAAAAATTATTGCTTGTTTTTTCAGAAAGTTTAAAGGTCAAGAAAAATTGCTTACGGACTGATAGCTCATAAAGAGGAAGATAGAGTGTGAATGAAGGGAATGGAGGGATAGGAAAAGTGATTATTGACGCGTCCGTTTTTGTTTTTTGTGAATCTATTTTAATTGCCAGCCAGACAGAAACGAGCTCTAATATTTTACCTTGAATTTGTGCCAGAATTAGTTTAATTCCTATTTAATTTTTTGAAGACATAATAAGTCGTTTCGTCCATATACTTGTCAATTGCTTTATCATAACGTGTCCTCCAGAGCAACGTTGTTTTTGGTGAATTATCTCAAAAGAAAATGTGAGTAGGTTACACCTGCCAGAAGAAATAAAAAACCAAAGCAGGTGGAGTCATAAAATAAAAATATGAGAATTTAGAACATTGTTTAAAAATGCAAAAAATTGAGACACTAATTATACAATTGGAAAATTAAAAAAAAAGCATGAACAATCGTAGCATTACAAATGAAATTTACAATTGTAATGTACAATTGTAAGCTAAAAAACTAGTAGAGACAATTTAAAAACAAAAACCTTCTACGAAATTAATAAATTTTTTATTGAGTTAAAGTTATTAAGAAATAAAATATTCAACTTTTAAGTTTACTTCTTTACTTTTTTAAGAAACTTTAAGTTTACTACTACACTGAAAAAATAAGTAATTTTAAATTATGAATAAAAAAATCAAAAATAAAGAAAACAAAGAACCTAAAAAAGTTGAAGTATTAATATGAAAGCCTGCGGGGGAATCCTTATTTATAAAATCAGAAACAAATGGTTTAAAAAGTTAAAAAATTAATTTAACGTATTTTCAAAGAAACCAATTAAATTGAAATAAATTTAAAAGAAAAGAAGTCAGAACACTAACTTCGGCCTGACTGAAGCTTATACACCCTACATCCGTAATATAAACTGATAATTTTAGGAGTACTAATATTTAATATCAGAAGAGGGCGCGGTTCCCATGCAATTTCGCCCATTTTTAGAGCCAAACAGTACTTATAATAATAGGGAATATTTTTGCCAAACTTCGTAAAAACATCTGCCCTGCAATCGTTATTTCTCCAGTCATACAGCCGGATATAGTGACAGACATTGAGACAGACAGATAGATAAACGGACGGCAATAAATGGATTCAGGAGCTATTCTCGCCAAATTATTTTAAATTGTCCGCCGCGCAGACAAATTGCCCTTTAAGGCTTTACGGATGGATGTACAATTTTAATACAACCTAGCCTTTTGTATGCAGTGTATACAAAATTTGATAAAAAGACTTAAAAACAAGACTTTTAAAACAAGAATTTTATAATTAAAAAACTCGAAGGTGGTGAAAAATTTATAAATCAAGTTTTGTCAAGTCAACGAATAGACAATTCCTTGAGATCGTATTTGTAATGGCGATTTATGAAATTTCTCATAAAATGTTTTATTTTTTAAAATATTATAGCTCTTTTCTGCGACTTTAGTTTTGGTTAATGGGCCGAAGAGCGCGGCCGAAGCCTTTTATAATAATAAAATAAAAAATTCACTCAAAGTCAAAATAAAAATTCTCAAAAGTGTTTTTAGAACAAAGAACTCATTGCCATTAAAAATTCCACGCAACAAAAAGAAAGAACAGGGAAGAAGAAAAGACCCCAAATATGAACCAAAGGATCAAACACAAGATGAGAAACAGAAATAAAATTCTGAGCAGTTTCCTTTGTATCTTTTCAAATATCGTTAGAGGCAGGCTAAGAAGAATGTCTTATCCAGTAACGACAGCTGCTCATAGTGGCAAATGTTCTTAACGACCAATAAGAAGCCGTTTATGCATGAAGCATAAGCAGACTCCGCAACGAAAGGAGTTCCTACCTTCTGGTAGGAGCCAAAGGAAATCAGCTTTTGAAATGCACCAACAGTCTCTAACCTTCCGCATTCCTTCGTTTTCTGCATCTCTAAGATATTCTTTTCATTTCCTTATTTCTTTTTGTTTTCTTTAGAATTTGTCTTGTAAGAGTATTTTTCTCTGGGCGCGCATTTACGTTTGGAACATCTTGCGTAATTGTTGCTGATGTTGGTGTCACGGCTTTCGCTGGTGGTGGTCTCGGTGTTGGTTTCTTTGTTATCTTCTTATTGTTCTTGATATCTCCTGTTTGCCTTCTCTGACTTTAACACCATGATCATCATTGTCATCGTCATCATTATAATCATTGCCATCGTATCTCGCCAAATAACAATTCCGTTAATACTTTCGCAGTCTAAAACGATTATTTGGACCTAAATGTGCGACTAAAATCAATAAAAACCGGAGCTTAAATTTTTCCTCATTTTTTTCTTTACTTTTCTGCTTTTTTTTGCCCTCGAACTACTGTTTCTTTTTTGTTGTAACATCGTTCGAGAGCACGGAAATTCTTCTTCTCTTGAACTCCGAAACAAAAAAGGAAAAATTTACTACATTTAAAAAAAAGTATATATAAAACTGCATAAAAGAAACTTTAGCGGTGGGCGTGTATGCTCATGCGCTTATACGTTTTCTCATAGTAAAAATAATTTCATTCTATTTTATCGTATTTTTATAGTTCTAAAGGGAATTTTCTAGAAAAAAATCGCAAGCTTTTAAAACATTATTTTTATCGAATCGAATACTAAAAATTAATTGGTTTTATTGCTTAATATTATTAAAGGCGTTTACATAAATACATATTTCTTATCTAAATAATATTTTTGAAGAATAATTTTTTTACATGCCAAATTTCTGCCAGTGTTTCGTAACGCACTGATAAAATAATTTTTTAAAAACGGTTTTTATTTTATATTTCTTTAGGAAATTTTTTAAAGATTTCAGTAGATTTTGGAACAATTCAAGAATTTTTGGTGTTTAGTCTAATCTTCAGCTTCTTCATTTCAAGTCAAAACATGTTTTGGTCTTTGGTTATTGCACTCAAGTGGAAATCTTTATTGATTCTTGAAAAATATGTGAATTTTTATCGTCAGAAAGACCTTTTTACATTTAGATATTATTTTTTTCAACTAAATTGAAACCTTTTGTAAAGTTAGCTATTTCGTTTTTATTGCGTTTCAGCCATTGAAGGAAGAATCAACAACCAACAAAAAGTGGTAACAAGAACAACAACAATAACAACAAAACATAATTATACCGGCAATGAATGCATTGAAAAGGATTTCAACAAACTCTGGAATTGCTTTCAGAATGTCAGCAAAAAGGCGAAATATGATATAAAATTGGTTACAAAACAATAATAAAAGGCACCCATATATGCGATTGGATAAAAGTGCAAAAGAGAGGGAACGAAGTATTGCTCGCTCGCTTTTGAAAATAATCACACACTCGCAATGAATCCCAGCGGCAACGAGTTTATGCGATAAAAAGTTTCGCTTGTTATTTTTAATGGGCGACAATAATCGTTAAAAGTCGTCAGAATAGTTGCTGCAATCGGTGTTGTTGTTGTTGCTGCTGTTAGCGTTGTTGCCGTTACCTACGATAGAATATCAACAAAATTAATCCAGCTCAGCGAATCAAACACACAAAAACGGTTTCTGACATTTGCATTGTGTGAATGGTGAGGGGGGGGAGGGGATTAGTTAATTCACCGGTAATACCGAGGAGGAGGATTGGAGACCCACCGGTATGCGGGCAATCTACCTTCTAACTAAAACTTCTGTAACTTTTTCTCGACTTTTCACTGCATTTATTCTCGATGCTTTCGTTAGCAACACCATCCCTCCCACCCCCTTTTCTCCATTACTTCTACCGCTAAAACAACTTTAACCAAATCAAACCAAGTTAAAACGTACTGTATTTTCTTTTTATGCAAATTCCGTTGCCTACTTTGGAGACTAAGTCGCTGCCATCATCGGAATCATCACCGGCACCATCATCATACGCCGCTTACGGTATTCTGCGGATGTACCGATGCTGAAAATGTTCTTGTTGAATGCTTTGAATGGAGAAAAGTATCCTCCGCGTCTCCCTACCTGTTCCTTCTCTCATTTAAAATTTTTATAAACATTCTAGAATTCTAATCAAGATTTTCGTGCTACCGACTTTTGATTTTGCTTGTTTCTTTCGTTTGCTTCTCCTTTTCAATGTTCTTTCTTGTTCTTCTTATGGTTATGCTGGTTACTATTGCTATTTTTGTTTCAAACGGAAATGGAATTTTGAAAGTAACTTTGCGATTTCCATGCATACCCACCTAGTGCTCACCTAGGCATACACTGATGAAATAAGAGCGGTGGGGGCGGCGAGGGGGCGAGAGAGGGAGAGAGACATTCCCGGAGTTACCAAAGAACCGACGATAACGATGGGCAACAATCGTTAACTAAATCCTGAATGGACCGAGAGACGACAGATCGGTGTCGTTGAATTTCACAACTTGAAATGTTGTGTTGATGACACTTTTTGGTAATATTTTGATGCTTACGAAGACGGTCAATTTAAATACAAATTAAAATCTAACAAAAGAAATCGTTTAATGAAAAAGCTTTCAAATAGAGTGGCTCGCGACACCGATAACTATAAAATTTGAATGAAAACGGGAAGTTGTTTCAGAAGCGGCTGGAGAGAAGTAACGTTCACATTTCGTGTTTTTTTTTGTCGTTCTATTTTTTTTATTGTTTGTTAAATAAGAGGCGTTTATTATAAAATGTAAAAAGAAATTCAATTCGAAAAGTTTACAGTTGAAAAAAGTTGAGATGACTGTTAATGATGATGCTCCCCTCTGATTAGAGTGGTTGCCTTATATGCAATCTATGCCGAATTGAAGGGATCATGGTTGTCAAAATCAATTCTGATTATCTTCCCGATAGTTTAGTGTCAGTTGATCGCAATGTGTTTCGTGCAACGACTCTAAATTGAGTTGACAGCGATCAAGGACGTTACGGTCATGTTTATTGCATCGTTTATTAATTATTTCGTCTTTTATTTAAATTTTTTAATCCTGAAAATCATCAAATGACACTTTTTTATCGTGCCGTTTTACGAAACAACACTTTTACGTACAATCACGACATAATTATTTGAGTGGTTGCACAAATTGTTTATATTAATTCAAGGTTTCAATTTTTAGTTTTTAAATATTTGAATTTTTGGAAGATATCATTTTCTAAACATATTATACAATTCAATTATTTTAAAAGATAAAATATCTTATATAAAAAAAGACTAAAAGAATATATAACAAATCTTCAATTTATGCTCCCATTTTTCTTTTCTTTCTCGGTAACTTCTGAGTCAACGAATCATGATCACGCCATTTAATTAAAATGTATACAAACAACATCTGCTCCGACGGAAGGCAGAACCACTGGAACCCCAACAATTGCAGTATCTGACACTGTTGTTGCTCTAGTTGACGTTGTTGCTGGCGCTGTCATCGCCGACAACGTTAATTTTGAGCAACGAGCAATTTTATTGCCATTAAGCGAAGCATTAATTTGCAAAGTTTATTAATTTATTTTGCTGTAATTTCTGGCGAGGCAACCTTCCGACGATACTGCATTTACTGGATGTTCTTGATACATTTGTTGTTGTCGTTGTTATTGGTGGTGATGTTTTGCTGCTGTTGTTGTAACCAAAATTGCTATGTTATGACGCAAACTGTCAACAACAGAAACGACAGAAGTTGCAGTAGCGACAAAATAATATTATTTGCTGCGAACGCAATCGAATCATGTTCTTTCAGCGATAATGACAAACTGATGCATATGTCCGTGGTTCTGTAAGAGAAAGAGAAAGGTAGAGAAAGGGAGAGAGTGTTTGCGTGGTGGCTAGAGTTCTCATTGCAAAAAAATGCATAAATAAATGCAAATACTCGCATTAGCAATCAAAATGAACTAAGCATTAATAGAAACTTATTAAAGGCATTTAATTATTGAGTTCAAAACTAAAAAGTTTCTTCAGTATATTCATTCAAGCTATAGATCAATCCAACAGTTTGCTGTCGTTTATGTTTTTTCGCTTTCGCTTCTTTAGCAGAAAATCGTTATCAATATAATCGGTTTGGATTGGATTTAGATTAAAATATTTAAATGAATTTTATGAAGATATATTCTTGTTTAATAACGACTATAATGGGAACAACTGTCAATGAACAATTTGGGCAACATTGAAAATATTCTTTAAAAAAATTGCCGTTAATTATAAACTGGTTTGCCGATATTTCGATAAATATTCGTTTTTGTTGCTAAAAAGATTTTAAAAATATTAGAATGTCGAAAATTTCAGGCATTTTATAATTTCAAAAATAAAAACTATAAAATTTAAAAGCAAAATTTGTAGAAATATTAAAAGATTGTGGAATTTTTTCGATTTCAATAGTTTCAAAATTTCAACGATTGCAAAATTTCTTCAAAATTAAAAGTCAATTATAATTCTGATGTTTATAATTACAAATTTAATTACACATTTAATTACAAACAATTACAATTCTGTTATTTAACATATACACCATTTCTCATGAAAAAAATAAAATATTAATCAGCGTCTAATTTCAATACTTATTTAACCGGATATTTTTCCACCTTCATTTATTTGATAACTTTTTATACTCGCAATATTAATTTACAGTTTGATAGTTGTATCCTAATAGTCTGTATTCTACGCCCATTTTTAAGAACTTACTTACAGGTTTACTCTGCATACGAGGTATAAATGGGCGTAGCATTGATCTTCTGGCGCCTCTTTTTTAATACTAATCGGCTTCAAAATACAAGAATATATTTAAGCAGTATTCGACAACACCTCCATTCATTCTCATATAATTGCAACGTTAGTTACCAGTTGAGGAGTGTTTGGTAACGTACTTTATATACCGAGATATGGATACAAATTTGTCCATTTTATATATAAAAAAAGGAGCGTCACTGGACCGATTTTCGCCAATTTTAATGCCAAACAGCCTAAAGAGGCAGAGAATATTAATTCCAATTTTCACAATATTACCATCGCTCTATCATAGTCATGATTCCTACGGACACAGAGACAGACAGGGCTAGTAGAATCCATTGCTAATCCTGGATCGTATTACGTATACTTTTTTATATCTGACGTTTCTGAATGTATCTTAATGTGTCTTAACGCGTCATAAACGAAAACATAATATGAGTATTGCTCTAACATTTCGGGTGGAGGGTACTCAACCGGGAAGGGTGATTTTGAAAAAATATATATCAAATTTATTACCGTGAAAGACAGAATAAGAATAAGAATCCAGAGAATAACAAAAAAATACTAATGAAGAAATAAATCAGTAAACGTCTAGGCCTTCCAATGAGAAGAGTGCTGAAGAAAAAGATGGGAGGGAGAGGGAGATAAGAAAGATCAGAAAAGCCGGATAAAACCACACGAGCAATCAACTAACGACGCGAAAGAAAAGAGAACGAGATAGTACACCAAAAACAACAAATACAATAGTGAGTTTTATTCCAAAACAGCATGAATCCAACATGGCGAATGCTAAGAAATAACATGTGGGGACGTTTTTTAATTATTAAGGTGTTATTCTTTTTATCAATTTATTCAATGTACTTCAATTTCGGGTTTCGAATTTTCTGCTTTGTTCGTATCCGTCGGTGCTGCTGATGGTTTTGTTGTTGTTGATGATGTTGCGGTTGTTGTTGTTGTTGTTGCTTTCATCAATTCAACTACTGCCACCGATAAGGCGGCTCAAACACGCGCGCGAGTCAGCATGAATGCTTCGAGATGGATATAACTCAATTTCTGAAACAACCAACAGTGTTCGGCGTATTATATTTTTCTTATTTGTTGTTGTTGTTGTTGTTGTTGTCTTTTGAAATAATACCCTCTTTAGATGATTAAAATTTTAAAAAATAATAAAGGAAATATTGAAACATGGGTGGACGTGGGAAGCCTTTATCGGAGCTAATCCAATCCATCTATGTATTTTGTTTTCGTCATTGTTTTTGTGGTTGCCACTGCTGGTGTGGATAACGTTGCGGCGTTGATTATGTTCCGATCCTCAGAGACCATACAGCCGACATTCATCCGACGAACCGAACCATGCCCCATGATCACACGACCACAGTTATGTATGTTCCACCAGCAGCGACCACCTGCTGCGACAATAATTAAAGTGCGGCAAAAAAGTTACGACTCATACAATTGGTGACTTTGCCATTCAATGCAATATTATTCTCGTCGCGATTGTTGTTGTTGTTGTTCGTGTTATTAATTTGGTTGTTTGGGATTTTAATAAATTTAATTCATTGCAAAATATTGAAAGCTTACGAATAAAGTTTCATTTCGTTAAAATAATAAAATTAATTAGAAATGACAAACGAACATACCCCACGAAGTGGCGAATAATGGCGGTAGTTTCATAGCCTTTGAAGATTTTAAAATACAAATATAATAATAAGAATATATCTTAAACATATTTGTGCTATTGAGATTCGCGATCTGCGTAGGAAGCGATGAAATATGAGTTAGCTTTAATTTGAACAGCTAAAATCATAAGAAGGCAAAATACAGAAAAAACCCAAACCCGAGGAGTTATTTAAAGCCAAAATAAATTTAAAAAAATTTATATGAAATGCAGGACGACACACATATTCACACATATCAACACATTCATATCTAAATGCTCTTTAGCGGCCAAAACGCACCAAAAAGAACTTTATAGTTTTTTCTTATGATTCCGCGGGGTACCGGAAAATTACTTCTGTAGTTTTTTGTAGTTTCGGAATTTTGTTGCGTCACCCATTTTTCGCTATGAGAAATATTCGTTCCGTGAAAAATGTATGTAGACCAAATCAGAGGATTTAAACGACGATATAGTTCTTGAAATTAAGTTCGAACGCCTTGGATTAACAAACATAATGCATTTTAAAAGACCCAACATCGATCAAATAAAATATAGCATATTATAGTATTTACAAAATAAACAATACATTTTATTCTTTGAGTGGAAGCAGCTGGAGAGTAGTTGTGAAAAGTGAATCATTGCTAACGTAATATTTCTGACAATTCCAAATTTTCTATCTCTCAATTAATTCTTCAGGCTGTGACAAACTGTCGGGCTAACGGATATTTAGAAACCGATCCTCTAGCTATTTCATTTCGAATTAAATTTTTTTCATGTCCAAATAAAGTTATCCAAATGACGAATTGAAAATATTGTTATAAATTATTGACGATCGCACGTAAAATAGTTTTTTGACTCTTAAACGAAACTAAAAATCGATTTCGAATTGCACGCAAGAGAAAAAACTGAGTTAGAAATGAATAAGTATTGAATGACTTTGTCTGTGAATTTTTCTTTTTGTTTTGCCTTAACTTATTCGTGTATACGTTACTTTCAAAGAACACGCCCAAAATCACAGCAAGGAACGAAGACATTAAGATGCCCTTCCTTCAAATTAAAGCCTTCGCTTTCAACCAAAATTCTTTAATAAAATCTCATTGATATTAATAATGATAATTTCTTCTGGCACAACTCTTTGAACCTTTTGTTGATTCCAGTTAAAATCTCATTAAATTTTCGACTTTAAAAACTCTTTAAAAAAAACAGTAGCTATCATTCAAATTTGATAATCTCGTTAAACAATCACCTATCCTCCTCCTCCCCGATCTCATTTTTAATTTTGCTACTACCTCGCTTTCTCCTTGCCCCTTCTCACATTTTTTATCATTTACTTTCACCATCATTGTCTTTGTCTGTCGTATGAGGTCGCATTTTTCGACGCCATTAAAGCAAAAGTTAATGGACTTTTTATCGAAAAACGGCGACGTAAATAAGATTAAGAGCGCGACGGATTTTCTCCTTTTTCTTATTGTTCTTCTTGTGCTAAATCCCCTTTCCTTCTGTCCTTAATACCCATCAGATTCCTTCGCTAAATTTATGGAAGAGATTCCCGCATGACAATCCGAATTTTTCTTTAGATTTAATTTTTTTTTAAATTGTTCTTTTTTTCGCTTTTGCTTTGTTGTTAAGCTCGCTAAAATTAGCAATAATTTACACCAAAGAAATTAATAAAAAGGAAGCGAAGAAAAAATTCAAAAAAGTAAGGAAGTGGAGCTTCCAATGAATTCCATGGATTTATTTTTGTCTCATGGGCAAGTCATTTCGTTTGCCTGAATTCAATCCGGCTCAAAAAAAAAAATACAAAAATTCACCAAAAACACTCCAAAGAAATCAAACAAAAGGCATCCAAGGCGAAAATATTAAAATCACATCAAATTGAAAGCGAACAGAAGCGAATAATGAAAGAAAATACAACAACGATTTTAAAAACCAGCAACAAAAAAAATAAGTATTTAAAAAAAATACAACAAAAAAATAAAAATACACAACAAAATATTATTTTAAAAAATGAAAACAAAAAGGTTTGTTTAATTCATTTGCTGTTTTCTGGATACAAAAGAACATTCACTAAAAACTCTCAATCTTAAATTATTTTTTTTTTAGTGAAGCAGAGTAATCAGCGTAAGTCTTCAGGCCCTAAAAAAAGGCAAAGACCATTTCGAAACTCATGAAAATAATTTTCCGGATCCAAGAAATGAACGAAAAAGCGAAACATGAGCGAACAGAGTGCAAAATTTATTATTTAAAAATTCAAAAGAATTATAAGCAGTGGCAGTAGCAATAAGAGCAGTGGCCAAAGTAGAAGGAGCAGAGACTACCGTTGGCACAACATTCAGCAGCTTTCGTTCCTCCATTCTCTTCCTCTCCTCCCGGCGTTCCAATTATCTCTGAGTTGTCTTCAGTTTGGACCACTATCACTGCCACTTCTTTTTTTTCTTATCCGTTCTCGTCCTTATCCTTCTACTCGGTGGATTTGCCCGTCTGTTATCTACTTCTTCTGCGCGAGGGCCGCCATTGATACATTGTATCGCCATGAAGATTAAGAATATTTTATAAGTCGAAATAATGTTCGAATGGCGCTTTCTGCCCTTCCAGCCTTTTGTTGCCGAAGCGATAAGGGCTACGTTCATAGTGGCCTTGGTGCCATCTCATGGACCAAAAATTAGTCCACAGACTTTTTCACAATTAATAGCTTCGCAAATAAATTAAGATTATTTAATGAATAAATTAAATCTTTTTTACTTTTAATTACTCCTTGAAAATTCTCTCCCCTTCGTTTGCCTCATCGATAGCTTTAGCGCAGAAATAACAGCGAGTGCAAAAATAAAGAATTGCCTTTAACGAGGAACGATTTAGTCAATTTTTTCTAAATTATTTACGAAGAAATACAAGAAAATAATGAGAAATAATACGTAAAAAACTTTACGTGATTATATTGTTATTAAATTTATTAAAACAAAAATTATAAGAATTTTTATACAAGAATATATCCCTAAGAGTGTGGTGCCATCTGTGGTATGATGGCTTAGTTAAGATATCACTCTACTCTTTATCTCAAGCAAGATAAATTAAGGCTACCTAGTGGAAACAAACACGTGGTTTAAACCTCAGCTAACCAATGCCGTCACTGGCTTATCTATTGTGCTCAATAAACTAATATAACAAATATATTTCAAAATAAAAATTAATGTTTGATTAATAAACAATAATATTATTTAATGTACTGAACTGCTGCTTATTTATTGTTTTAAAAACACAATCTCATTTATAAATACAAGCAATGCAAGTATGAGTTTCTGACGAATATGACGAATACATGACTGAATTAAATTCAAGAGAAAAAAATGAAAGAGGAAAAATTTAAAACCACAATAGTGTTGCTATTCAGATTATTTAGTTTTAGAATTTCTTACACCTCAGCTGTCTAATCAGTCAATCATAACATAGTATGATTAATTTGTTTAAGCAAAAGTAACGCCGCATCCTAAAAACTAATAAACACCTTTATAGGGAAAGTTCTTTGAGCCTAACATAACAATGGACCTAATGTATAATGGTTGGAATGAACCTAAGTATAAGGACGTACTTTCCGTTACCCTCGCTAATTTTACACAGCGCCTTAACAAGTTCAAATTTGTTTTGTTCTCGGCTTTGGGTGTTAAAGTTCGCAACGTTAAAGAAAAAAGAATTTTATGCACAAGGTGATGGCGATAGCTTCCGCCACGGTCAATGCATTGAGTGTAGATTATGTTACGGAATCATAAATATGATTTGGTTGTCATTTCGCAAAAAGATAAAGTTTTGACAAATTTACTTTTCGCTTTTACGCTCTTCGCTCACATTAAGAACTTTTGTCTCTTAACTTCATTTGACACAACTTTCTTCTATTCCAAATCTTCTTCGAATCTCCTTCATCTTGCCATAAGATAGTAATCGCACTGAAAAATGCATTGAGAATGTAGTGAAAAATGTCAATTACGATCTGAAGTACGAAACGTATAGTCCTGACAAACGATGTGAAAGGATTGCCACTCCGCACCGTTAGATGGCAACATAATGCTATTAAATACCGAAACCATAACAGAACAGGAACATCTCAAAAAGGGATATTATACTGTTGTAAAAAAGAGGCATTTTCACTTTAAGGAGAACGGGTTAAGTCTTCACTAAAAAATTATTCGAAAAATAAAAAAATGGAGCGAAGGCAACCAGATTTGTTTTCCATGAAATTTTAATTGCCACCCTGTAAAAGAGCATAACTTGTTCAATTTAAATCAAAGGAAAAACAGTGCAGTAAAAATAATAACAAATATGAACTTCGGCGCTACTGGAATCCTATACCCTACACCCGTAATAAAAATGTACAGTTTAAGCTAAGTAACCAGCGTACACCATCAGTTTTTAGATTTAAAATCATTGACTAAATTTTAAAATACGCCGCTAAATTCAAATCATTCGACTTCAGGTGTTCCTTACAAACTACCAGCTACCTCAAATTTTAACACTGAGCTGCCTGTAGAAAAGGTATGTAAAACCCCCTTTTAGACACCCTTCCCTTGGATTTTGGGGCCGTACTTAAAATAGGGCGAATCATGCCTAGTTCCGGGAGAAGTTTACCATAAGTGGTGAACTCGAATGTAAAGTCTCACCCCTCAAATTCCCTCCGCAAACTGAAGGATTAGGCGAGTACCACAGATAAGACCTTAATAACTCCAAAATGTAGGTACCAGTATGGTACAAAAAGACAGCATAGAAAGGTAGAAAATAAATTTGCCAAGTAAAAATATTTCTATCCGTTCTCCTTCAGTCATAACATCGCCAGTAATCCAAGCACATTTTTAAGAATAAGATTTCAAAGAAATGCTTCAATTGGGGGCGCAATTAAAATTTCAAAATTACTCTTCGATCCGAGAAATTGAACTCCACAAACACGAATTAACTTATATTTCCTATTAATTTTGATGCAAACACAATTATGATTATAGACAATATTCGTGGGAATTTTTATGAAGATAGGTCTACTCCTTCCACAGACAGACCGACAGACACACAGGTATGCATATTTCGACATAGGAGATGATTCTAATTCAGAATATATATACTTTTCTATATCGGTCATGCCTCCTTTAATGCATTATGTGCAGTACAAAACGCTGAGTACACCCTAATCTCCTCGGTGGGAGGGTAAAGAAATCAAGAAACAAGATATTTTAATAAGTGCGAGAATAAATTAAAAGTGAACAAAAAAAATGGAAAATAAAATAAAATAAAATGTCTTAATCTCCTAGCTAGAATAAAACTTTCTTCCCAATAATTATTATTCTTGACTCGCCTTACGTTATGTCCGCCAGCTCGGTTGATCGCCTATGAGACACGTTCTGAAGTGGCTAAGCGCCTTATTGCTATTATTATTCTCATTGGCGTTGTTGTGGTTTGGAGCAATAAAATTGGGAATAGTCTGTCTGCCGGATTTTATCTGACCTAAGTCACTTTCCCAACCGTTCAACCAAACAATTAATAGAATGGCCAACAGAACCAGCGTAACGCTTGCAATTCTGATGACGGACAGCATTTGATTGACGATTGTGTTGACGAAAGCGAAGGCAATGGCCAATGGAAATAATCAATCTCTGTGCCCGTCGACACATAAAGGATTAATATGGAAACGTCTTTTTGTTTTCTTATTATTTCTCTTTTCTGTTAGAAACGCGTTAGAGACGCTGAAGAAAAATGCAGCGGCCCTTAGGAACACTGAGGACAGAGTCCATTCATCCTCGAAATTAATTGAAATGCGGCAAAGGAGTTCGACGATAATCAGCAAGTACAAGTAATAAGTTCATCGATGGTGTTTGCCACCAGTAAGCAATATTAATATTTTCGTTAGGCGGAACGTCTCTTTAGGCGCCATTTAAGGCGCCGGCCATTTTTATCAAAGAATACCTTTTATTAAGAATTCCTTATGCGAATATTTTAATTAGTGGATAACGTTAGGGTTCCGTCGTTAAGAAATCGGTAGTTATTAAATTAAATGAAATTCTATTTCGACAATAATTTCAACAATATTGATCATTCGGTGTTCTTGTACGATATTAATCCGATAAAATTTTCTTCAAAATATTCTTAATGATTTAAAATTATTTTAATGATTTTTTTATAATTAGTATAATTTGTGATATATGTAATTAAACGATGTAATGTAATATATATTATAATAATATCACAATAAACAAAACGGAGTTTAGTTTTTCTTTTGGTTTTACATTACATGACTGTAGATATAAAATATATTCAAAAAATGAAATCTAAAATTAAAAATATTTCGATGAAATCTTCTTAAAAGAAATTTGCAAAAAATTACAATAACTTCGGAGAACTTTAATGAAAAATCAATAGTTTTAATAAAATTAGTTAACTAATGGTCATTTTATAAGTTTTTTCAAATGGATATGAATAACATTAATGGGCCGTAAATCTGTTTGCTTTGTCGCCTCATTGGCTCTATCGACATTCGTTGGCTACAACATTCAATGGGAGAAATTGGCAACAACACTAGTCGTGGCTACAACAGCAGGAAAGCATTTATGAACTCACTAAGACCACCACTAAAAAACAACTACCAACTTTGGGGTATTCTCAGCAAGAAATAAGAAAAAACAAACTAGCTTAACACCGGATTAAAATATTTTTTCTGTCTTCTCTTTTCAATTTTCCTTGCTTTTACAGAGTTGTTCTCGTAGTTTTCTGGCATTGGCGCTGATGTTGTTTCTGTTATTTTTAATGTGAACATTAAGTAATTACATTGGATTAAGAGCAATTATAAATTTATCGTGACTCAATTAATTATTTTCTTTCGATTAAAGTTTTATCTTTCAGATCATTCAAATATTTGTCGGTTTTTAACGTTACTCAATTAAATTGTACAATTTATCAATCTTTGAAGTAATCGCACTTTTTTTGTTAAAATAATTTTAATATCTCGGCCGGTCAGTTTTCATGCCGCCGCTATTGTTCTTTTATTGAAATTGCGTTAGGAGCTACTGCAGGAGTTGTCCATAGAACAAAATGAGTTTTTTATGCAAACCACAAACCAAAATTAAATATAAAAAAAAATATACGATTCCATAAGAAATGACAACATCACGATCACGAATCGATTTTTTAGAAATTATACAAACGAACAACAAGGAACGATAGGTAAGAAATGAATTAATGAAGGAGTGTCTTCGAAAACTTGCTAAACAACTAATTCCTGCTGGTGTTGTTGTTGTTGTTTTCGTTGGTTTCATTGTTGTTGTTGTTGTTGCAATGGCTGTTTAAATGACTATATATGTAATGCTGATTATATTATAAATAAATGAATATATATATATATATATATATATATATATATATATATATATATATATATATATATATATATATATATATATATATATATATATATATATATATATATATATATATATATATATATATATATATATATATATATATATATATATATATATATATATATATATATATATATATATATATATATATATATATATATATATATATATATATATATATATATATATATATATATATATATATATATATATATATATATATATATATATATATATATATATATATATATATATATATATATATATATATATATATATATATATATATATATATATATATATATATATATATATATATATATATATATATATATATATATATATATATATATATATATATATATATATATATATATATATATATATATATATATATATATATATATATATATATATATATATATATATATATATATATATATATATATATATATATATATATATATATATATATATATATATATATATATATATATATATATATATATATATATATATATATATATATATATATATATATATATATATATATATATATATATATATATATATATATATATATATATATATATATATATATATATATATATATATATATATATATATATATATATATATATATATATATATATATATATATATATATATATATATATATATATATATATATATATATATATATATATATATATATATATATATATATATATATATATATATATATATATATATATATATATATATATATATATATATATATATATATATATATATATATATATATATATATATATATATATATATATATATATATATATATATATATATATATATATATATATATATATATATATATATATATATATATATATATATATATATATATATATATATATATATATATATATATATATATATATATATATATATATATATATATATATATATATATATATATATATATATATATATATATATATATATATATATATATATATATATATATATATATATATATATATATATATATATATATATATATATATATATATATATATATATATATATATATATATATATATATATATATATATATATATATATATATATATATATATATATATATATATATATATATATATATATATATATATATATATATGTTTTAAAAAAAAAACTGTTTTTTAAATCTCTTGCAATAATATCGTACAAGAACATCAAGAAAACGACATAATACGGCAATAAATTTTATCACCGGGTATTTTTTGTAAGAACTTTCAATACAAGTTTAATATGTTTAGGTGGCCGAAATGACGGCTAAAATTGTCTTTAAGACACATACAAAAAATCGCCTATAAATCAGTTACGGCTTTTTATCCCTTTGGGTTTCGGCGTGAACTCAACTCAACCCATTCGGTCTCGTTAATTCGTTCCATCTTTCGAACACTTTTTGGACCGACATTTTTGATTAGGTCGCTTTGTCGTCAACTGTAAACAGCAAGCCAACTCATTCCCAGCAATAAAACCTATGATTAGCTTAAGAAAGTTGTTGTAATTTTATTGCAAAAAACCAATTAAATTTTATTTAAACGTGACTATTTTATAATAAAAGAAAATACAAGTAAATAAATATGCGTTTTTCGCAAAGAAAAGAAAAAGACATCGAACAAATTGTTTTAAATTTAAAAGAAATTCTTTTTTTTTTCGTTTTTGCCCACATAAAATTACCACAAAAGTAAAAGGCGTGGTGCCACGATGCGTCGTGTGGCGTGGCGAACAGCATCAACGTATTCATGCACAAAAACCATTTGGAAACCCACGTGTTATTTCATAAAACTACGATGGAATAATACACACATACTTATGCGCGCTTACGTTCGTGTCTACCCGAACGCGTGAGCACCCATTGATTTTCGCTTATATAATCTGGCGGTCAGACAAACTGAATCTAACCCGAATAGTGAAAAATATCAGTTAAATCTGGTTCCCCCGACCGGAATCTGTTAACTTCAGTTGGCAAAAGATAACAATGAACACAGAAATAATAATAAACCGTAACCACAATAGCAAAAGCAACAACAACCACAACAACAAGCGACAATGACATCGAGAGAAGCAGCAGCCTCGAGCGTCAGTTACTCCCTGAAGTTTTTCCTTTTTTTGAAAAGTTTTTAGAAGAAAACAGAATCAAGAATCCGCCATAAATTAACTTGGACAAAGTCATTCGTTTCAGGGTATCCAATCCCTTTACTCCGCTTACTCCCCTCTTCTAACAGGATTCTGTTTTAGCGAGGCTTTTGCATCAATGGAATGAATACATTAACTGCAGACACCAACAAAGTATATTACAGAGACATGCATACCACGCATACGCTCACACTCCTTTACTTAAATCGCCTTCTGCTCCTCTTCCTTCATAACAATTTTGAAGCTCGAATAAACCTTCAGATTATCAGCCTCAGACGCGGCCACAGTTTTCAACGAATTTCTTAGTAAGAACGAAAAGGAACATCTTCGGAATCAAGGTTTCATTTTAAATAAAATAAAATCATGAAGAGTGGACAGAAGAAAAACAACAGCAACAAGAACAACAATTTCTACAAAAAAACTAAAGAACAAACAACGAGCAACAGCAGCGGAAGCTACAAAGAGTAACGCGTGTATAAAAGAATACGATTGACCATAAAAAGGCTACAAAAAAGATATATTGCAGCACAACGATTAGCAAAAACTAGGACGGAATCAGGGTAAGAGTCAGGGGCACAGGATCAGGCACAAACGCTGGTACAAACACTGACGCTGGGCATTGTTTATAATACTGCATGCGCTTCAGGTAAGAACATTTCAACGATGGAGGGTTATGGTTGGACAATATGGAGAGGAAGAAGAAGAAGAACACGAAACAGTTGAATGAAGAGTCATAAATAAATGCACCTAATGGCGGCTCCGGTGGCAAAGAGAACTTCAACCGATCTGAACTCCACCAAACCATCGGCGGTTCGGCGTAAGATGGAAAGGCAACGGCAACCATTTGTGTCTTGTTATTAAGGCAGAGTATACGCATAAGGGAGAGTCGGAAGGGGCGTAACGACGATAACAACGAAGTAAGCCATTATTGAATCAATTGAAACTGCTCACACAGACTTAATCAGGCCACATTCGTTCGAACCCGGTTTAAATATATATTCCGTAGATCGTTTTTGGTGATTGGTCTTCTTCAGTTTTCTCATATTCGAAACTTGTCTTTCGAAGATTTAATAATCCTTCATTCGTTTCCTTCTTCTTGTTATTTTCGTTGTCTTGAACTCTGTTTTCTTTCTTTAAGTTTTTAATGAAATGACTACGGTGAGGGAGGAGATTAAGCAACAATTCTTTGAAATAAGGAAACAAAAGATCTTATAGAGAAATAATTACTGAAATAAAAATATTCTAATCTGAAGATAACAAAAAAGAAACACCACAATGATCTTTAAAAATCACAGAAATTATTCTTACAGAAAATTATTAAATACATTCAAAGGTTTTAATTAATTCCTCAACTATTGTTTGGTAATCATACAAAAAATCAAGGGACATAAAAGGTATTTGAATATAAAAAACACAAAACCAAATGTTGTTAATCCTAATGAAGTGCTAAAAAGCCCTGCGTCTTACAATATTTTTCTATCGCGCTCACAACAATCCGTAAGAAAAAATATAAAAAATCATATCTTCAAAAAAAGATCAAGATCTACGCATCCAAACTCATGATCAATAGTCATAATAGTCGTAAATCTATAATCATTATAAACTAATAACGGATCAAAATCATTTTCATAAATTGTAATTATTCCGTATCACAAGCCACGACATTAATTCCTGACATCAAAATCAAATCAGAATCCCCCAGAACTAATAGCTATTTATGATATTATAATTATGATCATTATGATGTTGAAACATTTTTCATTGATATAAAAACTTACATAATTTGAACGAAAAATGAATTTGGAAATTTAATAAAATTTTATGAAAACAGACATTTAATTTTATCAACATTCAAAAGTATTTTTAATATTTTAATTTCAATTTAAAATTCATAAGAATAGAAGAATTATGAATATTATACCCCAAGCCAGAGCTAGAGCAAGCAAGTTAAAGTAAGAGAGAAAAACATAGAAAAAGAGAGAAAGAGAAAAGGCAAAAGGGTTAGTGAACGTTGGAGGACTTAGATTCTTTGTCAAGTGTCTAAATTTAATAATGAAGGCAATGTAATTTCGACTGAAAGCGAGTCGATGCTAAAACGGAATAAAACAAGCTGTGTTTGAGATACTAAAGGAGTTAGTAGTAACGAATTTAAATAACCGATGACGCTATGCTGGCTTCAAGAACATGAAGAACGCAACCTCCTTTCATCGATTTGTATCTTTAGAGCTCTACAAGAATAAAGTCTATCGGAAACAAATCGCGCGGTTTTGGCATTCAATTCCTGCCATTTCTACGATTTCTACGACGCTCCATGTTCGACATGAAGCGAAACGCTGTTCGAAAGATATGTCATGAATCGCCAGTCGCAATTTAGACCACAATATGATAATTATCAGTGATCTGCTCACTTCGCATCAATGGCGCGACCAATCAAAACTCTGCACCAAACTGCAACATTCGCGGATGCATTAGCAATTGTTAATACTCATGTAAGTTACTGTGATTGCACTTACGGTAATAACGCTTTACTTTTAAACGTACAGAACAATCGTATAACTTTCATTGACTTTATAACAACAGACAGGACCGCTGAAATAACACCAAAGGGTACCTACATCGTCGCAATTGAAAATCTTTTATACGGTTTCCCCTTAAAGGCTTTCTAAAGAAAATCGAGAAATATGATTACATTTCTAAAAATATAGCCGCATGACTTCTCCATAATTAGTAGTCAATCATTATTGAATGACGCCATCTTCTTTAAATTAATCGGTTAGCTTTTACATTTAAAGCTCAATAAAATTCTCTTTTATTCTCCACCCAAACCATCTCAGTTCCTTAGAAGCAAAATTTTCTACCTTCCTTCCAGATTCCTGTTTTTTTTCTTTTGACAAATCAAATTAATCTGTGAAAAATTCTGAAGTTTTAACAATCGCACAAATCGCATCGACGAAATCTTTAATGCGTTTTCTCTGTTCAGTTTTTATCACGAACAATTAAATAAATTAGAGTCGCGGAACAACTGAAGGCAGTTTTGAATTATCCGAGATAACCGAAATATGTTATGGAAAGACGATGAGAAGGCAGAAGAAGTAGAAGAAAATAAGCAACAACATGACAGAAAAGAATTGATTTCTAATTAAGAAATTTGTTAAAGAACTTCGCTATCATTAGTTAAGATTTTTCATGATAATCAGACAACCGGATAATGTAAGACACATCTTGAAGAAGAAGAAGGAAAGTAACGTACAAATATTATCCAAATTGATTTTTTCAGGAAGCTTAAAATGAATTTATTAACTATAATGTTTCTGCCATCAGCGCCCGTTTTAACATTATCAGCGCAGTAAGCGAGGTTTCTGCAGCGTCCGCTGACTGATTTTCAAGCTTCGGATTCACCTGTCTGCGGCGCTCCTTTATTTTCGGCGCCCTGAGCGGTCGTACCACCGCGCCCTACCCTAGCGCCGGCACCGTCTATCATGGATCTTTTTTGGCTTTGTTAAATTTTAATCAGTAATACTTTGTGGTTTGTTTAATTAAATATTGATCACTGCTAATTAATAGCAGTTCACTGGCTTTATTAAATAACTTGAGGTTTAGAACAAAAACAATAACATTATAAAATTGGAAAACTTCGAATAAAATTACTTTCTTGTTCTCCGATAGAACGAAAAATGTGAAATTTTAAGTTTGCATAAATAACAGAAATTTAATGTAAATGATAGTTTATAAAATATCGGCTGACTTTTCGACCTTCTGATGTGTTTATGAAATTTTGGAAATTATCAGGCCGTTCAAAACAAAACACCGTTCAATAGCTTTTGAATTATTTTACTTTACTGCTGTTTTTTTTTTGATTTATTGGAAAATACAAACATTATTAAAATGTCCACCACCTCTAGATCTGTGATAGCCCAGTTCAATTAAATTCAAGTCAATTCAATTTGACATCACAAAAGTGATGCCTTGAGTTCATATTGCAGTGAAAATACAAGAAAATACTGTCTTGGTCTCACGAAAAAGGATTACTAAAGAGAGAAGTACAGCTCCCAAAATGACAATTCCCACTTTTTTATTTATTTATTTTTTATTTATTTATTTATTTTTTTTTGGCACTGAAAAATAATCTCCCAAAATACGTTCTGACCTCTGACATAACCTCATTGAAATTCTCGATTACTGAGTTGCAAATTTTCACTTGACAATTTTGGGTGTTTTCAATTCGTAAACGCTCAGAAAGTGGGAAAATCAACCTTCATTCATACGAATTAATTTAAAAATAATAAATCTTACTTACGGTTTAAAAAAATTTCAAGCAAGGATGTTTTCTCTTACACAAAAAGACGTGTATAATTAAAAGAAACTAAATTCCTGCATGCGATTTCATTTGAATAAATTTCATTTCAGATAAACGGTCGCTGTCGTTTCGCAACCGACCCCGAACGAGGGTTAAAAAAAAGAAAAACATGGAGACAAAAAAAAACAATCGATGCAAACGCAGGCGTTTGCATAAATTCTCTCAAACCATGTTTTCTACTTGGTTGATTTCACCGGTAGTTGTTGTTTTTATCAATGTTTGTCCTCTTAGCAAGCACAGCATAAATAAGCTTTAACAGTTTCGCCTATACAGACGCATAGAACAAATACAAATACAATTCGTGTTGGGTTTAGTGATTGTTCGTGTTTTCTCTTTGTTTTTTTTTTTTGGAAATTGTTAGTCCGTTAATGCTCATGCTGGGCAATTGTCCTTCAAAATGGGGAAAACAGAAAATTGGTCAGATTCGCCGGACCAGAATTACTTCTGCCGCTTCTGCTGTTACGTACAATCATCAACAACAACAATCACCACCAAACTTCAGCACGCCACATAATTTTGCTTAAGTGCATTTTTTTGAGAACTCAATCCCGGAAATAAATTTCATTTTGCTAAAGTTTGAGTTCGTAAGCTCTTTTTTGTAATTTCCTTTCTTCTCGAAATGTGTAAAGGGAAATTAAAGGGAGCGGCTTTGAAGCGTGAAATTATTTGGAACAAAATTTAAACGAACTCTAAGAAATGCAATTCAAGTGTAAACAAATACAAAAAGATAATAATGATAATTGTAAATAACAACAATAACAACAATGAGAACAGCAACAACATAAAACAAACGCATACGGAATTAAAATGAAATAAATTACTAATTCTATTGCACTCGAGGGGCGAAATGGGCGGCTTTTGCGTACGGCGATTTTTCCGAGGGTGGCTTAAACACAAATTAAATCAACTGCATTGCACTCAAAATGGAAAATATGGAAATTTAATATCGAAAACAGAAGGAAGAATTTAATTTTGTCATACCAGAAAACATTCAAAATTTGGAGTCATACGTGTACATTATAATACATTTATATGTTGCGAACCCACAGAGTCTCACATCACTTTTCTATAGAAATTCTAAATGTGCAAAATGGTAAATTCATATATGTTTGAGGTTTGAAACCCCGACGAAAGATTAGAAAAAATATATTACAAAAATGTTGACGCCAAATTACTCGAAGCGCCGATTTTATTTCAATTTAAACTTCTTAATTCGACAAAATTTGAAAGCATTGGTATTAATTTTGTATTCCTCTCCATCCTCCTCTAAATCATCGTGTTTTTTTTCGTATAATTACACACGCACCTTATAAGTACTCTATATTTAATTCTTAACTAATTTCAAAAGAATTTAAACGCACGCAAGAAATTGATCAAGGGTAGTTAAAACCTGAAGGTATCAGAAAAACCTTACATTTAAGGCGCTGCATGTCCTAACAGTTGAGCGAAATTTTACCCTACTGTGTTCACAGAATTCTGAAAGGGCAACGTTCTTGTTGGGCTGTCCAAAAATATCCCCCAACCATAGAAAACCTAAAAATGAGCCAGATCAATTGATTTCAGAACGTTCTTAACGAAATAAGAGAAATTTACGAACTGACCGTAGTGAGACAATATCAAGTTGTCCCAAGATCTAAAACGTCCTGATTATTTAAAGGGGCCAAATTTTCTCCCCACCTGCTAAGTTTATGTCATGTCTGTGTAGAAAATCCCCAAATACCGTTCCATTCGTAAAGCAATTGCTTGTCTATGAAATTAATTTCTGATTTTCAGCTTAGCTTATTCGTCTCCGATGGTGCCTAAGCAATGTCCCGCATAATCAGCAACACAATTGAGCGAGCTACCGTTTAATCATTTTATACCGAGATGAGAGCTTACTTCGATATTGTTATTGTTGCTGCAACAACAATAATTACACTTCAAAAATTGACATCTTAACGCCCCGAATATTACTTCAAATTGCTGTTACCGTTGACGTTTAACGAGCTGTGCGCATTAAAAATGTCAACTTTTATGAGAAAATTTGATATAGTAGAGGAGAAAAGAAAGAAGAAGAGAAAGACAACGAGAAAGAAGCAAATGGATAGTGGAAGAAAAAGATGGAAAGGGATGAAAGTGAGTAAGGCAGTAAAGATCCATTGGGTTCATCATCAACAGCTCATCAAACAACATCAAGCAAGGAAGCGCCTGCCTTAAGAAAAAAAAAGAGGCGGAAATCTATAAAACCTAAACAACTACCGCTTAGACTGCTCTGCCCGATAGAAGATGCGCGGGGCTGCGACGTATCGACGTTGAGGCAGCATTCATTATTTTAAAATTTAGCCAAAGAATGGCGTATTGGGCACCAGACCGTACCGCACTGGGGAACGGTTGACAGTTTTATCGTTGTTTACAGTAATAAACGTAATTTCGCATCTTCGATGAAAACAAAAAAAAAAAAAAAAAAAAGAAACAAAAAAAAATAAAACATTAAAAAGCTAATAAAAAGAAATATATATATAAAACAACAACTACAATAAACCCATATCCAAACAAGAGGTAAAACGATGAAAACAAAATCGGTTTTAAAAAAACGTAAAGGTAAAACTTATATCGATGGAAACAAAAAAAAAAAAAAACTACCAATACAATTCTAGTTTTTTTCTTCATTTTCTTTTAGTAATAGACAGAATTTTTTCACATTAATTTTGAGGTAGATGCGTCGTATATATATGAACATGTGTATATGCGTATATTTATGTAGTTGTATGTATATACATATATATAAGTAATGCGGGTGTATGTGTATACGTGTGTATAAATGGGATAGGACCCTTTTAAAAATTCTTATAAATTCAGTCGTTTCAACAAACCAAAACTAAAATGAAGAATGTACCAATGACAAGTTGTCAAACCTTTCTCATAACATTTTATGAGTGTCTTTCCTTTTCTTAAAGATATTCTCATAATGGCCGTGGCAACAGCAGGCTCGAGTTGTTTGATGCCCACATATCGATCGGTAGGAAATCTAATATTCATCACGGAAAAAATCGAATGATTTAACGAAACAGAGATAAACCGAAACTATCTTTTTCTTTATATAATCCGTATGGTTGCGGTCAATATAAATACAAAAATTTTTAAAGGTACAGAAGGTAACTAACTGTTTTATGTGTCTTGTATTATATGGAAAAACTTATATAAAAACAAGTTCAAAGATTATAAATGTATTTTTGGACATGTGTTCAGTTGTTGTTGTTATTGCCTAAAGATGCGTTGGAGCAGGTTTATTATGAATATTAATGAAAGAAAATGAAAAAGTCGAAGAGCAAGAAAATCGCTTACATTTTGGAATATAAACATAACTTATATCACCTCGTTCCAGTACACTTTTTGGGAGCTGTAGGTGGATGAAATCAGTCGGAGTAGGCACGAAGTCATTTGATAGATCGCACTAGCAAATAACACATTAATTGCAGTGATAGAGGCAATAGTCTATTCTCGATCATTAATGTGAAAGCCAAAAGGGTTTTATTTTGAATAAGCCCACGAACGGTTTTGAAATATAAACAACTGGTTATCTATGTTAGCTTTTTGACGGATTCCAACGCTTCCCATTCGATTTTTCTGGGATGAAATGATAAAACTCTCACAACAATTTTGATGAAATACACCTACTTCCGGTTGCAATTGGTCAATGTGTCATTCGGAAGTATTCGGAATAGCCAGAATAATTTTATTTTCAATAAACTCGTGCCTGCTTTCCGAAATTGCATTGCCTCACAGTTACCTCTTCTGGGAAGAAATGGTAACATTTTTGCAGAAATTGTGAAGAACCGCGACATATTTCACTTCTAAGCCACGTCAGAGGCATAACCGCCCGTGTCCTTTTCAGAAGAATTCTCCTCTTATAACTTGTGTATATTAAATATAATTAAATAAATTAAATATAATTCAGAGTTAAATTAGAGCCATAAAGTAATGAGAGAAGGAATCATAAAGAGTGATCGTTACTTCGTCTATGAAAAAGATAAACAGAATTATAAACAAATTAGTTGGCATAGATTAAAAGTTACTTACGATGTCATGTCGAAAAAAAGCAAACATTATTTCAATTTGGAATTTCTTTTCACAAATGAAATTTCGTTCGTCGCAGTACTTTAAGCTGATATATCACTCCCCGACATTAAATTATGTTCCTGTAAATTTTTCAATTAATTTTTACGCAACTTTACGCATCAGCGAAAAAACGTGTTTATTCAAAAACGCACTCTAAATATTTTCTTAAAGCGCGTAACAGAAAAAACAGATTTTCATAAATAGTTTACACACAAACCAATCAACTTCTTTACATACCATCATCAGTATCATATCATTAATATCAGCAATATCAACCTATTACAATACTCCCACCTATCTCCCTTCTTCTTCTCCAACGCCTATCTTTATGTAGACAATATCTGGAATTATGAAAATTCAAATAACTCCCGAATGATTCCAAACGATTGACACTCAATGTTTGCTATCAAGTTTATTTTTATTTTTATTTTTATTTTGATACCTTTGCAAAATAAATACTTATCGGAACGATACAAATTTCGATTACCTTCGAACCGGCCCCAATCATTTCGATGAAAAGGGATGATAATTTTCTTTATCGAACAAATAACATATTTCCAAAGACAACAAACACAAACCACCCCAACAACCTGTCCAGCTTCTCCCCTTCCATCTCTCATCCACACAATGAGCAATCATAACGATGCGGAAGTAATCGAAATAATCGAAGAAATCGTTGAAACTGTGAAAACTGAAGCAGCGGGCAACGATCGATCGATAATAAAAAATGTGACGTTTCGTTATTTTAAAAGAAGCCAACAGAGGAAATGTGACCGTAATCGTAGGCATGTCCATTTCTTGCATATTAATGAATATATATCGCATATATAATCGAAATCGAAATCGAAAGAATCCGGAGATGGAAGCGAAAGAAACAGAAGATGTTACCAACGTTGTAATAGAAACTTATTAAACCAACAACAAATAACAACAACTATCACAAAAAGAGGAGCATCAGAAATATATAAAAGTAAAAAAAAGACGAAGGTCCGGCCTTTGGAGTTTAAGCTTGTTAGTCTTCCTTTCTTTCGTTGCCCGCATTCCGTTGAAAGTCGCAAGCGTGCAAGTAATGGATGATGGAGAGACGAACAAGCAAGGAGGGGAAGTTTGAGAATAAATTAGTCTCAGGGGTGAAATTTTATTAAAATAGCCAGAATCCGTCCATCCGACGCCTGGGGATTCGGCCGGTGGAAATAGCTAGCAGGTTTGAATTTGCAATATTTGTTTGTTATTTCTTATAATGATGTTATGACTGTTGTTGGTTAGTTGTTGTTTTTGGAGGGTTGATGGTTGTTGGTGGGTTGGTTGTTGTTGGTTGTTGTTGTCTCATTGCCATACTTCTAGCTTTCCATTGGTCTTATTGTTGTTGTTGTTATTACCGTTATTGGTATTGTTATTACTTTTCTGTTGCTACTGCTATTGTTGTTGCTGTATTGTAACATTGCAAAAGGGTCGTTTAGATTGGATTCTCGATGGATTATTATGAAAAATTGGCCACTCGTATCCACGCCTCTTGACCGTTAATATTTTTCTCAATCTGCCCTCACTCGCAATTGCCACTTTACATACACCCCCGCCCCTCCTTCCACCCGCAAAACAGTTAAAAGTGAAATTAGATTTGGCCGAATTGGTTTTTTTCTTGTATGTTTTGTTAATAAAGATTTGGTGAAATTAGTTTAAGTTTTTGTTTAGCTGTTTGCCGTAGTAATTAATGAAGGTTTCATCAAAATTTGATTCGGACAACGTGAAACTGCTTTCAAATATTTCTTGTTTTTGCTGAAATTTTCTGATGATTCCGAAGATTTTTGTCAAAAAATTGTAGAATTAAAATGAATGAATCAGAATTAAGAACGAAAATAAACAACATTTGCAAAATAAACAAGCATTCTTAACGCTTTCTTAACCTCTGTCTATCTTTTTTCAAACGAGCTTGAAAAATTATTAATTAAGATAGCTTTAACGAAAAATATAGATAGATACAAAAGTTATCACATTCAGCCCAAAGCTGTGAGCCTTGAGATTCCATCGTGCAAAAATACAAAAATTAACCCTTGACCCATACTGAATTTTTGGCAGCCATAAATTTTGCAAAAAAAAATCAAAAAGACGGATAAAAGAAAGCGGTGGAAATTTGTTTATGGAAATTTTAGAATTTCGTATACTATATACGCAATATATCAAGATATTTCGTACTAGAAAATGCGTCTCGTGGGGGCACTTTTTGTCATTTTCACATTTTTTAAAATCAGCTAAAAATAAACAAATAAATTTTTTTGCTGATGCGGCTCACGTCGCTGATGTTGCCGCTGCTACTCTAGAATCACACTTTTGCAACTGATGTTGCTGCTGCTGCTGCTTTCTCACTCTTCTCGTTGATAATTTATGATGATGCGCGGCACCACGGGCAGTCAAACTACCCTTCGTTATTTTCGCTAAAATTTGCAAAAACCCCAACAACAACAATGAAATCATCAAAATGGCAAACGATAGAAGGTAGGTAGCAAATGGAAAGAATTCATGAATTTAGAATGAAGTTATGCCAACGACCCTCATTCGCGGCGAAGCACACCGGAGACCGAATTATTAATGGGAGTGGGGTTGCTCCCATTCTTTCGTGCATTCAAAAAAAAAACAGAAACACCCTTTTTGCTAGTAATGCAAAAAGGTAATGACGCTATATACGACGCGTTGATCTTATTAAAGTGTCTAAAGAAGCATCAAATCATCCACCGTATTGTCGCTCCGCCGACTAATATTCAATTCCCTTCTCGTCGGATTAAGGGAAAGTGACTCAAAACGGCCAACGACTCACGAGACACTATACACCCGTAGATAAACTGCAGTTGGCTACAGGATGTTATACGATTTGTTTTATGCAAAGCAGCGTCTCAATTAAGCGAAATTCGTCGTTAATGAATTGAATTATGATGGCGTCTGCGAAAGGTATCAAAACAGCAGAAGGCAATCTCCGTTAATATCATTTGAAAAAATCACATTTACACTGCCTAAGGTGCCACCGAGATTCCACGAGAACAAATCTCCGAAATGTTTAAACAAATTCCCAACAAGAGGCTCGAAAAGGCTTTAAGTAAATGTATTCATTCCTTTCTGTTATTGTTGTTGTATTGCCTACAATAATATAGAATTAAGTCAATATATAAATCTACGAAAATACTGGAAACATCTGGCTGGCAATGCCTTCATTGTTTCAGTTGCTCGGAGCATATGCCGCCGTTTAATTTGTTCGCCTTAATCTCGCTCCACTCGATTCCGCCCTTCCTCCAGGGGTGTTTTCTTGCCTACGACTTTTTACGTAATCGTTAGCGAAACTGAAATGTTTAATACAAACCAAATCGAAAGCTTAATAGCATATCTTTAAGAACAAACCTAATTTTACCAGAAACGACGAAATTTTGTTTTGTTTTGGGAAGAAATACTTCTTGATTTTTCCTTTCAGAAACACCAGAAAAGGTACAAACCGCAAGGCGAAAATAATTGCATACATTTAGAATTAAAAAGAGTGTTAAGGAAAATGTTAATATTATTAAAACTGTTGTGACGTGTGTTGGTATATTAATTAATCGCAGCTACTAGAAAGTGCGTGCAACATAAATTGTTATTTGCACACATCCTGACACTTTTCCATCCTCACACTCATTCTTCTCATTCCTCCAAAGAGTAGGCCAAAATTATTTTTTTAGGAATTAACCCCATTGGCAAGTATTTGGAATAAACAAAATTTGTTGTTCGAATATTTTCGCTAATTCATACAAGTTTCCTTTCGCTTCCATTTCAATTGATTTTAGCAGAAGAAGAACAATTTACATGTCATATCCTTCATTATGTCCTGGAAAAATATTATCCTTAGAAGTTATTTCTATTAATACCGCAAATACAATTAATTCTGTAGTCCATTGAGTCGATCTTCTGAATGGTATGTGAACGTGTTTTGTGTGGGAGTTTTGTATGGGTGTGTGTATGTGTGTGGAAATGGACATGTACTGCTTATTCGAATTGCTCGTTTATGTTTTCATTAAGTTGCATTCGTTAAATTTAATTAAATATTTCATTCAACACATTTCATCGAAACGTGTCATTCCGTCGTCGGTATGGCGTCAATACAAATGAGTCACGCCCCATCAGAAGCAGACATAAACGCACACGACGCTCACTCTGCCTCGATTATTCATACAAAAAATTTTTTTTAATATTTAGAGGTCTTTACCATACCCTACAAGAGATTTGCCTTTACTTAACCAATCGTCCTGACTATAATATATTACTGTGATATGATTTTTGATTATATTTTGTCTCATCAATTTTGTGTACTAATTTTTCTTTGGCATGGTGTTATTCTTGGACTAAGCTCATGAAAGACACATCCCACATTCTGGGTAGAGAAATATATAACAAATATTTATGCCGTCGTTCGACAAACTGAAAATAAAATTATTCAAACTTAATTAATTCTAACTGAATAGATTGAAACCCAAACTCAGTTTGAGGTTAATGAGATCCGAATCAAAACTAAAGCCGAACTAAAAGAATTCGTGTTAATTGCTACCAGAGTACGAAGTTAAACCCCAAAATCATTTAATGTTAATAATTATCGGTAATCATCATAACTGATAATCATAATGATACCATTAGAAATCCAAAAGCCAAGCCCATTTTGAAATAATCTCTAAATAATTTCCTTCCCCTTCAAGTTTAGAGTCGAACCGAATTTATGCCTGTGATATTTCTCGTCCATGCTCGTTTCAACTCCTTCTTCCGGGAATTAATAGGGTTCTAGGGTCATCAAATTAAGTGCGGTCGATGAAAAAGAGAAATAAAACAAACGGTTGGTAATATTTTTATTAGCATTTAATTTCGTGTTTTTTAAGTTTATATATATATATATATATATATATATATATATATATATATATATATATATATATATATATATATATATATATATATATATATATATATATATATATATATATATATATATATATATATATATATATATATATATATATATATATATATATATATATATATATATATATATATATATATATATATATATATATATATATATATATATATATATATATATATATATATATATATATATATATATATATATATATATATATATATATATATATATATATATATATATATATATATATATATATATATATATATATATATATATATATATATATATATATATATATATATATATATATATATATATATATATATATATATATATATATATATATATATATATATATATATATATATATATATATATATATATATATATATATATATATATATATATATATATATATATATATATATATATATATATATATATATATATATATATATATATATATATATATATATATATATATATATATATATATATATATATATATATATATATATATATATATATATATATATATATATATATATATATATATATATATATATATATATATATATATATATATATATATATATATATATATATATATATATATATATATATATATATATATATATATATATATATATATATATATATATATATATATATATATATATATATATATATATATATATATATATATATGCAATTGTATGCAATTGTATGTATGAGTTCGTGTTTAGGTAACCTTATATACATTTACACACATATATTACTGCAGGCGATCGTATATATAAATAATAGTTAGTGTTTGTATAACTTACGGTATTCACAAATATTTATGAATTTATATAAATGTATAGGTATCATATTCCGGTACATACACGCACACGCTTTTACCATATTTGCACCGCACTCGTACAACATGGCCTCACACCAACTCATATTCGAACCAATTTCCGTGCGCGCATTAATGTGTGTGTAAATATATATGTAGGCAGGTGATATCGGCACGTGTGTGTGTATATATGTCCGGGTGTATGAGTATCATAAACTTTTTAAAAACTGACAAATATTAAAATACTCTATTTCGGTTTTTCACAAATAAACGCATCTTCCTTCGGACTTTTGAAACTATTCAGCTGTTGTTGTTGTTGTTGTTGCGTCTAATGCGTGTTATATTTTTGACATACTAGAACTACAACTATAATAATCAATACTTCAAAAAACTATTTGATTCCTAATTTAAAACTCTGAATATTATTCGAATACGTATCTCATGGTTTTGTTTGATTTTTAATATTTTAATGTTCGTTTCTGTTTAACTTAAATTTAATTTCGTTTGATTTGCTTTTGTTTAATTTTGTGGCTGTTTTTTTTGGAATTTTTTGTTAATCTTTTTGTCTTCATTCAGTGTTGTTTTAATCCAATTTTTAATTTAATCATACTATTAATTTAAGAGGCTTTGCTCTTCTTCAATTTGATTTTGTTTTCTTTTAATTTGTTTTAAAATTGTCTTTTAACATTCTGATTTAATTTTCCTTTCACTCATTTTAGGGGTTTTTCAATTTCACCTTTTCACTTGCTTGTGCGCGGGATGTGCGCAGGAAAATACATTCGTGAAAATTGTCTAAAACGGAATTTCAACATTAAGATGCCTTTTGATCAAACTTGCATATTTTTTGAGTAGATCCGCAGGAAAGTGCGTAGATACGTGTGTACCTATGTCCACACATCACGCATAATTCAAAATTATCTAGTCATGCTCTTACATTTTTGGTACGATCGGTTGTGTCTAAGGACCTATTTTCTTAAAATAAAATAAAATAGATCAAATATTAAGATAACCACAAAGAAAATAGTCTTGCTTCTCATCAATTTTTAATTAATTTATCTTATTTAATTATATATTTGTATAGCTTGCGTTTTAATTATTTTTTTTATTATTTTATTTAATATTCTTTTTATTTATTAGGACTAATTAATTTTTTTAAAAATTGTGTTTTTTAAGTTAAAATTATACATCTTTTTTAACTTTTATTTAACTCCTTCAACATTTATAAAATGTAAATTTTAATTTTATTGAGAAACTAAATTTAAATAAAATAAATCATTACATTAATCATAATTGAAATAATTATGTTTCTTCTCTTCAATTTACCTTTACCTCTCGAGAATAATCTCTGATTTTGTTTGTTTTATTGGTTTGCTGGTTATTTAATTTCCTTCCTTTTATTTTCATTTAATTAAATCTTTTGAATTTTCTTCTTTTTAACAATACTATTTAATTTCTCTTTTTTGTAATCGTTTCTTCATTTTTTATTAGTTTCAGAAAGGATTAATTATTAAAATATATGCATATAATTTATTTCCTCTTATTTTTTTATTTAATTCAGCTTTTATTTAAATCGTTTTTGTTTTAATTAAACATTTGTTAATTTTTTAGTTTACATTATTATTAAATGATCATTTAGTCTTCCTATATTTCTAATTTATTAACTTTTATTTTTTATTACTGGGTTAATATATTATTAATCTTATTTTATTTTACTCTTATTTCCCTTTAAGTTAATTAAATTATCTTAAGCTTTGTTAATCAAAAAGTTTCTCTTAAATTAACTTAATCATTACTTGTTAATTTTTAAAATAATTTGTAGATTTTTCGTACGTATTTCGATTGGAACATCCTTAAATCACGTAAACGCAATACTATTGCATTCTTTATGAGTATGTGTGTACGTATATCTGGATTATATGTTTCCTATTATTTCAATAAACAGTAATAAATTATTACTATTAAGTAAATATCATTGAAATACTTTCATCATATCATTGAAGTACTTAAGTAAATATCATTGAAATTTCAATTGTTGTAACAATTTTTTGTTGTTGAGAAAACATGGATGGGATTTTGTTAAACTTTCTTCTTAATTTGTATATTTCTTTCTTTAATTGTATATATTTTTCTTAGTTTTCCTTGTAATTTGCCAAAAATGCCATTTACTTCAGAATTGCTTTAAGTGAATTTTTTTGCGAAATTTTATTTATGCACGAACGTGTGAAATCAGGGCTATTTGCTTTAGATCCTTACTCTAAAAAAATCGTAAACTATATAAGTTACTCAATTCAATTCATGGAAATACGATAATTATCACAGCAAGCAAAAGATGGTAATTTATGACTTTGAAGTTATTGAAAAAATAATTCAAAATTTTGCTGCAATGCCATTCATTTAAAAACAATTAAAAACTAGTGATAAATCATAGGAAAAAGATTAAAGTTTAGACAAAAAGTAATTAAGAAACATTTTTCAAAACAATTGTTAGAAACTTATTTCACAATGACTTAGAGAAAAATTGGAAAACAATTAAATAAAGGCAAATTTGGAAAAAACCAAAATAAATTAAAAATGGAATAAATTAAACCCAATTCAAATTTAATTATTCCAAAACTTTTTTGAAGCAATACATAAAACCGAAATGAAAAATGTAAGCATATTTTAAAAGTTTTCGTGGACTATATAAAAATTCATTTAAGAAAATTTTAATGTTTCAAAACCTTTTTGTTTCTCCAAAGAGATTGAAACAGCTAATACATCACTTCTAGACATTTCAATACTTACTATATAAGAGGCGTATTCTCTTCATTCAGACGACCCTGTCATGCAAGTAATTGGAAATATTCACAAAAACAAATTGGCGAAGAACATTTTCCACTGAAGTAATACCACTTCAAGTAAAAAAGATCCTTGATGTTTGAAATTCCAATCTTTATCAACCACCCGGTTGATCACCACCAACACCATTTTCATAACCATGCATCACCCATTAAACAAATAAAAATAAACGTAAGGCGGAAATTATTTTATCAAAAAGCATTTAATTGAATTATTCAAATTTAATTTGACTTAAACTTAAACTGGTGAGACACTTTTACATTTTAAAATGATACAATAATAATGGAAATAATCACTAAATCATGTATATAATAAAACTACAGTACTTTTTCTTGTATAATTAACAAACAATAATAATATTAAATAATTAATTATATAATTTTTAATCGCTTTGATTAAAATTAATTTCTAAACGCTAATTAATTAAAACAAACTTAACCGGCCCCCTAGAAAATTAAGTAATTTCTCATTAATTTTTTTAAATTATCATTGGATCCGCTCGCACAAAACTTAAACAAAAATTAATAAACCCATTAAATGTATTTATGGAGAACACAATTTACGATAAGAAGCAATTCAAATTATCATTCCATAAGCAAGGCTTTAACAAAACTCAAAGTGCACTTAATTTACAATTAAAATTAAACAAATAAGTTGTTTTTTTAGAAAGGAAGAGATTTTGTGAAGGCCAATTTTTTATTTGTTTTATTTCGCGGATATTAAGTGTTAACCTAAGCGTTGTGGTTGTTCTTGTTCTTGGAGTTTTAGATTGCCATTAATTTTTATACATAAGAAAATAAAGAAAATTATAAAATTTGTTAATTTCTCACAAAAACTAAAAAAGATCAGAAATCAAACAACTTCCCAAAAAAGCTTGTGTGTCAATAAGTGGTGGTAGGCAGTGGCCAGCGGTAGTTGTTTTTTTTTCTTCATTTCTAATTAAATATTTCAGCTTTTTAAACGAATTAAAATTATGATCTCATGATTGCCTTTCTTGAAGTTATAGAAAAAATATGCGGCAGATTTTCGTTTTTGTTTTTTTTTCTGTTTTTTGTTTTGCAATTTTAAATTAGTTTATATTGTATAAAATTTATATTATATCTTCCATTTTCTACGTATTTTCGGTTTAACTCAATTGTGCTTTTCTGTTAATTTGCTTCAATTACTATTTTTTCATCGTTTCACCTTTTAAAAATATTATTCTTTACGTTTTCAATCAAACGATTTATATCAATTCTTGTATTTGTATCAATTGATATATCTTTTCATTTCTAATAAGTTTCAATATTTGTTTTTTTTTGTTTGTTTTTATAATATTTTAAAATTATTGTATTTTTATTGATACCTATAATTATTTTGGCCTTATTTCCTAATACGTATCTGTGAGATAGTTTATTTGTTATGGCTTCTCGAATGCAAAAAGAAAGCCATTACCCTCAAGAAAAACTGTCTATTTAATAATTATATTCTTACTCGTTTTTGGATATTTCTTTTTGTTGATTTTATTACTGTTTTACGAATTTTCTTTAGGAAAAGTTTTACTTTTTCCGCTGCTAAATTTAATTAGATCGTTTAGTGCTTAATGTATTTTTCCAATTTTCAAATTTTCCAACGACATTGCATGATTATTGTGTTTTTTAACAAAAATATTAGTCACTGGTAACTTCCCCGCCCGCGCTTACAAATTATATTAACGTAGTTATGTTTCGAAATTATGGAAGATAGAATAGCGGTTTAAGGTATGAAGAGGTGAGAAAGAGCATTTCGCTTATATACAATTAATTATTAACTAAAATTCTGAAGGTTTATCATTTTCGACTGTTTTTTTAGGATCAAATAAATATTACATCAATTCATTTCTTTACAATTTTTTGGAGCATTATATAATTTTGCGTTAACCAATACTACTTTTTCATTCAATCGATTAAACAACACATGAATAAAACTATACTATTTCATTTAAAGGCAAAAAAAAATATTTAAAAATACAAAGGAAAATGTTTTGAAATAAATTTTTGAACAATTTTCTCAGTTTTATCAATTTTACGATTTGTAATTAATTTGGAGTTAATTTCTAATTTAAATTTTAAATAAGTTCATCAATATATGTTGATTTTATTATCAATGAATTAATAAAATATTTCTTCATACAATTTCAGGAAAAATCGTCGACAAACGTTGTTGAAGAATCATCATTGATATTTAGTTGACTGTTTAGGGAATACTTAATTGGCCCTCTCAAATTGTCTTTAATGAAATCTTCAACAAAACGTTCACTGAAAGATTTTTCATAAGAAACTAGAAAACGTCTCCGATGGAGAGTTTCTTAACTTTTCTCGAATATGCCACAATTAGAAAAATATCACACCGTTAAACAAATATTAAGAAATTTTACAGAAAATTAGATTTTCTTAAAAATAAACCAGACATGACTGGGAGAATTTAATCGAATCGGATCTTAAGGAGTCCCAGACTATTTTTTATTGTTGATTAGAAGTTTAAGAAACACATTATTTACTTGAATATTTTCTTCTTCTTACAGAGCTTGTTTTCCTTTTGAATTTACAAGATGTTTTTGATAAAATTATTTTTTCAACATTCGAGTAAATACAAAATCTTTTGAAAAAACTGCTGCTTTTCTTTAATATCGTTAATAATATCTGTAAATATATATATATAATTATGTATATATAAATCACGCCTGCTTTTACTCTGGTGTGTGTGTATAGTACGATGCATTATTAATATTAATAGAGTAATAATTATAATATTAATAGTTTATAATAATAGTAGTCACTTCATTAAAATTATATTTAATTGTAGTTGCTTATGCGATACTTTATAAAATTTTACGTATTTCAGTTTTCTTGATGTATTTGCTTTAAAATGTTACTCAATCATCATCTTCCTTTTCTATTTCTCTTCTTCTGGTTTTCTCTCTTCTCAGCAGTATTTTTTTTCTTCTTTCTAATTTTATTGTTGTTGTTGCGGTTGTCGTTATCGTTTTATATTATTATTAATCGTATGTTGTTGTTGTTGTTGTTGTTGCTGTTGCTCTTGTTTCTGCTGCTATTTTATTCGTTTGCTGTTAGTGTTGTTGTTGTTTTTGTTGTATTAACTTATGTATTCACTTTACTAACGGCTTTTAGCAGATCATGATTGCTTTTATCCAACGCGCTCATCATACCCAAATTACCGCCAAGGCCGCCGCCAACGCCCACACCCACACCAACACCTACACCCATGGCCAAGCCCAATTTCATATCGTTTTGGGCCACAACCGAATGATGCAGATTGTGCGGATTGTGCGCAATAATTGAATGATGATCGGGTTGTTGTTGTTGTGCCTGTTGTTGTTGTTGCTGTTGGTGTTGTTGCTGTTGCTGCTGTTGTTGCTGCTGTTGTTGCTGTTGCTGTTGTTGTTGCTGTTGCTGGGCCTGTTGTTTGGCATTCTGTTGGGCGGATTTCATTGATTCTTGAGCTTTCATTTTTTCTTGTTCTTCACGATCGCGGCGAGCCTGGGTCAAAGAAAAGGGGTGGTAAAGCAAATGAAAATAATGGAAGTAGGATTAAAAACATTATGAAGGATAATAAAAGAGAAGAAGGAGAAGCATGAATGAACGAAGAAAATGTTAGTGTTTAAAAAATTTAATCGATAATTTTTAATGACTTCAAAATTTTGTAATAAACAAATTCTCTTCTATTTTCCCCCCTCCAATCGTCCAAATAGGGTGAACGTTGACTCATCATAATTTTTCCATCAGTCCCCTACCCTTTGTCTCTTTCTCTCCCTTCGTTTTACTCACCTGCTCGTTAATTTCTTTGACGGCACGTAATTCTTTTTTCAATTTCATGCGCCGGTTTTGGAACCAGATTTTAATCTGTCGCTCGGTGAGACAGAGCGCGTGAGCTATTTCGATTCGTCGCCGACGCGTCAAATAGTGATTAAAATGAAACTCTTTTTCTAGTTCGAGAGTTTGGAAGCGTGTATAAGTCTGACGCCCTCGACGGCGGGGGCAACCATTAGGACCTAAAAGATAAAGAACAACAGAAAAAGATGGAAGAAAAGTCAGTTTACAAAGTCAACATTTTTTTCAAATTGAAATAATTTTGTGAATGTTTACTTTTATAACTCCAGCAATAGTTTTAATTATTTCCGAAGCATTTTTTCTCTTTAAACAGTTTAGAAGACAGAATGAAAAATATACACACCGGAATAAGTTTAAGGGGACTTTTAAGGGAAGTTTTAGACTTGAAAAAAGTCTAGGGGAGTCTTGGGAACGACAGAAAATAATTTTTGATTCCAGAAAGAAAGAAAAACATGAAAGAAAGCAAAAGTGAAGTAAAAGCTAAAGCTCATTTCAAACCAACCCAACAATATAAAAAAATACAACTGGGAAAAGTTGAAGAAAGTTGAGCAACTTTTTATTTAGAAAACTATTAAATAATATTTTCTAGACGAAGGGGAAGATACGGTAAATATGAAAAAGAAAAAGGAAAGCAAGAAAAATGACTACTGAAAATAATTAACAATAACAAATTGGACCAAAAACTCCCAAGTGTGACGGAATCTTTTAGCAATTGTATGACTATAAAACAAGAGAAGACACAACAAGAGAAGAAAGGAAATCACAGCAATCAACCTGTGAAAGTGAGAGCCACAGGAAGTTATTATAAATAAATGTTAAAAATTTACCGAAAGAAATATTAATTTTGAAACGGAGAAAACGGATTGATCGTACTGACAGAAAAAGGCACACCTTTGAAAATAAAACGGAAACCAACAACGTGTGTTGTATCCTTTAAAAATCAAAGAAACAAAAAACGGCAACATTCTATGCTTGAGAATATTTTTTAAAAGAAGAATGCTTTAAATAAAAGCATGCCAACAACGTCATGCAATTGCCGTGTCGCCACTTGCCGAGTTGCATCACGCTGGTTCACCGCCGCCGCCGTCACTGACTGAAAAGGGTAAAAATTTCCAGCCAAGACGAAAGGAATTTCGTTGCACCAACGGCAATTCTTGCACATGACGACGGCAATGTAAGTGCTTCACGTCGGGACAAGTAACGCACACGTCATACGCTTGTAAATCAAATCAAAGCATCTGCAATACTGCTGCCACTTTTTTACCTTTTTGATTATTTCTAAGATTTTTTATTTATGATATATGTGGAAAAAATTTTTTACTTTAGTCTGTTGTGGTATTTTTTAGGATTGTATCAGCCGTGCTGCGCGACACGGACTGTTTAGTTAAGAAGTCTTAGGTACTGACTGCAAATTATTTCTGTGTTTTTTGCGCGCCAAAATACTTGAAGAATTTTATTGTGGTCCACAAAAACTGACAAAGGCAATGACAACAAATCGAGGGAGAAAAAACGAACGATACCGTCTCTTTGCTTTTGTTTACTGTCCGGAACTTGTTTAGATGCTATCGCAATTTTTTATGGTTTCACCGAATGAAAAACAAAGCTAAACACAATTTTTCTGCTTTAACTTTATGTAACGGTGTAAAAAGGTTTTCAGGTGGCAAAGATGAACCTCGAAATGTTAGATTATGAAGTAGTTTTTGCGTCAATTTGATGCAGTGCAGTTTTTGTTGGCCAAATAAATAAATATTGAAAATTCTTCGTGCTGCGGACAATAAATCATTTCGACTTCGTTCACGTTTTTTAACAAAAAAAATCGTCTTCAAATTTTTCGAGGAGGACAAATGTCCTGTAGAAACGAAAATCAGCTAACAATGCCTGTAGGTATATTTTTTACTGTGCCCTTGAGCCTTTTTTTGACAATTCCAAATTCGGTAGAGTGATAAATTCTAAAAGTCTCTTGAAAATTGTAAATTTCATAATCGAGCGGAATTTATTATATACATTATTATATTTTTACATCTATTATTCACTTCATAACCATACGGAACACGATTTGTATTTTGATGCAAATCCAAACAAATCAAATGAATAATAGTAATTAAATATATTAGAAAATGTAATAATAGTGAAAATAATTACTCTTAATTTGAGTCTACTAATACTCAATTAGGATAAACTTCAAGTATTTTTTAATCCCAAATTGTTGCCCGACGGAATGGTCGCAACAGTTAAACACTAAAATAAATAATATCGCGAATAGAGAATGATGATATTGATAAAAGGTTACAAATCTTCGAAATGAGTTAAAAACAAATTATATCGCACATACTGTTTCCATCAAAATATTTACTAATCATCATGCTTCAAACTTTCGCGCAAGTTCAAAATATTTCTTTCTAATTTTACAAAAAAATATCTCTTCCAAATTTTACAAAGTCCGATAAATTTCTAACTTCTGATCCAAAATCCTTAAAGCTTTATAATGTTAGTCGTAATTCTAGCTTTTTAATATTGTCAATATAATTAACACATTTATCATATCTCAAAAATTTCTCGACAGTCTAAAAAACAATTCGATGACTTCTATGTTTGTGATTTTAAAAAGGATTAAATATTTTGAAACCTGTTACAACGGTTCATTTTCCAGTGATAATAATGTTTATCGTGTTTAAAGCGCATGCTAACAATAATAATAATTTGTACAATGGCAAGGTTATTAAGATAATTATAGACATGAATGAGCTTCTTAGGCATTTTTTCAAAATAAACAATTATTCATTACTAATAAATTTGGACTCAGCATTTTTATTTCAATTCATTTAATAAGATGAGAGTTTAACCACCACCGTAGAGACTATAACCCAGCAAAACAAAAGCAACAATCATAAAAGTACTTCTCCCAAAAATGAGAACAGATATATATGAAGGAATGTTCTCCGATGGAATTAATCAGTCAGAGCAAGATAGCAAGAGCACTGACAACAGCATTGAACATAATAATGGAATCCAATATGGCTGCAGATTTTATTTATTGTACAGGTAGAGGATACATGTGCGCGTTGCTATGACAACAGCGACAACAGTAAAAACATTGAAATCACCAACAACATTAACAGTATTTGGGCGCTGACAAATTGTTGCTGCATGCGCATTATGATCTGAGGCCGGTTTGTATGATGGGACCTATGAGAAGAGAGTAACCCCCAAGTAAGCTTGTTAGAACTGGTCAGAGAGAGCGAAAAATATGTAAACACAAAACGAATCAAAAAAATTGAGTAACATATGTTTTCCGGAGAGAAGATTGATGAGTTCTCTTTTATCTGGTTGTGAATAAATTTATCTACCATAATAATGACGTTGATGGTGTAAAACGTTATCCAATAGCTGTGACAGTGCACGGGATGGAATAAAATTTAGCTATGCTATTTATTGGTTTTTTGTACAATGAATTCTTTTATATCATAGTATTATTTGTATTTATTTATTCTTTGAAATAATTTTAACGTTTTGAGAAAAATAGAAATAAATTGTTAAGGCTGAAAATGAGGAACAAAACTATAGACAAAATTGAGTTCGACCCAATAAGTTTCTCAAATTTTTAAAGAACGTATCTCCATAACAGCAATATATAAATATATGAACTATTGTTGTTCCCAAGAGGAAAAACTTTAATCCATTCAGTGATTAAAATATAACAACATGGACAATAACAATTAATTTAATTTCATATTTAATTCGTTGAAACCCCTCTCTCTTCTCCTAAACAATTTATATAGTTCACATCGAGAGTCGATAAATTAAAAATTTCACACTTATACTAAGTCTAATAAATAAATTGCACTAAAAATTAAAATCTTACATTGAAAAATCGCAGCAATACAAAGAACAAGCCTTCGATACTGATTTTTCAATACAAATTAAATGCAACAGCAGAATTGTTTTATATAACCGATATAACCGCAATGTAAACTGAAGCATAACAGACCTAATCTCTGTTAATTTCATGTTTACTAAACTATGTTAATTTAATTTAATTTAAAGAAGTACCGAAAGGAAAAATAAAAGGAAAAACCCATAACGAAATGTATAACCAGTTGTCAACTGGTTTTATAGGTAATAAATGTTAAGTATATATTTTAAAAATTATCGAATACATTCAGAATATTCAATTGAATATTCCTTCAACGAATATTCCGTGAAAATATGAAGAAAAATTGAAGAAAGAAAAAATTAAATTTAAAAGCATAAAATTATAGATAATGCTAAGCTAATTTTGTGTTAAGATTATGAAAAAATATTAAATGTTTAAATTATAACATTGGATAACAAACATTAATTTGGTAGGATGAAATTCAATTTTCAAAACATTTAAAAATAATGTTATTATTATAAAAAAACAAAAACAATAATTAATAATTAATCGAATAGAACTTTTGTGTAGAAAAGAAAACCCAAATTATTTAAATTTATAGAACTTAAACAAACGTGAATTAAAAATCCTAAACACAAAAATTATTAAATTAATAAAAGCGATTAATTTGAATTTATCTCACATTATGTAAAGCACAAAGAAATTCACACATTCCGTGTTTTTCGTGTTCTCTTTTCTAGTATTTTTTTGTAGATGTTATCACTTAATTCATTTGTTTTTTGGAATATCTATTGAAACATGAAACATGAAAAAGACCGTGTTAAAAACAAAACAGCCATAAAAACGTTAATTGCAATTTTACAACCGATTTAAATACTCACGATATAACAACAACATCAACAATAGTAGCAGGCACAACATGGAAAATAATTGACTGATAGGGTGCTACCGAAAGGTGTTATCCGTATTAACATATAGTAGGTAGAGGAGTGGCGGACAGCAATAAGTGATGTAAAACGTGAAATAAAATAGTTTTTATCAATATCTCAAAAAATCTCATAAACGATGCTCGTAAAATTGTTTGTAACTAAGCCACTACTTACTACTATTCAACGCTTACAAAAGAAATCCATATAAAAATAAAAGGGGATCACGGCTATAAAATCACGCATTATTTATAATGACTGAATGACTGGAAAGATATGCATCGTTAGCAATGCTCCCATGTAATTAATTACCAAAAATGTGCCTGCTGGTTGGGTACGTTTCAAGTGGAAGGTAGTAGGCGTGGCAAGGGTTGCTGGGCGGAGTAAAAGGCGACTTTGCACAGATTGATATATTCGCTGATAATGAAATAAGATCAAATATATCAAACAAATTACTCTGATAGAAAAGCAATAGAATGCTAAGAATTTTATTTGGGAACTAAAAATTATATAGAAGACTTGTTTTCATTCATCATATAGAATACTTGTTTTTCATCATTGAAAAAAATTAAAAAATTAATCAAAAAAAAAATGCCAATAAATTTTTTTAGTAATTTAAAACAGACATCTGTCCATCAAATGCAGTAGTGATTTATTCTATTCAATTTAATATATTCTTGATAATCGAGTGCAGGTAATTCAATTTTAAATATAAAGAGAAGCCGAATTTTTATAAATAACTTTCATAAAACTAATTTATAAATTTTTAAAAAAATCCATCAAACCAAAAAGTACTAAAAGAATTTAAATAAAAATTCCTCTGCAGCAACCATCTGTAGATCAAATAGGAATAAAAAATAAGTATAAAAATGGAAAACAAAAACAAAACAACAAATACTAATTGTGGTGAAAAGCAATTAAAATTGTACTTGAGAATCGCGTACAAATATTTTAATATTTATTTGAATTCTAAAGATAATCGTCGCGTCACTAATAATGAAATTAAATGAATCAACGATTGGTGTTATTATTGCTGCTATTTTTGATGCTGCTGTTTTCGCGTTGTCTTCACCAGACCGCGTTGAATTGTTGGTGGTCTTAAGAAATATTGCAATAAGAAATTTTAGTGATAATTATAAACACAATGAGACGATGAAGGAAAGAGACAAAAGGCAAAAAAGCAAAGAGGCAAATAAGAAGATATATAAATTCCACACGAAGAATTAATAATACTTACGAAGACACGAATAAGTAATTAATACATAAAATTGGTCAGTATCTTTATAGTTGGAGTAAAATATAGTTCCAATCAAAAATACTGCTGACTAAATGGTCAAACTATTTCGTCACTTTTCCAAAAAATTTGAGATTATTTCTTTTAGTCTTTTCATGTTTCAATTCGTTGTTATTTTTCGCTCTTCTTCTCTTTCCCTATTAGTCTGATCTCTCTCTATTTCTTATCATTTTGGTAACATATTACGCCCGTATGTATCCCGTGTGTATGTGCCCGTGTGTATCGCCAACGGAAAGATATTGTGCTTTTATTTTGCTTTTGCTAATTTGTTAAAATTCTTCTGAAGAATTTAGCTGTTTCCAAAATTTTTGTTTCTATTTTTCTAAATTTTTTTGTTTACCATTGTTTAAAAATTCTCAATACTGAATTGTTAGCTTTTCATTGTCATTGTTGTTGTTGTTGTCATTAACTTATACATACATACGCAACAAAAGCAGTTTTTGTTTAATTTGCTACTTGTTTTTCGGTTTATTTTGGGTGAAATTCGTTTTAACTTCCGATTATTCGATGATTGAAAGAGTATACAAAGTAAACAAATTCGTTTTGTTTTGTTAAAAAATCCTTAGCTCTTCGAAAGAACTTCGAATGAAATAATCAAAAATCAAAATAATCAGAATTTTCTATACCTCGAATTGAAATCGAACAAAAGATGTCTAGGCTTCCTTTCTTATAAATGTTGTTAAGTGTTTAATGATTTTAGTTGCTTTAGTTGTTTACATTTACTTCGTTTCAGAATAATTTGAAGAATATTCATTCTTCTTTTTGAACCAATCGATAAAACGTGAAATTTTTCGATAACCGAAATCACACCCATTAAAAAATTAAGGAGAGTAGAGCCATTTTCCAATGCTTATTAAAGAAAGCCTTTAAATGACATCTTCGAGAAACGGCATTTCAACAGATTTTTCAATCTGTTTTACTCTAAGCCAGAAATAGATGCGATTTTATCAGAAAATTAAACCAAAGTTATCGGAAGATATAAATTCAATCAGTATAATGAAATGTTATCATGAAATATCTATCCCCTTGTAGAATATCATGAAAGAAATACATGTAGGAATTAACAGGGTTTGTAAAAAGAAGAGGGGAAAATAACAGGTGGGAAAAATAAATTCAGCCTGGCCGAAACTCATATAGCACACACTCGTAATATAAATTTAAATCCAATACAAATGCAAATTCGTAACATTACAATGGGCGGTACATGCACATTAGAGTTAACTTCTTAGGCAAAATTTTAAAGTGCAATTTCTGCTTCAAGTTCAGCTTCATTATAAGCTGAGAAGCTGAGCTTTAAAGCTGATAAGCTTGGATCGCTGGCCGACTGGACCGACTACACCCACTGTTAACACAAAGCAGTTTATAGAGATTAAGAATATACTTAAAACAACCCTTGGAGACAACGTCACCAAATTCTTGTAATTGTGACCATAGGTTTTAGTGATCCATTTTATGATATATATTCTTGCCTCAAATCGAAACCTCGAATCTAAAACTTTACCTTCGTATTTCCTTTGCAAACAGAGATTTCCGATTTGGTTCCCTGCAAATACATGCGTCTTCTATTGTGTCTGTTTTGTCTGTCTGGTATTGCGAACGCGAGAAATCGGATATGGTTTTATACCTGTCTTTATAAGTTAATGTTTCTGTCTTTAAGGAAATCGTACCCCAAAAATGGGAGTGGTCTGCTCCGTTATAAGAATGGTTCAATTTTCAGACAAACGAAATAAGTAGTCATGAAACTTTATATTTATTCATATAACCTTATACATACATTTCCCGACCTTATGAACTCTTTGATATTGAAGCTGTGAAAGACGTTATAGTCTATTTATCAGTATAGTATTATTAGCCGAACCTAATCTGTGATATAATTTTAGTTTAACATCATAATTGTGACCGATGGTTGAGAAGGCATAACATTATTGATCACATATTTAGAACTATATAACTACAACTACCCAAAAAGTAGGCGCGGTTATGAATCGCTTAGAAAAAATACGATAATGAAATAAAGGGAACAGACCGATGATATCATCGAGACGGTCGATGAAGACTGCTGAAGAGAAAAAGTGATAAAAAAGAAAAGAGGAAAAAGAATCGATAAGGAGATCGATAGGGAGGAGAAGTAAAACAACCGTATAGAAATATGGAGGGAATAACAAACGGATGAACATCACGTAGTTTCAGGAACTACAAGACTGCACATGTCGTTTATGCGATGCCGTCGTTTCGTTCTTCCCTTGACTGCGGATGGTACGAGTAAATGTATGGATGAGTGTTTGTACGGATTTTGGGTTCGAAATGTGCGTACGTGCGTGTATTTGTGTTTCAGTAAAAATAATAAATTCTTTTATGCTGACAACGCAAACGAATTTCTAAAAATTCCTGACGTGTTGCAACGAGCTGACAGGCTGTTTCAATGCCATTTCGAGTGCCTTTCGCTTACTAAATGAACCCAAAAGATCCAACCGCCATGGACGCTCCCAACCCTCTACACGTTTTGCAAACTTTTTCGATGATTAGTTTTTTTGCTAGCAAGAAATATGTGTCGGATGGTTAGTCGCAGGAGGGTATGTCGGTATTTTTGAAAGCTTGAACTGAAACGAGCAGAAATTTCAGACTGTGAATTCTTACACTTACTCTTGTTTTTAATTTTCAATAATTCAGTGACTAATTTAATATTAAAATATTAAATTGTTTTTTCTCAAAACCTGATCATTATTTGTCATAATCATAAATAAATTATAATTGTTAAAAAAAGACATATCTTAAAGTCCGTTAAAGTCAATTAAAAGTGATTAAATTAAATATGACTTGCCAAATCAAAAAATCAAAATCGTAAATAAATTAAAAAGAATTAAACAACATTCAAACAATAAACGACGTATTTTTTATTTAATTATATACTTTATTTTTATTTCATTTTTAATTGAAATATATATTTATTTTTATTTTTTATTAATTTTTATTTTTTATTTTTAATTTATTTTTTTTGCGTTTAAGGTTTTTCTGTTTTTTCGCACAAAATGTTCTTTCGTGTTCTATATCGATTATGGAATTGATGTAGTCACCCCAAAATAATGTATAATCCCAAAATTTTCGAAACCTTAAACAATAATGTAACACCTTAGTGAGAGTGCGAGGTTAAAATTCATTATAAACTCCCGTCAATGACTCTTGTGAACTCGCGAATCGCTTGTGAATCAATTCATAATGAATTCGTATATTTTTTTATTCGATAAGAAAAGCGTCATATTTATAAGCGCTAGAGTTTCAGAAGATTTTTGAACTGGAGGAATTCATAGAAAACTATAATGGGTTTTTATATTTTATGTAATTATTTATTATTATTATTATTTTTATCGCTTTTTATGAGAATCATTATTACTGGAAAAGTGCACATAATTATTTAAAACTGTTAAATGGAAAAACGCAGGCACCTTTTACTTTAGGAACGATGAACCGACAACAACAACAACAACCACGGCAACAATAACATCTTAATCCAATAATGGCGCAGCAACAACTAACCAAAACCCAAAGAACGTTAAATGCATTATTAATTCCAATAACAAAAATAACACTACGAGATACAACAACAACACTGTGAACTATTTAACAACAGCATCAGCAAAAGCAACAAAAACTAAAAATTAATTTTCAAAACGTTTCCCTTCTCGACTCATTTGTTGTTTGCGATGCGGTTGTGGTTGTGATTGTTGCTTTCGTTACTTTAGTTGGTTAAAAATTAAAACTCGCGTGTGATAGTAGACACGATTCACTTGATGACGGGACCCGAGTTTACCAGAGTTATGACATTTTTCATGGATGCCAAAAGATTGAATGTTGGCAGTACGAAAGCGGATGTCAATGTCATTTGCAAGCAGAACAAAAGCAGCGAGGAAGAAACAAAGATAGTAAAAAGGATAAAAAGAAATATGAGAAAGCCATGGAAAGAAATAGTGATAGAAATCAGGAAAGCGAGGTGAAAGGCATACACCTTCGTTGACGCGGTTGACGACCAGCCGTCTGAATGAAGCAGTGGAAAGCATGTTTCAAAGAAATAAAATATTGCTTTCGGTTTATATACAATCGTAATACATAGTTACGTACGTACTTATTTATTAACATCTGCGCGTGTATGTGTGTGTGTCTGCGTTTGGGTTTGTGTGGGTTGTTTAGACCCTTTGCCGGTGATTGTGGTCTGCGGTTGCGAAGGAAAGGGTTAATTTATGAGGCGCGATAAGAATATTACATTACATTTCGTCTTGGTAATCTAAACCAAAACTCTTGTTGTTGCGTTTATTTTCGTTGTGGTTGTTGCTTTTGTTTCAGCTGCTGCGGTGATTGTTTTTGTTGTTGTTGCTTGCGGGCGCTTTTAATTTTGAATTTCTTTTGTTCATCCGGAGATTTGATTTGGTTTAGCTTTAATAAATGTTTTCGTCCCAAAGGCACGTTTACGAGCCTTAACTTGTGTTGTTGTTTTGTTTTGGTGTTGTCATTTCATTATGAAAAAAACAATTGCCGAAAGCACAACTGCAACACCAACAACAAAACAACACACAAAAATACGCGCAAAACAACAGACGTGACAATAAGGAAAAACTTTTTCAAAAGTCTCGTCCTATGACATTTTTTAATAAAATGGAAGGATTGTCAATCCTAAATTAATTGGAAAAGGTTGAAAATATTGAAATCGGAAAGGATAATGACACGGCATTAACAAAGTTGCTGTATTGTTGTCATATTAAAAATGGACGCTTAAAGCCGGATTAAAGTTTCTTTTGATTAAATATATTTTTCAATTCATAGGGTTGAAACTGTTCAACTAGTTTAGCTTTCTTTACCTAAAAAATATCCTTTGTAATCTTAGAATTTTCGGTACGTAAATAACGAAAATATAACGGAACATGTTAGAAAACTCAACCGAAAGGAGAATTAAAATTTTCCTTCGTATTGAGCATTTTTCATAATTTTGTTTTATTAGTAATTTGTTACGTATTTTGTCGAAATACTATGAATAGTCAATGACTAATATTTTCCGAGGATACACTTAATCCGTTAAAAGCCAAATTAAAATTAAATTTCCAAACTACTCTAATTTTATGACAATAACTTTTTATTAACAATTATTCCTAGCATTATTTTTAAAATGTAATTTTATTGTAAGCATATAATTCGTTTTCATCTTTCGCTTTTGTTTTTGTTTCTATTTATACTTAATTTATTTTTCCTTTTTCTATTTATTTTTTCTCATTCGTATAATATTTGCGTGACAAGCATTACTTTATTGAACATAATTCGTTGTAATTGCAATGAATATCGCTGCCTCAACTCTCTCACTCTCCCTCTCTCTGTCTTTCTGCTACTTCTTCCCACTCTTCTACGGTCTCGTGTAATTTCTTCAACCACTTTATGAAACACTGCGCAACAACAAAATACCATATTTTCTGTAATCATATCACTACCTTTTACGAAGATATCATTATCATTACTATTATTATTAACATTATTGCCAATGTAATTATTATTACCATTATTATTACTGTTAGCATTACTATCATTACATTTACCATTATTACTATTATCAGTTTAACTATTATTCATAGTACTTATTGTTATTGTTTTAAGCACTACAACGACTGCTATAACCGCTTCTTTTTAGGCTCTTATTGTTTTTATAATTAAATTGATGCAGAAAATACGTGAGAAACAGAATGGATGAATACGGTTTTGTGGCCCGCCTCATAGTTTTCAGTTATGTTTTTACTTTTTGCGTAACTAAATCATGACGTTATCATAATTTAAAGAGTTTATGACTTGCAGCACAATAATCATGATCATTTCAAATAATTCATATGAGGTTAGTGATATTTAATTGAAGAATTGTATCAAAGCGTGACGAATTCATAAGACGATATACTTTCGAGAAACATTCCTGAGAATTTTTGACGAATTTAGTTCAAATGGAATTGAAATGGGAAGTAAATATTTGCTTCAAGTAGAACTAGGCTTAATTTTCGCCTCGACTATGACACGATAATTTTGTCACGAATGCGTTGTTATGATAATAACACCATTATAAGTGATGCTACCATAATTGACTTTCAAACATTGACTTTGGCTATCAAAATTTGAATAGCCAAACAGAAGGAAGCAAAAAATAATCAATAAAGAGGCCAAATATTTTTCGACTTTGTATCTATTAAATTTTAAATTAAAATTAAATTAAATGTTTTTGAATATTTTACCCATGTTGTTTTATTCATAAATAAACATAAGAGTGATACTACAATCATTGAAAAAAAATTTTTGTGCAACTTTTTGTGTTTTACAGACTATTCAAACCTTCACACTCAGACCATTTGGATGATCATACAAATTTGAAAACATTTAAATAACCCTAACCGTTAAAATCAAAACAAAATTAACAAGGGAACGTTGTGTAACTGAAATAACGACTTGGTAACGAGCGGTAACAGGGTTTTTAAAGTTTGTGTGCGCGTGCGTGTGTGCGTGTGTTTGTATTTGCGGGACTCTGGGAAAAAATTTACGCAAGAGTAACTTTTCTTAACCTCGAGACATAACTATTTATTTCATAGAGGGCCACTAATTTTATTTATTTATAAATAAATAAATAAATAAATAAATAAATAAATATATATATATATATATATATATATATATATATATATATATATATATATATATATATATATATATATATATATATATATATATATATATATATATATATATATATATATATATATATATATATATATATATATATATATATATATATATATATATATATATATATATATATATATATATATATATATATATATATATATATATATATATATATATATATATATATATATATATATATATATATATATATATATATATATATATATATATATATATATATATATATATATATATATATATATATATATATATATATATATATATATATATATATATATATATATATATATATATATATATATATATATATATATATATATATATATATATATATATATATATATATATATATATATATATATATATAACCGAGGATAACATAATCAGAGATAATTAATCTCAAAATTATTTTATGTTTTTGCGAAAGCTTTCTTCTATCTTCTCCATTTAAAAATAACGGTTTATGGGACTTCAATTTGAATAAAACGCAATGTTCTTTAATTTGTGTATAAAATTAAAGCACTTTTAAATTTGTGTCTTTGAAATCCGAAGAACTCCAGAAAAGTTAAGAGCGCATATAATTTGCCGGCATATAAACGGATTTCTTAGAATCAACACTTCGGTGCTAAGAATAAGTTTACCCCTCGTCAAATCTGCTCAAATCAATACACTTCCTACCTGATACTCCCACAAGTGAATGATGAGGAGCAGCCGCCTATCCTCGTGCATCTCTCGCGTATGGAGTTCTCGTGAAAAAGAAAAGTTCATTTCGTTTTTAAACACTTTAAGGCTAAAAATAAATTTAAGATTTTTAGGGCCAGTGAATTTTTGCTCTCAGAAGTAAAAATATATTGAAATATGTATAAATTTTTATTGATAGTTGTGACATTTAAGAATTACTTTGAACCAATATGTAATATTTAGTCGCCTCAGAAAAGTCTCCCCTCCAGCAAAAAGAGTCCTTTATTTTTACTGTAAAACATTTTGCTTACTTCCTCCAAATGGAAAGCAGCAGTCGTCGGCAGCAGTTCCCTGGGGAAATCGATTATTTTAGATAGCGAGAAAACAAATAAGAAGCCAAATATTCCTAGGGGGTCGACCATTACTATTTCGCAATCTTTTTTCACACTTAATCCGGAAATTTCGCCATTTCCTGAAATGTTTCAGTGGTTTGTAAATCCTTCGCTTAAGTCTTGCAAAATGTAACACTCCCAATCCCGCCCACACACACATACACACACGTACGGACGCACACGAATACACAAATATTCTGCTGAACGGACATTACCATCATCATCGACACTCAAATTTGTTACAGACGATCATAAACCAAAATAAATACTGCAAAATTTATTACATCACGAGAAATGCTGCTTAGTTCCCTTCGATTGCGTGACCATCCACCCATGTTTCCTGTTCATTACACTTAAGTTTGGGTCAAGTAGCCGTCAAATGCAACAAACATTACGTTATATGAAAACAAACAAACAAATCAGACGAACCCAACCTAAAACCCGTCTTGATAAGAATAAACCTGGGGTGATGGTGCTCTTTACCCCTCCCCCTCTCGCCGATGGTGTCTACGGAGAGAAAGAGAGAGAATGAAGCAAATACGGCATATTGCCATGTTGAAAATTTATGACACATCAGTGTCGTTTCCTTGGTTCCTAATTTCAGCAGAATTAGCATTTGAATTTTTCGCCCTTTTTGCTTTTGCATTTTCTTCTTTAAATTTCTTTTCGTTATTATGCTATACACGCGTCTCCCCACCCTTTTCTTTTTACCATACCCCTTAACCCTACGGGTGAGTGAGCATAGTCATATACTCTTCACATTTATCGATGGTATTTTGTCTCATCTGTGTAATTCTCTTGTTTGCATTTGTGTGTACGTGTGTGTGTATCTTCTTCTTCAATAAGTGTGCATGCGAGTGTAAATGCGTGTGTGTGTGTGTTTACCATTCTGTGTAGGTGCTACACTGCTGAAAACGTCTGAAAGCGATGTCCTTGTGAAGTTGTCACTTTAGTAATTCACCACCATCACTACCAACATCGCTATCCCGCTTTCATCACTCTCTCTCTATATCTCTTTTTCTCAATCCACCCCTGGGTTTAAAAAGCGTCGTAAAGACTGTGAAGATGAATGATTTTAATGGTTTTCATAATCCCTACTTTTTGTCTCTGTGTGGGCGTGAGCAGCAAGCGCTGCTGTTTGTAAAATTTGGGAGTGGCTGTAGCTGATGAAATGAAGCGTCTTGTATGAAAAGCTTATCCGGTGGCGAAAGTTTTCTGATAATGTCTTCGAAAGTGTCCGGGAAATATTTAAAACAGCAAAACAAGTTAAAAATTGTGTGCGATTATTGAAAAAAAATATAATTAAATTTTGAAGAAAAATTTTAGTTATAAAAATAATTAATAATAAATGATTAAAAAGTTATTATCTCGATTAACTAGCAGGTGATTTTATTATTTATAATTGATTCCTTCTATGAATTGTAATCAATTTATATGAAACCTTTTTCCAGTCCTTTCGCCGTATCGGGGAGGCTTCCTTGAATTGGCGGAAAATTGACAGTTTCCATTTCTATGGTTACAAAATATAATTTGGGATTAGTGTGAAAACAATTATCTTATTCCTCGCGAGGGCTCATTTAATTTGAATTTAATTTTAATTGCATTAAATTAAACTCAGTCTATTAAAAATAAAATCTATTAAACAAATTTTGTGAAAATGTATAGGAAAAACGACACTGGATACATCCATCCAACCGCAACAGCTGGCATTACAGATACTTTCCATAAAACAGCGCATGTGCATTACGATGGAGCCGAGAGCGCCTTTTTTAGGGTTGTTATTGCAAATACAGTAAATTTTCATACGTAGACGTATACGAAGATTAAACAAATGGCAAATAATTGAGAAAAAATACAGCAAGAAAAATCAACAGCAAAAACTAATAAGAATTTCTTGAAGTTCCCAATGTTTTCGCTCTTTTCCGGCAAAGAAGTAGATAAATCTCTTTCTAGACGCGCTTTTAAGTCTAATCCCACATAGTAGTCTTTCAATCTTTTTCTTCTTTTGCTATTCTTTCTCTTCTAGTTAGACTGGAAGCACTTCTGTTTTGAATTCATGTATTTTATCCGGCAGTACAAATAAATATCCCGTAGATAGACAGTCAGACGGAGAAATGGAAAAACTGATGAACCGAAAAGCAAGTCATTTGAGGGACTGGCAGAAACACAATGAGATGAGCTCAGACACATTTGAAGGATGCATAAATCTCAAGAGACCGAAAGAAGGAGGTGTCGGAAGAAGGACTGTCAGACCAAATTTATTCTTATTAAATTTATTTAAGTTCTACTTAAGGCCATTTACCGTCATCTTAGCCATATCTGTTGCCATATTTCCATTTATATGGAGTCACTTCGGTTCATTTAATTCGTTTTAGTGAATTCGCTTCTTGGAGTAATAATTCGTTGTCTGTGCACGATGCAGTTCATTTCAATTCAGTTTACAACAGAAGGATGTAACAAATGTAAACATAATTTACTTATCTTCTTCGTCATCGTCTCTCTCATTTCACTGCGCTTCATCATTAACACATTCAGCCGAATACATTTTTAAAACTTACAATACTAACAACAACAACTGAAGCAGTAACAAGTAAGAACGCTTACATCGGCCTGGCCGAAGCTAATATAACTTATATACCTTATATACCTTATATACCCTGTTATATACCCTTATGTACCCTTATATCTCCTATAATATGCATTTATATTTCGGTCATTAAAATCAGTGGGCGCTGCACGTCCCTTCCTGAACTACAAGTTCCCTTTTTTTTGGTTCATTTAGATTTACTAGCTCGTCTTCAATGAATTCCTCTCAAAATAAAACAACTACAATGACCTATAATGCGTTACGCTACGGCATGGTTTCCATCAAATTTCGCCCATTTTCAATACCAAACCGTTTATAGAAATAGAGAATATTCATGCAGAACTTCATGATAATATCTTTTATCATTCCAACACAACCGTGACTTCTCCAGACAGACACACAAACAGATGGACAGAGAGAGGGAGAAAGTGAGAAAGAGAGGGCTAAATCACCCACGAGAACAAACAAACAAACTTAATATACTCTATCGATTGTAGAATATGAAAGCAGTTATTAATTGTTCTTCATCTTTTACGTTAAATTTTTCCAATTTCCACTTTATGTTGATGAATAATTGAGCCCCATTTTTTCCAATAATATTAAAAACATGTTTGCTTCTTTCTACGCGAAGTTCTCTCATTTCCAGCAGCACGAATCTTGCGACGGACTGTTCTCTAGAATTACGCCTGGAAAGCATTTTCTGATATTGGTATTCCAAAAAATCCCTGGGCCGCTTACATTATGTTCGATTTCTATTTTTCTCGCTCTCTCTTTCTCACGCTCACTCTCTACCCCACCCACTCCTATGATAAAAAACATTTTTCATTCGATTTTATTTGAGATTTTATGGAAGGCCATTCCTTTGGGATCAATACATTCCAATCAAATCTTTCTGCTTCATTATTTGATGTTATCTCCAGCTGCTGGTCGACTAATGTTGCTTTTGTTGTTGTTGTAAGAACATTACCCACGCCTCTTTTAATAGTTATATCGAGAAGTTCTTCCCCAATTTTCGCAACATTTGCAACGATGTTGTCCCCTCGGAAAAAGTGAGGAAACCATTTGGAAAGAATAATAAGTTTTGCAGAGTAGAATAATTCAGTCAATATTCATCTTCTTCTTCTTTGAAGACTTTATTTTTTTTCTGGGATATCGCACTACTTTCAATTAAAGATTTTTTCAAAATCTTCAGCATTCTTTTCCTGGATTTTGTCGCCAAAATTTAGCAAAGTCAAAACAGACTCAAAAAGAATTTTTTAAATTCTCCCAAAGAGCTATCAATAAAAAACTAAATCAGCAACAGAATTGAAAAAGAAAAACTACGATAATGGCTAAATGATTTTCATTCAAATTAAAAAGAATACCAGCAATAATTTTTAAGAAAAAATTAATCAAAACCACAAATAGCCGAAAAATGGCAAAAACAAGTAAGAGTGCTAACTTCGGCTTGGCCGAAGCCCATAAACCCTACACTCATACTTAAATTTTGTGGACTAAATCCAATGAACAGTGGGCGTTTCACGCCTCTCTTGGCATTACAATTTCCCTTTCTTACTTAAACTAAATTTACTAACTCGTTTTCAACACAACTTCTCTCAAACAGTTCATGGTCCATGGTGGCGTCCAAATTTGTGTGATATTATAATGCCCAACAGTGCAATCACGGCCATAGATGTTCATCTTTACACAGAGGGACACTACAGGCATACAGGGAAGCACAGACAGACATCGTTAAACCTACTAAGGTTGGCTTTTCTATACCTGCCGTACCTCCTTTAATGCGTTACAAGCGCAAGCACAAAGTGAATGCAGCCTATCCCCTCGTGGGTAGGGTATTAAACGGAAAGCGAATAAGAAAAAACTATCCATATAAAACAGTCATTACACCGATAACAATTCGAAATTACGTGTAATCATCATTAATTAAAAACACCGCTCAATTACGATCAAAGTGTCGGTAAAGACAACTGCAAGCAATTACAAAAACAGAAATAACGGCCGCAGCAGCAACAGCACTAATTGCCATCAACATAAATAATGACAATCGCAACAACAGTAGCACCAGCAGAAAGACCGGCGGCAGTATCAATAGCAACAACAACAAGAACAGCAAAAAGTATAAGAGAAGAAGAGCGCACAACTCACAAAACTCACAAAAAACAGCTACTCAAAATCAACTGGTTCGAAGGAAAATAAATAAAATTTTTCATTTCGGAAAAAAATTGTTTGCTTCATTGAGAATTAAATTCTTAAAGTTTTCCTTGATCGCAAACTGAATTCTAATTTTTTCGCTCAACCTTCTCTAAGACCACCTTTTCTCCACCCCTTTGGGAAAAGTCACCTAAAATCCCCTTTACAATTTTCTGCCTCCTTTCATTTTTCTTTCATTTCATAATCAATATTTGCTGGCAACTACATAGAAGACAACCAGAATGAAATCATTGAGGGCGTGGTAACACATTGACTGTATCCACACCTACGAATATCAAAGAAAATTGTTTCACTCTTTCATTGCCATATTTTTAGAAACGCTAGAATCGGAAATAGCTCCCTAACTCGTGGAAAATTAATCAGTTTCAAAAAAAAATAAAGAAAATTTAAATCGAGGTGGAAATAATAAAACTGTTCACCATTTTTTGAGAAATGAATTAACTGTAAAAGTATTAAAAAATAAAGGTAAAACTAAAATAAATACCATGAAATACTTAAAGATATTTTTGGAACATTAATTTAATTAATTAAAACAAAATGGTTAAAAATCTTCAATTTCCTTAAAAACTCATAAATTCTAAAAAATAGGAAATTTTTATTTCCAAAATGTTACATTTTTTACATTTATGGAAAATAGAAACTACTTTTTCCAAAACGTTACATTTTTACATCTATTTTTTAAACAAAAAGTTTTTAGAATTAAGAAATATTATTAATGTAAAAGATTAATTAAATAAATCAATTTGTTGAGATTGAAGGAAGTGAATGATTTTCTCACCCATAAAGACTTAAATTAAATTAAAATTTTTGAAATTACAAATATCGTTAACCGTAATAATTGTAATCGTTTTTTGTTGCTCTTTTGGTTTCGAAATTGAAATTTTTCGAAATTTCTCTATTAACGAAAACTCATCTCGATCCTAGGCATTATCACCAATTGTTATGTTAACAATGATGAAGATGATAATGATAATGATAATAATGATGCTGATGCGTGCAAATTGGCTCGCTTGAATTAATTCATGAATGTATATGTGTTTGTTTATTGGTTTTTGTTTTATTATTTTTTATGATGTTAAGTTCTACAAGAAATTACTAAGTTCGTCGTCAGTCTGAGCAAACATTAGCAGTAGAAACACTGCAAACATTGCAAAATTTCATTGTCAACAACGCCGTCGTCCGTGTTGTTATTGCTTCGAGTCTTTTTGTAGCTTTTTTATTATGACTTTTATTATTTACGTGGTCATTTGTTTTTGTTTCGTGTTTTTAATTTTTTTATTTTATTTATTATTTACTTTTTCATATTTTTTATTTTTTTGTTAATTTCTGATTTTTTATGTATATTTGTAAGAACATCGGTGAAGAGAAACTTCTGCGGCTTGGTTTTTTATCAGCGATTTACAATTTCCTTTTATTTAGTTGAACTGTTTGAAAATAAATGAGGCGTGTCGGGTCGTGTTAACTAGCTGCCGATAATTGCTTAGGAATCGTTTTGCCATCGTCATAAAATTATGAAAAAAATAATTAAATACGTAGAAAATCGATGCTCAAGATGTAAAATTTAAAATCGATTGTTTGTAAAATATATTTGCAGTCGTTTGTGATTGCATTTTAATGAAATTTAAGAAAACATTGTTTAAATGGAATTGAATAAACCGATACACCGGTATTTATGTTTCCCTGAGAGTGAACAAATTATAATAATTGTGTTGTGGAACGAATTTCCGTCATTCCTTGTCATTTTTGGTTTGTAGACAAACCGGTTTCGGCGATATGCCATCCTCAGTGTCTTTTTCGTTCTTGAACGAAAAAGACACTGAGGATGGCATATCGCCGAAACCGGTTTGTCTACAAACCAAAAATGACAAGGAATGACGGAAATTCGTTCCACAACACAACAATTTCATACCCTGTCGGAAAAATATATCAAAATCAAGAAAATTATAATAAAATATTGACTGTAAAACATCGTTCGCGAATATTGGATGTAAAAAACTTGTGCTAGAATATTTAAAAAAACAGTCCCCTGAATTACCATTACATGAATTTTATTTAGGATTTTTCTTTAACATCATTCTAGATGTATTAATATCAAAGTCACTTCATCAATTAATCATTATCTTCAGAATAATAATTTGATTGTGACTTTTATGATTTTTATGACTCTTTTGATTGAGTAACAAATATTGATCTACTGACTAATGTAGAGCTAATCCACACAATAATAATTAGTTTATCCAGTTTTATTAATTTCGGTCAAGATTTCGCACAATAATTACAGTAAAGCGAACTGTAGTAAACAGCTTCTTCCTTCTTGCGAAAACTAAAAGCATTTGAAGTAAAATTTTGAAACTTTTCCATTTGTTGACTCAGGAAGGATTTGAATGCTTGACGTACTTTTTTTAATCTATCATAAAATAAAAAAGTAGTGTAAAATTGAAATAAAACATTTTTTACTTTCGAAAATATTTATAAAATAATCAAACACTTTTTTCTTTCTCAAATAAATCACAACTTATCAAAATCATGATCTTTCAAAATTTTCACATCGTTTTTTTAGCAATTTTCCAAAATTTCTATAAAGTTCACATAATTTCTCTAAAATAACATTATTAGTTTAGAACGTATTTTCGAAAATACGTATCAGTATTTTCATCCTCTGACACAAATTTGAACCTTCTTGAAAATAGTTTGAAAGTTTCCTTGTTTACTTTTTTACTATTTGTTAGAAACTCTCTTGAATTTCCATAATTTATGCTTTCTAAAGGCAGACTTCCTCCCTTTCAAAGGGATGTTTTTGATTGGAATTTTTTAAAATACCTTTAAAAATTGTGTCTTTCAATTTCCTTTCCCGTTTATTGTTTATAAATTTTTCACAAGTCTTTTGAGTTGATTTAGAAATTATATTATTTTTCTTTCCTGATAAACAAACGAACATTCCTTTCCAAACGCAGCGAATGCAAAGAACGCAAATAACGTTACAAAATACGGATGTGTCGTCAGGTAGTGTGTTAAAAAAGCGAATACAAGCAATTAAAAAAATCAAAAAGGCAAGGACTTTTTGTAAATAAACAACCAAAAAAAGATAGCAGGCAATAGAGAAAATATTAAAGGATTTATGGCACCTTCAACTAAAATATATCCTTTCATTGACTAGCCAACGAATGATTTTTAGGTTCCTCGCGGCGTATGTATCCCAACAACAACATGGATGTATACATATCGTAGACCTTGACTAAAGTCAGTACAATACAAAAAGAAAAACATCGATTTTTGTGCAATTGATCGAAAGTTAAACCGTTGAAATATGACTTCCAACAATCTAGGCGGGCCGAAGGTGACGATCGCAATGACAATGGTGACGGTAATTAAAGAAATATATAGTCAGTCCAAAGCAGAAATCAAGAATAACCAAACATATTTAAAGGAAATTATGATGGATATGACAAGAAAAGAAGGGTTCATTCATTGGTTTATTCGTTCAATAGCGGCTCGAAGGAATAAGTTGAAGGAAAAACGAAAGTCTCGGATGGTAAGCAGCGGGTATTTCTTGTCCTTTCCTTGCTTTTAATTTGTGACTAATATTTCTCTTTCAAGGACAATTTTAACTCTTACCCACTCTAAAATTGCAACAACATCTGAAAATTACAACAAACAATACCATCCGTAAAAAACCCTTAATTTAAAAGGGCTGGACCAGAGCGTCACAACGGCTATAAAATAAAAAATGATCATAATATCATAATCCGTTATATTTTGCTTATTTCCCAAAAAAATCTCATATATTGTAGATTTAGCATGACTTCTCAATGTCATTTTTAAGAGTTTCAATGTCATTTCCAGACTGCCTTTTAAGAAAAATAATAAAAATCATAACGGGCAGACGTACTTACCATTAAAATCTCCACAAACGACGCGTTCGAAAGGGCTTCCCATCCAATCTGAAAAGAAGACAAAGAAAACGGGCGATTGTTATTTCACGGAAGAAGTGTTTTACATGTATTATATGTTTTTATGATTTCTTTTAATTGCAATAAATAATAAAAATTAGGCAAAACTAATGTTTGTTCTTAAGGTCAAATGCAATATTATTTCTCTTATTCATAATCATATAAAAGAATTTAGCAAAAGGTTTTCTAAAAACTGAATTAGTTTTTAAAAAATATTCGCCTTTATCTTAATTGAATTATTAATACAATTATGGTCACATTCACCAGAAACTATCGAAATTATGACAAACACTTCAAAATATTTTGTTTACAACGCGGATATCGTGTAAATTTTTCGCATAGATATAATTGATAGAAATATTTAACCTTTCCTTGTTCTTCGCACGAAATTCAGTTATTTTATTACTTCAGTACATTTTCTCTCGACATTAATGACGTGCTGATGAAAATGCAGCGTTATAGCGAAAATAAATAATTAATATTTCATTTTTCTCTTTCTCTTTCTTCTCGTTTTGTATTACTTATTTTATTAAAACGGTGACATGGCAGCGGTAGTAGAGCTTTAAACGCGATTCAATGCGCTTTCAGGGACTCGTTGGAACACCAAAAAAAGAGAAAATTGTTTCTGCAGGCGTTGCCCCGAGTTATTGCAGATTCATCTACTAACGAAATAGGTCCGAGGCCAAAACAGAAATGACAAAACAAAACAAAAATAAGTGAGCAGGAGAATGAGTACGAGTATGCGAATGCGATGAGTATCTGCAAATATTTCGCCCATGTCTTGTGGAAATAGAGAAAAAGATCCAAAACGGGATTCACCGTAGCGGCAGCGTCGCAGCATCCGCCGCCGTATTGCCTTATGGTGGTCGCGACTGATATCATCGTATTTTTCTTTGCCATTTTTGTCCCCGCCACAGTTTCAGCGAATGACACGAAACAATGCGTCTAGCAGTCAAGGAGTCGAGGAATTTGTCTCCAAGAAATTCTTTAATTAAAATGGTAATTTTTTTCATTCTTTTCTCTCTTTGAATCGCTTCTATTAATTTAAAATCTTTATCATTTCTTCGCAAAAAACAAAGGCAAGTTTGTTCCACTTTTCTGCACTAGAGTGATTTTGCCATTTTCCGGTTCATATATGTCTGTCATGTCGAACTGCTCGCGAAATGTCTCTTAATTTTTTCTCCTTTCTTTCAAGATTCCATCTATATTAAAGGCGTTCTTAACTCGTTGTTGAGAATTAAAGCAATAGCAATTAATTTAAATTGAACACGTCCACCCCTCACCCACATAACTCGTCATTCGTGTATTTTTGTCAACTGCCCAGCCTTCTAACGGCCCGAACGAGGCTGGTGGTTCTCCTTTACACCCCTACGCCGTGAGATGTGCCAAGTAAGAATGAAAAATTCTCCAGAAGGAACAAAGCGTTGCTGAAAAGCCGGTAGCAGTAGCGGTAAGCTGGTCGGTAAATATTGAAATTTATTGGTAAGATTGACAGCAGCTTCATCGCAGCAAAAGGTGGGATCCAGCTGGAGTCATCGTCATCATCATCGTCACAGTCGGTCGCCACAGACGAACGCACAGCTCAATTTCCCAACACTTCATGACGCCTGGCATCATCCTCGTCCTATATTGGCAAACCTCCGTCTGATTTTCTTATACTACTACGTCTTCTTTCTATTCTCATTCTTCCCTATTCGATCGTCTCTTACTTGCTTTAAATACTAGATTTCCTTTCGAAATAATTTGTGGAAATAGATTTCAGAAAGGCGCAAAGCAGCAAGACGACGATAATCGTAATGAGAAGAGTATGGGGAGGGGGAGAAAAACCAGCAGGAAAAGTATCACTAAAAGCATTTGACTGACATTTCTTCGGTCGAAAAGAAAAAGAACGGTCGGGAGATTAAGCAGAAGTATTTACCATCGCCTTTTCTTTTCTGCTTTTCTCTTCCTATTTCCCACTCTTCTCTTTTTTTCTCATTGTTTTAATTTTTTATCAACATTTTCCTTTTTCTCATTTCTAAAGCGCAAATATTTCTTTCCTGTGTCTTTCTTTTGGGACTGCCGTAATGACCGCGAATGTGAGAAGCACAACTTCATCCTTTTCGATATTGCCCCCGTTGTTGGTGTAATCGTTGTAAATATGTTGTTGTCGTCATTATTATTGTTATTGTCAACGTTGCCTACGATTGAAACGATCTTGTTGACAATTTTACAATCCAAATGCATGCAAAAAAATTTCTTTCAAACCGCACTGAATACTTCATTATTATATTTCGTCGTTCCTCTCGATAGATAATTGTTCGATCGATGTTGGCGCTATCAATACGGCTTTCCAGTTCTTGGTTGTTGTTGGTTTCTGTTATTGACGAATTATGTAAATCAAATTCTTTGCCGTTCTTTCACGAATAAGGCGTTGGATACCCCACAAGCGAACATTTGCCGTTTACGTAATTAATTTTTTTTCAAGTGTGCGTGACACTTGCGTATACCAAAAGTTCGTTGTTTTTGGTTATTGATATTTTATTTGTAGTTTTTACCGAATATAATATTTAACACAAATATTGAAAGAGAAATTATATATTTCGCGGTATTCAGCGCTTTTGAAGCAACTGTTGAAGATTTTAACAAGTTTGGGGGAGTCTTTTTCAAAGAAGTCAAGCAAAATTCAATAATTCGGTAAATTACTTTCAAAAGGAAAAGTTAAAAGTAATGTTTTTTATTGTCGATTTTGTTCCACCGGAAAAAAATCTAACTTTTCCAATTAGTTTTAGTGTTATAATTTGGAAAAGTCTATCATCAATTATTCCTAACAAATCGATTCATTAAAATACGATAACAATCTGAGATTGAAAATACTGTTAACAAAATTTCATAAAAAGGAATAATTAAAAATAATGTAATATCAAATTCGATTGGGGAGTATATTTAATTAAACTACTGTAATTTAATGCAATAATAACTTCATTAAAAAACAATATAGCTGTTCCATTATTCATAAATTATCTTTTATTTTCGTATAAATCTTCTTTAGAGTTATTTAAATTTCCACGTATGAGTTTTCTATATGTTTAAGGATTTAATCAAAAATACTCGTATAATTGATAAATAAATCTCATTGAAATTCTTTTTGAATTATTAATTTTTAAATTACCTGTCAAACATTTTCACCGATACTACTCAAAATTTATGGAGACTTCAATATCCTTTAATAAAATATTTTGACTTTTTATTAAGATTTCTATATATATAAACGTAGTCAAATATAATGTTAATCAAATGTGAATAAAAGCAATAAAATTATACTAAAAATCTCAACATTTTAAAATTTGAAAAGAAGTGAAAAGTAAAACTTTGGTGACATGCTTTTCTTTTGGAATTATATTCGTTTATATATAAAAAAACTTTTAAATCCATTTTGGATTTAAAAAAACTTTTAAAAAAACATGGAAAAGTTTTAGAAACACGACAACTCTAAAACTAAACGTTGGTTTAGAAACTACAATCAATAAAAATAATAAATAAATAGTAATAATGATAATAAAAAGCGTCAATATTGATTATTTCCATATATTGCAAGTAGATTCGTTGTCTCAGCCCTGCCACACTGCCCACCTGTCTCTCTCTCTCTATACATCTGTCTCCCTCTCTCTATAACTTTGTCTTTTTTTAATTCATTTAATTTAAACAGTTTCAAGGTTGCTTTGTAGTTACTTTTTTATAAAAAGCAAAACGTATGTTTGATGGTTTTGCTTTTCTTCCCCTATTTTTCTATCACCCTCGCCACAAACCACGCCATCCTTTAGTATTGCCATAAGAAGATTTTGTTGTGGCGCGCGCTTACGGAATTCGGAATGATTGTACTCTCGTATTTTTATGTGGGTCAAAATAATTTATGTTGAGTATGTTTATATTTATTTAAATTGCTATTTTTTTGCTTGAGCAAAATTTTATGTTTTAACTTTTTTACTTTTTTTTATTTTATTCAGTTCTTTCTCTTCAACATTTCACAAAAGTGATACACGACACTTTCGTGTGTGCAACGAAAACGACAAAACGAAATACGTTAAAAATTTAATAAAATTTGGAGAAAGCAATTTTTCCGTTTTTTTAAACAGAAATCAATGCTTTATTTATAATAAATTTCTACAAATTTAATACCAATAAGAATTTTCTCTGTTTTGATACGATTTATACATAAATTAATATATATTAAAAAAAACATGTCACGCTGAAAATATCTCTCTTAAAATGTTGACGCATTTTTGAATATATGATTATCTTTATTCAAATTGATCTTTGACATACTTTATAATTATAAGAAAATTATTAAAAAATTTTTAATATTTCGTAAAATGAAAGACATCTCTAGATAAACTTTAAAAAGTATCACCCAAATCATTAACATCCAGGTTTTTTGTCGATTCGTCGATACATTTAAATATTCAATATGTTCGAAGTAATGTGGGTTGGTTCCATCTTTTGTTTTTTCTTCAACAATATTCATCTTTCTAACTTAGTTTGCTTTTATACAAAAATTATAGTACTAAATATTCAGGGTGACTTTCATTTACTTTCCCTCTTCCACTAATTCATTTTTTCTGATATATTTGAATAAAACATTTCGCTAGTCATCGCATTGATCAATCGAGAAGATTTTAGAGATAACATTTTTCATATGGAATATTTTAATTCTTGATTAAAACACTCCTTCGAATTCCTTTCAAAAATATTTAATTATAAATATTATAATTAAATAGTTTTTATCGGATTTTATTAATTTTGTTACCATCTTCGATTGTTCTATTATCTAAAAATCCCTTTGGTCATGCCGCCAAATTGTCATATTGTTCGAATCGTTCAAAAGAATTAACATCAAACAAAAGGCATAATAATGTGTCGTCGACAATTATAATATATTTTGCATGACTTTTTCAAAAAATTTTTTATTTTGCTACGCCGTCTCCTTTGCGATATATTTTCTACAATTTTTTGTATGTGGCTCTTCGTTCTTCTTTTCCCTTCCCACTCATTCCTCTTTTCAAAGCTTTAATTTATTGAAATGTTGCGTGCTTTTTTCATTATCGGTCAAACTCTCGAGCTCTCTAAGCAATAGAGACCGAAAAACCATTTTAGGTCTTGTTAAATATGGCAAAACATGAAATTTAAAAGCGAAGAAAATGAAAAAATAGCATTTTTTTAATTAAAATTCAATTAATTTTTTTATGGCGAGAATTAATGTAAAGGAAATGAAATTATATGAAATTGTATACAAATTAGATTGCTAGTTAATTTATTTAGGGTTAATTTATTAATGACATTGATTGGCTAAAATTATCTGCAGCCAAATATTTTTGTTATTGGAAATCTTTTCATAGTTTTTCTAAAATTTTGCCCTAATATCAATAATCAGAATCGATCAACAAACCAACGGAGGAAACCTAATCAGACCTAATTATTTAATTATAAAACTTTCCACCTAAAATTGAAGCAAATCGAATTAATGAAATTTCAAGAGAGATAAATAGGCTTTATTACACTAAGTGGCAATATGCACCAAAGTCATGAAATAGCAAGTACTGACAAAAATTGTCCCTAATCGATCCACGTCGGACATTATGCCATATTATGAAACAGTAATTCCGTGAAGTCAAGATGAAATTCTAATAATAACCATGAAATAACGGAATTATGTCTACCTAAAACGTATTGATCATAAACTTAACTCTAGCTAAATATTAATAATTATGTTAAATATGTTTAGAAATATTTTAGTGACATTTTTATTCAAGCCAGAAAAACAGAAAAAATATTGATAATAATCGGCATGACAACAAAAATGAATGTTTTATTGACAATAAAGTTATTGCTGTGACAATATAAATTCTCAACAGGCATCCATAAGAAAGTTTAGCAATCAGAGATTTCGCAAAATTTTTATAATAACGTCTCAGTAGATAGCAAATTGTTATTCAGTTTACATCGGAAATAAAATTAAATTTAAAATTATTGTAAATTGTAATTATTGTAATATATTTTAAAATAAAACAATTAGTTTTTTAAATTTTTTTCTGCGCGTAAGAAGTAAGTGAGAAGGTCATTATTCCTAGAAGTAGCCTTTAAGAAGGCTATTCTTTCAGTCGTAAAAAGGAAAAGAAAAATTAATCTTTCCTTCAAATTTAGTCTTCAATTTGCAGTCACGTAAAGGAGAAACCCCCAAAAAAAGTTAAGAAATTTCGAACAAAAAGCTTTTTTCTTCGTTTTTCTTTTTTTTTTATCGGGATATATTTTAATAAGATAACTCAGGAACTCACCAGTCAAAGTCATCCATGGGTAACGTGGCAAATCGGCAATACTCTGGCCAGCCCCACCCGTTGGTACCACTCCGCCTGTGGGTTGCGTACACGCATTCCCCAATGAATCAACGCCAATGGCACCGGCTGATGCCGCTGATACTGCTGATGCGGCTGCAGCGTGTTGATAGAATTGAGCAAAACTAGCCGATGCTGAAGCAGGCACGCTCATCGATTGATAACTATTCATGACACTGTCGGTGTACCTGCTACAAAAGGAATGAAAGGACAGCGATTAGTTTTTAATGAATTTGGACAATGCACAATAAAAGAAAAAACAATATACAAAAACAAGAGTCTGAATGAAATCAGAACGTATTTTCCTCCTTTTCTTATTCTTAACTTTACTATGCAAAATAAACAGCCAGCCAGCAAGAGGGGCAGAGGCAATAAAAGACTGAGTCATAAAAATCGGTTTTGCAAAACGATATGGGATGAATGCTTTTGATCCCGTTGTCGGTCGGGACGGCTCGGTCAATTGGTCTATTTATGAAACTAATACGGGAACTAATTGACAAACATCGACACAGCGGGGCGTGACTTCAACACTGACCGAACGATGCAAAGAGCTACATGTTAGTTATTTCAACAACATCTAACGTCACGTCGTCACACCTTGCTTTCGATATGCAAATCGTTATCGTATACCAAGGACACGGAGTCCTTTTATTAGTTTCCTCACAAAGTAATCATGGGTGCGGTTTCTCCTAATGGTAACTTACACTTAAAGTAACCACAATCGTTATTGATTCTGGTCAATTTGTCGATCATTTGTTGAAATGAGTACAAAAATTTTGCTTCCTGGAATTTAGATTTGTAAAAGAAAAGCACAGCGTGTGCCATATAATGCTCAACATCTTGGTCCTTACATAACTAATAATCGGAAGCAAACTTCGGTCACCTATTCTGTTTTAACGGCGCTGTTGGATCGCCTACTGAGGTAATAGCACAATTAGCGAGCCAATTAACAGAATTGTGAATTAATTTTAAGTTAGAAGTTGTGAAACTGAGAATAAAAGAAATTGCAAATTAGCTACGAGAAGGGGCAAAACCACCACTGTAGTAGAAGACTACACTACTACATTTTGTATTACATCTAACTGTAAATTGCAAATAAATTTCGAATTAATTGTCACACGAAGCGGCGTCCAACTATAATAGAATATTATGGCAGTAAATTACAACAAAAACAAAGACATTAAATCAAACAATAATAAATATTCTATCAAACAAAATAGTATTAGAAATAATTGGTTGAACAACAACTAAATTAAAATTGGGCATAACACTTTTGTAATTATATTATAAAATAAATTGTAGTAAAAACTAGACGCTTTCGTCAATGCCAAATTGATAAAAATAATTGCAAACGTCTGTAGAAATGCTACGCACATTATAAAGAAAGACAAGCAAATCTCCAAATTAATTATACATATAAATGAACAGATTATTAAACAATTACCGATTTTAATTGAACTGTCGGAAAAAAAACAATTTTTAAAGTAATTAGTTCATATTGTAAAAAATTATTCTCGTCTTTTTTGGAGATTTTAAAAAACAGTAACGAGTATCTTACGTCTTAAACTAAACCTAAACTTTTATAAATTACGATTTTGCTTATCATTTTTTGTTACCTTTTAACATAAATAATTATTTCAAATTTTAACCGATATTCAATAAAAAAATTGCTATTTCGAATTATTAAAAAATGAACATAAAAAATTATGATTAACATCGTCAAAATTTGTTTGCCTCAATTAAAAATGTTATATAAAAACAATTTAATGAATTGTTTTTTCCACAAAATGGCAATAATTTTCACAAAATATGTCTTAATTTAAAATGAAAAAAACAATTGTTTCCCGAAATGTCCTTAAGTCATAAATTCGGTTTGGTTTTTTCAAGATTTTGGGATTTTGATTTTTAATTAAATCAGAATAAATAAATTCCCATAACTTTATGGTATTTTATCTAATTTTCAAAATATTCATTTTATTATATAAACGTTTAGCGTTTAATTTTAATTAGACCACTTGAAGATAATAATCTCGCTTAAATGTCAAAAACTAAAAGCTCTTCAAATAAAAAATTCAATTTCTATTCATAACGGAAAGAAAACAATATGAGATGATTAGGAAGACGAACAGAATGGAGTAAAAGATGTGGAAAGCAAAGATATAAAATGTCTAAGACGAATTACAAAATCGAAGTTTTCAAGAAGGAAATAAAAATTAACAAGAACAGCAAGAAAACATGAAAAACGGAACAGACTTCGTTAGGTCATTTCTTCTTTCGAAATATATCGATTTCTTCTTTCTGATCAGTCGGTCAAATCTGATCCAACAGAATGCGACATCAGCATAATTTTTTTCAGAAAATATTATTTTAATTTTGGCTTTCGTTTCAAAATTTTTGCTGTTTTTCTAATTTTCAAAAATAAAACTATTTTCGACTGTCGAAAACGACGCAAATTTTTCATCAAACAAATACTCCGGTAGTGATTGTCTCTCTTTCAATTTCCGATTTAAATGTTTAAAAATGTGTTTTCGAAATTTTGTATGCTTTTACATTTAAAGTGGTTTTTCTTTTTAAACTGAGAAAATAATGGACAGGAAAAAGAGAGAAAAAGAGAAGGGAAATCTGAATTGGATTGGCATTAATCATACATCATATGTACCGCATATCATATGCTTTGCTTCTAAATCCTTCTTCTTCCTTCTCGTCTGACCTATAAGTTTTCACAACAAGCTCAAAAAGTGTAAATAAAGAATTAATATTATTTCCAAAAAATTACCATCGAATTCTATTCAATCTACTTCTATTTTCCTGAAATTCAAATTATTTAGAAATTTCATAATATTTAATAATTATTTTTATGTTCGTTTCATTTTTATGAGATCCCAAAATTATTAATTTATGAGATCCCATAAATATTTCCTTATGAGTTGTAAACCATTTCTTCAAACTGAATTAAGAACAATAAAAATATTAAATATAACCACTATACACATTTTAATTTTCACTATATTCTATAGGACCAAAAGTATTAAATAATGTAATACCGCTTTTCAATGAAGGGACATTTTTTTTATTTCATCTTGTCCTTTTTTTCCGTTTTATAACAACTCTTGTATTGAAAATCTGTCGCAATCAGATTTCTCTTCATTAGATAAAAACTTATAATCGGTATTATATAATATATCTCTCCCTCGCCAACTTCTTCCCCCTTTCTGTAAACTTCTAAATATCCATTAATATAGATGTTATAACATGTGATATATTTCGTTGGCATTCCTAAAGATAGACCAAAAATGTCGAAAGACAAAAAGGATGTAGAGCACAAATTTAGGTTAGAAACCTAAGAATTTTTATAAATTTGTTGCTAGTGTGTGCACCCTAGACACCATTCGGATACCGGACGGATTTAGAGTTCTGGAAACCGAAGAGTATGAATATCAAAATGGTCGACATACCCTGATCACCGGGACTTGCGCGTAAGCCGTCGGTCTGTCACTTTTATTTAAGAAATTCTTTTGAACGTTTTTTCCAAAATTGTGATCGTAACTCTCTATCATAATCTCATTTCATTTTGATTTCAATTTAATTTAATTCATCTCACCTGCATGATTTGTCCTCTAGACCGGTGAAGCCCGGCATTCCGGTGAGGCCTCCATGCGAGGAGGGATGATTTGACACGTACGGATACATTTTGCTAGTGGGTATGGCAAAAGACGAGGAAGCAGCAGCGGCGGCAGCGGCGGCGGCTGCTGCAGCGGCCACAGAATTGGCCGCACTGGGTGAACTGTCGTTGAGTGTGCAATGTAGAGCAGCCGACGCAGCCGATGGCGTGGGCGAACAACTATTGTCGCCGGTTTGCGAATTGACCGATGGCGGTGTCAGCAACAGTTGATGGTGATGATGATGATGGAGACCGCTACTGATACCGTTGTTGTTAGCGCTGCCGCTACTACTACTGATGTGACTCTGCGAATTGACTGCTGCGACGGCGGCAGCAGCTGCTAATTTACTTTGCAATTGTTGTTGCTGTTGCTGTAGTTGCAAAGCGGCCGACAATGAGTATTGATGATGCTGTTGATGTTGGGCTTGCACCTGTTGCTGATGATGATGATGATGTTGCAATTGCTGATGATGATGATGGTGCAGTGATTGATGTTGCTGTTGCGATATATTACCAAACGCGCTAGTCGATGACGGTGACGACGAAGACACTGGCGAACTCGATGACTGATTCAGATTATTATTACTGATGTGAAGCGACACTGAAGTGGCGGTCGATGTCGGTGATAGCGAGGACGACTGAACGGCAGCCGATGAATTGATAATGCTATTGGCTGAAGAAGCGGCGGCTGCGGCGAGAGCGGCGGCAACGGCTGCTGATGATGAATTTTGTGTTGTTGTAGTTAAGTGCGAACTAATGAATGGTTGGAACTGTGGATACTTTGGTAGCATACTATCGAAAACAAATTTTGACATGGCACATATTTTGTTGTTGTTGGCTTGGCTGGACTAAGGTTGGATACAAATGGAATCAAGTCGGATTGAACGGGTGGGAGGAAGGGTGTTAAAAGGATTACGGGGGAAGACGGATGATACAGGAATGAAGCCAAGTTTCAAGTTAAACCGCGCGTAAATCGTTTAAATTCTATTTATTATTATTCTCAAGTTCTCTAAAATGTTCATCGAGAAATCATTTTTGTTAATTGAAATGATCATACACTTTGTGTGAATAAATCTCAATTGAAATGTAATGTGCTGAATGTAAAGAATTAAAATTAAACAAATTTTGTTGAAATTTTTCTTCAGATTTCAGACTTCAGAAATAATTAAATACAAAAATTTGTATTTAATTTGATTTGTTTTGAAAGTTTGGAAAACTATCTTACACCATGCTCAGCAAAGTAATCGCATTTTTTTGAACAGAGAATTTTTTAGATTATTTCCCAAAAAAAGCTCGTCATTCAGCTGCCCTAATCTCATATCATTCTCAAACAAATACAATTTGTCGTCAAAATGTTGAAAAACTCCCGAAAAAACGGCAATCTTCTGGATTTACAAATCAGAACGTTTTTTACGAAAATCGGTCGATCTAGTTTTTATGAATTTCAAAACCATTATAACCGTTATGTTTTTCTATAAAAAATAGAAAACACATATACTACTATAGAAACGGTTTTAGAACAAATTTCAAGAAGACAAACGAAAATTTAAATTATTTATTTTGTCATTAATGTCTCGATGATGTCCATATAGACTTTCCTTTAAAGACCTTCGACTTTTGTTTAAATTATAATAAAATAATATTTAAAATTTGGAAAACACATTCAAATTATTGAAGACTAAATGAGAATGACTGGAGGGAAGGTACAATTAAATTAATTGTCTTTGTATAAAAAAATTTTTTTGACGATTTATCCACCGTAGGTAAAACAGAACGAATGAATTGAGTTGAAAAATGTTACAATTTAGATTAAATAGAAATCATTCAATTATTTTGGGAAATTTTTTAAATGACAATAAAATATCACCCATTGAAATTAATAATAGTTAATAAAAACCCTTGAGGTATTAAATTTCAAAAAAGATAATTAAATTATAAATCCTTTATGTATTCAATGAAATCAATAATTGATTGACGGATTTATTTTTTTAATAATTTGTTTGAGGTTTAATATTACATTTTTACGCCTAAATCCGATGACATTAAAATTCTCGATTACAATTAAAGGTACAAAATCAAGAGACAGAAAAATATTAAACTTGTTAACAGTTTTCAATCTAGTTTACTTGAATCTGAATTTACTTCACTTCTATTCACTTGAAATCACTTTTGTATTCAATATTTCAAACCTTTAACAATAAAAAATTAAACAAACTTTTAACAATGAAAGAATTCCTAAAAAATTATAAATAAAAACAGCAAAAACTGAATAAATATTCAGTTGAAAGTATTTTCACAAGTCCCAATTGGATTCAAATTTAATAGTATTTTTCATAAATTGCTTAAAGGAAACAAACACAAAAGGGGACAGACGTTTAGTCTTCCCAAAGTTAAAACGCGAAACTTGCACTGTTATAAAAAAACCTTCAGTCTTCCATTTCAAAAATCTACGAGACGATGTTGAAACGTGTTAGCTTTAAATAGGGTTTATATACTTAAAGACCTATAAGCAAAATTATTATTTTTTATATAATTAATCAATATTACTTTCTTTAATCGAGTTTTTTAAAAAAACTACTTTTGCGACAACTTTGCTGTTCGTGTATTTTCATCTATCATTAATTATTTTTCAAAAATAATTATTAATTCTCCCAAGTCCTTTTGTATGATTTTATCAAATGAGTATCACATAAATCATAAGTTAACCGTACAAACTTTTTTATTAAATAAATTCGAAATTTTGGAAAAACTGTGCTATAACGAGTATGTCCAAATGAACCACATTTTAAACGTTCCAACAAAATACAAAAGCCTTTGTTTTATGAATTCAATTATTATTATTATATTATTATTAATGATTAAATGTAGTTAGTAAAATATTATTCGGATACGTATCAACGGAAAAAAAGAAGAATGAGGAAAGATAAATGCTATTAATCAAGGGATGTATTTAAGGAAATTATTGTTAAATTTGTTAGTACGACAGAGACAGAGATCAACCACCAAGAGAACCGATTACAATGAAATATCAGATATTTTATGAAAAAAATATTACCTTTTTTCTCAATAACTTCGCGTTCGAAAACAAATTTTCAACAAAATCTGCGCTTGTTTTTTTTTGTTGAATGTTTGAGTGAGTGAACGAGTGTCTTGTGTGTATGTGTGGTCGAAGAGTGTAGGCGAATATTTTTGTCGTTTTTGTTCGTTTTTCCCTAATTAAAGAAAACAAAATTTTAACTGAATAAGGAAATTTATGGAATTAATTGATTATACTGATTCCAATCTTTCAACGCTAAAACATGCACTGGAGGATGACTAACAATGAACGATGACGATAATGGAACGATAATGAAAGTTATCGTTGAAAAACACCGAATTGATAACCAGATTGATAACTAGAAACGCCGACGGAAATTACCGACAAGGTAGAAAAATCAATTCAACATTTAATTTTGGTTTTTTAAGGAAATTCATTTCACAAATCTTTACGAATTATGTCAGAGTTTAGTAATTTTTTGGGGGAAATATAAATTGTCACGATGCACAGAAATATATTCCTGGCTAATCCGCTCTGATAACAATTTATCTATCTTTTATTTTTATTTTTTTTAATTTTTTCTTATTAAACGTTTCCCCACTTCATTAATATACGTCACTTCCTTTTCCGTTTTACCGTCGCGGACGCGTGTTTGGCAACTATTTATTTTGTTGGTGATTTTTTATGGCTATGGTGATGGCAATGATTTTATGGTTTTATGACTCGTTTTTTTTTATTACAATAGTTTATTTTTTATGTTTGCTTGTTTTCTTTTTGATTAGTTTGGTACGAAGCGGTAACGGCGATATTGATTTCTGATGGTAATTATGAGCCTTTACTTTTCGGAATCTTATTGTTTTATTCTTGGATAAATTCAATATCTCCTGCTTCTTTTTCTTCCTGCTCACGTTCTTCTCTACTTCGCTGTTTTTGGATCTTTCAAAATTTGTTTTGTTGTTTATGAAATTATTTATTTCCCCGACGAATTTTGTTATTCTCTCTTTCGGTTTTACCTTTGCTTTTATTTTAATTGCACAGAAATTTTATTATTATTATTATATAGTTTTTATTATTTTCGATTATTTTGCGCGCACATTTTGCTGAATCGCTGAACGTAAAACTTTAAAAACTTCATCGTTTCTACTGTTTTATTGTCGCTTGCTCGAGACGATACAACGCAACAACAATCGCACGAGGGCGCAAAATAATCACACAACACTTTCGGGTCACTAACAACCGAAGCAAGCGTCTTCGACGACGTCTCGATTAAATATTATAATAAAAATCCAAATTTTTTTCCACAGAGTATAAAAATTTCGCCGATGTAATTGACGGCGACGCTAGCAATATTGTTGTTATTGCTATTGATACTGCTGCTGCGACTAATGCTGCTTTTGTTGGTGTGGTGAAGTAGTAGTTGTTGTAGTTGTGCGTGTCGTAGCTGGGCGTCGTGGCTGGCTTTAGCTTTGGATCTTCAAGCATTTGAATGAGAGTGTTTCTCAGTCGTGATCGTATTAGTCCGAAGTTGTTTGCGTTATGAGAAGTATTTCGTTTATGGCGCTATACAAAAGCCGTCCATGTTTATGAGCGACGCAATACCATTTGGCGCTTGTCAATAAGAACATCACGAGGAGAATGGTAGAAGAAGAAGAGGAACGAAAGAGTGGTAGAAGGAGCGACGAAAGAGACAGAATTTATAGACGCAACTAAAAGCACAAGCGGCTCCAACCAAAGCTAGCGCAGCAATTGGAACTGCAAGGCTCTGCAATCTGCTTATGACGGCGCAGCTCTTCGTTTAGTGAATGCGTAGACAACCAGAGAGCAATTCAGATCGGAATCGGTGACCAAATTGGAGTCTGGTTAGCACCGTGTCCATTATAGTTGTTGTTATTGTTATTGTTATTAACGCCATTACCATTGCTGTTATTGTTATGATTGTTGTTGTTCATGTTATTGTTGTTTTTGGTCTTATTTAAATTATGCTCTCCAGTTGTGAACCCACAATTCTTTGCAGCGATTATCCCGAAAACAATGACAAGAACGCGCAAGAGAGTAAATATGGGCGCGTGCGAGAATGTAATCGCTCCAAAAGGTGTAGATTGGGTCCCTCTATACGTGCTCGTTGCTGTTACTCTTCATTGAAAACAGCACCAAAAGACCCAACAGCAGCACAGGCGTTTCTGTTAATAATCAAAATATAATGCACTCTCAGTTTACGGCCACGCACACATGCATACATCCTTATGAAACATCTAAATACGGATGCCCGCATGCAAAAAGCGATATCGGTATTACATCCGCAGCAGCAGAGCCAACAAAACAAATAACTACTACTACAATCTCAATAACGACTCAGCCTCCATCAACTCGATAGTATTCTTTCTACGAATGCTAACGCATTCTCGCTGCTTTCAATCTTAATGCCTTGGCCAGGGCTTCGCAACGTCTTAACGAAGCCGCAGAGCCAGCAAAAGTTAAAGGAAATTTAAGAACAAGAATTACCGAGCAAATGCTCATGTATGAAAGACCAACAAGTAGTATAATCATTTACTGCAGGCTTCAAGTGAATCAATAATACATCATGCTATTTCGTTCTCGTATTCATAACTGGGTGGACTGATGGTTTCAGTGTTGGTTAGATCATGCTTGCGATGAATATTGAATTGTTTGTGTGTGTTCACATGATGGCTGCCGTTGCTATCCATTTTTCCTTCTCTTTCTTACGAGCAATCTCTTAAGTTTCCTCTCATCTATATAGTACTATAGTACTATATTAAATCAAAGAGAAAAAATTTGCTCTTAAATAATATCAAGGGCGCATACTTTTTCGTAGGAAAGTACTTTTAACATCTCGCACTCTCTCTTCTTTCTTGCTCTCTTTATTTATAAAATGTGTTTTTAATAGTTATTAGTGATATTCGTGATATAAATTTGGTAAGTATTGTGGCAGCAACAACGCCTGAATTTTTTGGATTATGTTTATATCCTTTGTGTTATAAATTTTTATTACTGCTTGACATTATCATGTCAAAATTTGTCTTGATCACGTACTAAAGTACTTTTAAGGTCTTCAGCAGTGGTTGTTTTTATGCCTCCATCAATATACATTTAAGGGTTAAATGCAAAATAGCTAAAATATTTGGTGTAGTTTAGTCTCAATGATTTCCACGTCTGCCCCTTGATTTATTAAGGCTGTAATGATTATAAGAATCCCTTGTTTTATGAGGTTGTTGAAATAATTATAATGACACAAGATTTATTAGTTAATTTTCGAGAACATTGTGTCCAATTCTAACCATTATAGTAGCTCTTGTGGAAAATTCGGTATTCAGTTAAGCAGAGAAAGACTCAAACTCCGTGTTTTCACTCAAATACAGCAATCAAATTTTCTGATTTTTGTTTCAAAGAGTGTAAGCATGTGCATCAAGTGCGTAAATTTATCTCTGAATGTATAAATTTTAAGCAGCAATTGTTTGAGAGAGTAACAATCTATTATTTTGCTATTTCATCAGACTCGTTGGTTTTGCTATCCTTTACTCTGCTTTATTGGGAGGCAGATGTTGTTGTTATTGGTTTATTGCTTTTGTTTGCGTTCAAAATTATTTTGACAGATTGAAACCAATTGAAAATTTATGGATTAGCCAATAGGATTAACCGAAATGATCTGAAAATGCATTTAAGCCCTGTTAATAAATATTTAAGTAAACCTATTGGCGGCAAGAAGCCGAGTAATGTTTGCTTCTGTTGTTATTGTTATATTTAGCTATATGTTAGATGTTGACAACGTGAAAATTGTGGTCTATTCGGTATAGCTGAGCTGCTTCAACGCGATGTTTTGCAAGGTCTTAGTATTTGTTGTCGTTGTAGTTGTTATTGTTGTTGAATGCAAATCTTATTTTATTTCTCTTCGTAGACGACCTCTTTGAATTTGCTACGCTTTGTATTGCTCGTAAAAATAATCCGACGTTTTGTTTGTGTAGATGTATGTATGTGTGATAATTTTATGTTCCATAAAAAAATCACTTTATATAATCGAAATATTCGAATCTTAATTTATTACTTGTTTATTTCATTATTTTGTTTGATAAAGGAAATTAATTTTATTGTTGTATCGCGACGATAATAATTCAGTAATTGTTGTAAATCATCTCACGGGTAATCATGCTTTTATGTGCTTGCGTATGTGTGAACATGAACATGGGAACAGGTCGAGAGGATGTAATGCAGACGGGAATCAACTTAAAAAAGTAAAATTACAAATTTTGTTTTTCCCCAAGGAAGTCTTTGTTGAAACAATTTTTGGGATTGATATGGGATTATTCCTATTGAATTCTTGTTTTCTTTGTAACGCAGATTCAACACTTTCCATAAAATAAATACAAACTGACATAAAAATTGAGTTACATTATTATACAACAAAATTCCAAAATATTCCGTTTGAAAATTAAATTAGATTTTAAAGGATTTATAAAATATTTTAAATAGAAAGTTAAATTAAATCAAAAGACTACACAATAGAGCCATTAATTTACAAAATTATCTTTTAATAAACCGGTTTTTTGTGGTTAATATACCGCCATGTTACCGTCACTCAAATATCTTCACCTTTTTTTCATTCGCCATTTTATTGATTCAAAATAAATAATATTGAAATAATATTTAAAATAATCTCATGACTTATTCAATATTTCCCTGAATATCTATTTGTTTATTGTTGATGTTTTTATTAAAGGTTTCTTTAAAATTGGAATTTCGTTTATATTTCCGGTCAATATTTTTATTCCTTTGAGTATGTTTTTATTCATTATTTAAATATAGATTTAATATCTTCAGATATATAAACATTTCGTGCAAATAAATTCTTCTATCTTTATATAAAATAGTGTTTACTAAAAATGTTGTAACAATTTTTTGTAATTCGAGCACTTTGACACAGTTTTCGGCTAAAAGGGAGAATAACAATAACCACAAGAACTCAAACTATCCAGAAATATGATGATAACGATTCACTTATGCCGCATAACACAAATTGACACAAAAAATCAAAACAGAAGCGATCGAGAAGTAGACAAAACTTCAATAAAACACGGTAGTACCATAAAAACAAAACAAACAGCATAAACAGCGCAAGATGACAATCAGACGAAGGAAGTATTGTAATAAAACAAGAATCTTATTAAAAGATCGGAATCAGGGTAAAGTGATGAAAATGAATTGAAGTGTCGCCATCTCTGTCGAGCATCACACCACGGTATGCCGGCGGTATGAATCAGTGTCGCTGATACAGGAAAAACAGAAGAAGCATAATTCAAATATTTATCACAGAAACGAAAACAATTCGGAATATGGGTTACGAAAGCTCACAAAAACAACAACCAAGTAGCAGCAGCACAAATCACAAATAAATAATGATAAAAGTAAGAAGGAGAAACACGTTAACGAATGCTTCTTTTCGTGGCGTGCGGCGCGGCGCGGCTTTTGTTATTGTTGCTGTTGCCATCAATGTCATCAATGTCAACACTATCTTGTCGCGTTGATTCTCACGTCAATGTCATCCAGTGTATGGTGGGGCTAAAAAACCTGATGCTATCATCGTTACCACACCGCACACGTCTCCCTAACTGACACCCAGACCCAGTCCCTCACAGTTCAAATGCCATCGCGTCTGCCGGAATTATCGTAAAATGGGCAGAACGCGTGCGGAACGAGCGAAACAAACTATTAAAAGACAATATAATCCATCCAGATAATCGCTGAGAAACGCCAAGTCCATCTGCTCGGCCATCTGTCCATCCGAGTGCTCGTCGTAGAAGAAATTAAAAACCATTTAAAAAATAAACGACGCCTCAAAAGATTCTAATAAAAAAGGTTATAATGGCTGAGTAATAAAATACAGAAGCAAAAGCGATGTGCCGGATTGCGAGCCTTTTATCGATGGTAAATTTGATTGACTAACTAATTGTTCGGTTGGTTCGTTGTTTTGCTTTATGGCTCATTTCCTGTGGCCAACCTCAGCGTGAAGAATTTATGGAAGGTATTATAAAACTGTTTCACAGACACGCGTGTATAAAACACTTTTAAAGCCTATAAAAATGATCTTTCTAATAAATTAATTAATTAACAAATGAAACTACCGCAACAAACACACTGCGTGGATCAAGCCGTGACGGGGTTTGTTATCGGTGTTTTTATTATATAATAAAATTATAAAAAAGTAATAGGTGCTAAAGGAGAAATCGAAAGGGATGAGAGAAATGTAATAATTCTTTCAAAACACATAAATTTGTTCTAGGTCAAGGGTAGACGAGTGATAAAGAGCTACGCCTATAAGAAAATTAATTTTTTTAACAATCTTTTACACATCATTAATAATAATTTGAGATTAATTGCAATGCGTTACAAAATAATAGTAATAAGAAATCAGCATAAAGGGAGTTTTTGCTTTCCTTCGCTTTAAATTATTTTGCGTACAGTCGCTCAACGGTAGCCGCAAAACAGTAATAAAATCAGCAACAACAACAATAAAATGTGTATGAATTCTTTAATAAAAGCAACAACTACAGGAACAACAAAAGCAGCGACAAATATAATAATAGAAAATTGATTGCTTCTCGAGCTAAACATGTCTTACAGGCCAACCACTGTCTGTCACCAGCGGTGTTGAGATGAAGAAGCAACGCTCTCATCTCACCGTATTTCAGTTCATCTCATACTGCCCTTTTGCAATTTCTTCTTCTTCGTGTTATTGTTGTTCAGGGCGAAAATGGATATAGCTGTCGTAACTGTGCGGTTGTTATTGCTGCTGCTGCTGCTACGCATATAGATTAATTTCAGACAGCAGTAGCCCAACAACCATTCTCCAAACACCCAACCACCCGCTATCTTAGCCCAGACACCACATTAAACCGACGCATTCGACCAGTATTCCCAATTCATTCAAGCACTCATAGCAATCCGTTTGTATGTTAACGACACAGAAAGAGATCACAACATCGTAAAATCAGCAATAACAACAACACCAGCAGCAAAAGTGATGGCAGCGTCGACACTTCATTGGAACCAATGTAACCACCGACTGCCATAGACACAATGGATCAGAACGACGACGCAGACTGAGACAGTGTGAGATAGTTACGACGCCAGCGTACGCAAAGCGAATAACGTTAATCCTACGATGTGGAATAAGTGTAAAGTTGTCCAGATAGAAAGAAAGAGAGCAATAGAGGAAACACAACACACTGGAAGACTTCAAAACGGGATGTACATGCATAGAGAACAATAAATCCACAATGCATCAAAAATTGAACTCAAAAGATTGAGAGAGAGATAGCGAGAGAGGTTACGCTCTTAAGTAGTAGAGTTTACCGTCACAATCAGCTACTGAGTCATCTATTCAATGAGAGACTACACAAAATTTTTTATTTGTGGCAAGAATTTGCTCTTCAGTGTTTCCGTGTATCGCGCGGTGGTGTTGACAAGTGCCGCTGCTGGTGGTTGGCGGTAAAAAAGTAGTAAATCGCACATTTGGCTTAGTTTAATTGCTCACTTTTACGACAGGTCCAACGGCCGATGACAACGACGATTATCCCCGATTTTAGTAGACTCAGACGGAACAACATAAAATTGAAACGGATAAATCGGAGTTACTTTGATGAAAAAAAGAAATGAATGACGCTGATGATGGTGGGAAAAATACATTTCTTATCGAGGAATCTCTTATAAAATTGATCACAAAATGTGAAATTACTTTTTAAACGATGAGACAATGACAACGTTTGACGATTATGAAACTGTTTCTCACACAATAGTTTCTTTTTGTTAATTCTTTGCTGGAAGGCTTTTTAGTTTTTATTGAACAATTTTTTAATTTTTGCGAGGTTTTTTAATTTTTGTAAAACTTTGCGTGTCTTGACAGATACTTATTTGTTGTTGATTTTTTCTTCTTTTCTTGATCTGTATCTGCTTATTTCTTGTTGATCTTGTTGTAGTCTTTTAATGATTCTGCAACAATTTATCGCGTTCTAATTTCGTTTTTAGGTATTTCGTGTGGGGTCTCCGATTCCCGAAATTGTTCTAATAATGTTCTCTGTAATGTTGTTGTTCTCTATTATAGTTTTTTTTAAAACATAAGCGTTGCCGCACAAGGTGCCTCAAATCATGATTCTTCTCGAGGATTCACACGTAGAACAATGCTTGTGTGCTTGTGTGATGTGTACATATACATCTTCATACGTCAGCAAGTGCGTGCCATCAAATGTCTGCTTGTTTGTTATAAAGTCCGCCATCAAAACTTCAAATGTAGTGCGATTCGTTTCGGCATTGTCATTTCTATTGCTACTTTTTTACTGGTTTGCTGTTGTTGGTGAGGTTTTTGTTATTGCAATTTTTCGTATTCAATTCCTTTATTATTGTTTTGGTTATAAAAAATGCAATTAAAATTATATCGTCGCTTAATTGGTACTTAATGTTACAGCCGTTTTGTGCATGGTTGCAGCAAAGATTCATTAGGCTCATTAAAAATGTGACCAATTGAAAGGCTAACCCACTAAACTGACTGATTGGCTGACAGCCTCACCGCATGATGCGTTATCTACGTGATTCAATATCAGTCTTTATTTATTTCTTTGCAGCTCTAATTTCAGTCCATGGATTTCAACTCTCATTAACTGACGTCCACAAATGATCGGGTAGTTATGAATAAGATTAATTTTTTTTTAAAGTTTTATAGAAAATTTCATTATAATCTAACGTGATTTCTTACGCGCATATTGCTTGATAAGAGTTGAGATTTCCGACAGGGTTAGATTTTTTAAAATGTAACGTTTTGCCGTCTTGCCACGTCAGAATAGTTTGGAGACAAACCTGTGTCATGACATGACATCTACAAATTAATTCTTATATTGAAAATAATATAATACATTGCCAATTTTCCAGATAATCGTAGATTTTCTTGGCCAATAATTCATTCAAACTCACTTTTAAACTCAAAACCGTTCAACATGATTGCAAAACTTAAATCTTTATTCTATTTTTAAAAATACAGGCTCTTCCTTGTTCGCTATTCTATTCAATAAAAATATATTTAAAATTCATTGTTTTACCTTTGACCCCCGAGGTGAAAAAGTCCATCTACCTCAGTCAATATTTCTCCATCAATAAATAAGAAACAGATAAATTTGCGTAGTTTTCGATCTTACTAAAATTTTGTTCGTCACGTTTTCATTGACTAAACAGAAGTCAATTGTGAAATTTTAACCATTATTATCATCGAAGCCATCAAAAGCATTTTGAAAGAAAAAAGGAAAAGAAGAAGATTATCTAATAAGAGAGAAAGATCAATTTGACGATAGGGAATGCGGTTCGCATGAGTACTCGATAATTGTCACTTCTGTGATGTTTGGAGATTGTACCTTACAGAATTTTTATTGCATTTACGCTTTAGTATTCATGTGACATAAACACATGTAAGCCACAAATAGCTACACACCATTTCTAAAGTATTCCATAGACCTCAGTTGGTCGAAAAGTTGTGATAAATAACTATTGACGACAGTGCAGAAGAGCTGAAGCAGATGAGTGGGTGGTGGGTGGGTAGCAGAAGCAAGTGGGTGGTGGAACCCGTAAAACAAAGCAGAAGGAACGGGAATCAGCAGATATTTGTTATACCTATGGGAACGCGCGGTGAGGGGTGCAATGATTGCAATTCATGTCGATTCCATTTAGTCTTAGTTTTTAGTTAAAGTGAGTCTGACGGGCATTTTGCCGTGCGTACACAATATTTTATAGGTATACCAGAGCATTTAATTCATACACAAACATGCTCTTATACACTCATACACACGCACACACTCACACGCACACATTCATGCAGAAAATGTTGGAAAAAAATCAGTTTGGTTGGTTTGAATTTGTTGTTGATTTTGTCGATGGGCGAACGCGAATGAAACGAAATTCCAATATAATAAAAAATCGTATTAAGAGAAATCTTATATATGAAGTCGTAAAATTTTTTACGATCTTTTAATGGGTCTCTGCAGCAGACGGGCAATTGCGTTGCGCGTCTAAAATCGGTTTGGTTCGGTCCTGCTCCGCACGCCAATTACCGCTGCTTCTGCTGCCGGTTCCAGCGATGGGCCAAGCGATGTAGGGCGTAGTGACTGCTTGGTGCCTGACGCTCACGAATTGATACGCGTTTGTATCGTCGCTATTATTATTTTTCTGGCTTTTCACAACAAAGTTTATTTCATTTCATGTTTTCAAGTTTTTGTTTCCTCTTATTTGTTCTTCCTCTTTTTCGTCTTTTTGTTTTTCTTTAAAAAAAACTCTTTTAAAAGGCTTCAAAAACATTTTAAAATCATTGCAGCTGAAATACTTCGGTCCTTAAAGCGACGATCGAAGTTATCAGCTGCACTCAAAAGAACTTGTCGAGAAGTCGAGAAACCCGTTGTTGGTTTATCAAGACGAAGTTTATCAATGATGTGTGCGACGTTTTGCTTAAGTATATTCCATCTCTTTTTCATTGGAGTAAAGTTTACCATAGGACGGTCCACGAGCGGAAGAAAGTGGTCGAAGGAAATAGTTTTAACATGGTTTGGTATTTTTTTCTTCTGATTTATGCTGGCGACAGTGTCCAAAAACGTTGTGACTTTTATCCTTGATCATTCAGAAGTATTTCCTAACAAAAGGTATATCAGTGAAAACTGATTACCTGCGACTTTAGTGCCTACTATCCTTTAAACATCGCGACATCTATTGGCCACTCATTGCAATACTTCCGTTTTGTACCTGTAGGAAAAAATTCTCTTTTCAAAGCCGGTAATGCAGTCGAATTGAGGGTTGAATAAAAATCCAAACCCAATCAGCGCATGTCCTGTTCTAGGATACGACATATCCTTCCAATTCAAAATTCTAATCTTTTGTAAAAGCGGTGACTGCTTTGGTTTCGAATTAACAGATTTTTTTAACAGAATTTGTTGGTGGCCAATTATACTTTCAGTGAATTCTGTTAGTTGGCTTATGATATTAAATTCGTCGTTTCAAATCTTATTCGATGCATTTGAAACATAATTTATCATTTGGTTCAATTTTCTATCCGTAATTATTTTAAGCACTAAAGTAATAATTGAATTGATTTGGTCGAGATATTTGTAGTTTGGGCTCTGTCAAATATTAGATGAAGATTTAATGTCTTCTTCGTCGTTTTGAGTAATAAATCGTATTTTCCAATACAACCAAAACAATTTTGTCCGTTAACGCAATGCACATTTGGCCATTCCTTTGCACGATCGACAACGGTTGGATAGTTAAAAATCGCGGCCTATGTGGGCGAAGATTATATAAAAGAAAATTTCCCCCGATTTCCCCTTTTCGTAAAAAATCCCAAATGAAATTCAAATTCGATGGTGGCAATATTATTTTGATTTATGGTAGTAAAAACTGACCCACTGTGCGAGGCATAATATACAAACTTTTTCTCAGATGCTCGTTATCAGAATACCGCCACAGGATTTAAAATCCTTTGAAGTTCTTTACCAACGTCATCGTGGATACTTCCACTTATAACAACTTATTAAATTATCATTTGAATCAAACTCTTACTTAACGGAGTTTAAAAAGGATTGTAGCAGAACATAACAATATTTTTATACTATCATTTATATTTGCATACACGGAAAATATCCAGGATTGAAATGATTAGGAAATTATTGCAGAACATTTTTATAAATCTTAAGTCAACGGCGTTAGTTAGTCTTAGCCATGACATAAACCATTAAACTAGTCTTGTTTGAAACCAACAACAAGTTAATTCGAAGCAAGAACTCTAAAATTGTTACCCATTATGGGTTCTAACAATATTTTCCTAATGGAAATAACTTTTAAACAAGATTGTATTCCAAAACAAAATTCCAACATTTTCTCAGATTTTATCACAGGATTTTATCGTTACGTCACAGTTGTAAATCTGGCATTATTAACTTCGGCTTCTCGCAAATTGAAATCCGTTTCTCATTTTAAAATGAAGAAAAATTTGAAAAAAGTGGAGAAAGAAAAAATAAAGGATAAAATCAGAATTAAGAGGAGTTTTCACATGAACTTAAACGATCAGTTGCAAACATTTTCCTTTCTTCTATGAATTATTAGTGTCGAAAATGTGATGTGAGAAAATAAAAAATTAACTAAAAATTAACTGAAAATATATTAAAATCTTTCTCTGAGAAATTAATAGGATCCTTTAAAGGAAATTACATCTAACTATACTCCCTTGTAATTCATTTTACACGATTTTCAAATTAGCTCTACCTGGCATTAATATGAAGACTGTATTGGGCATGGATGGACTGCAATCGCGACCACTCCTCTAGCCTGAATAGTTCATACCTTTATAGGCATCAATCATGCTAAAAACCTAGGCGTGAAATATATACGACTCGTTAAAAATATATAAGCGATATGAAATAAAATAGAATTTATTTTCCTTATTCCTATTCCATTCTTTCCAGCTTCCTTTCTTTAACTATACGTGTTAATTCGAAATTTAGTTTAATATTCATCGTTGTTTGAATCGAAACATGCGCACCATCAGCTTCTTCTTTTGATCCGGAAGGGTTCTACTTCTTGCTCTTTAAAATCTTTTCTTTGCCTTCACCTGAAGCGCAGTAACTATCCTGCTCCTCCCTTCCACCCGCTCGCCCCTTTCATAACACGTGTTTATATTTTTATTAAAATGCAGCAGTTTTCAAAATCGCTTACGAAAGGGATCGCTTTAAATTGTGCCCCCAACCAGATCAGGGTTTGTCTCATAAAACTGTCTGGAAACTTGAAAGCGGCAATTGTGATGTTGGCAATATTATCTCAAGGAGAATAACCATAACAGAAATAGCAGCAAGAAGAAGAAGAAAGTGAGAAGAGCGAAGAAATATCACAACAACAACAAAAATATTATGAAGAAATTGATGTTGGCTAAGTAGGAAAAAGAACTAGTAGACCCACCAGGTTGTTTTTATCTTATTTTAATCTCAACTTTTCTTTTGCTCTTTTTACTGCCCAACCAAAACAAAACCAACAACAACAAATTGCCCATTAGTTGAAATGTTTCAAATAACTGTCCGCAGTTAACTAACGTCCATATCGATCCTGAAAAGTTTTCTTTGACTGAAGAAACAGGTCGAAAAAGAAGAAGTCACAATATTCAAGAATTCTATGTGAACGATCTGACGGAAATAGCTATCAAAAGGTCTTTTTGAATAAATTTTCTATCAATATTTAATTTTGGTAAAGAAATTAAGATGATTATCAATGAATATAATGAAGATTATCAAATTTAACGCCGGTAATATATTTAAATTTTTTTTAGTTTTGTTGTTTGAAATCTTAAGGAACATCATTAGGATAAAAGACTTTGGCTTTGGCTTCTGAACGCTCACTTAGCTCAGAAGCCAAATCTGATAAGTCTTTTTTATATTTTTGAATCTTTACAAGTTTTAAGACCGTGAATAGTTTTTTTAGTTTCACGAGCACTTTTAACGTAACGTTAATTTTGAATTTTACCACTATTTTATATGAAATTCTTCATTTTTCCGTAATTCTATTGACATCCGCTATCAAGTTAAAAAAGCGTTATAGTATTTATTTTACAAAATCGAAGTATTTTATAAAATATTAGTAAACACATTGAGGAGCGTCAATTGGATTATAATACTGCGAGCTTGTTGAAAAAACCCGCTCATTTTTCATTTAAGTTTTCATCGTTCCTAAAGGCGTTAAATGCCTTTTTGAATTACAATTAACTTCGCTGAGTTTTACTTAATCAGCAAACAATTATATTCACATAAATATAAAAGATTTGTTTGAAGCAAGAAATAATATTTCTCGAAGCGTGACACACAAATTAAAAAATATTTTCAAAAAACTAAAAAAATAATCATAAAATTTGTAAAATGATATGATAAACAAGTTTTACTCAAAATGACATTTCTGTAGACACAAATGCTATTTGGAAAGATTATTTTGTCAAGAAATCATAAAATTCAATAAGACGAAAACTAACTATTTCCAAGTCAGCGTTATTGATAATGTCGCCAACATTGTCGATACTGTTGCCGCTGCCAAATTATAGTTTTTATTAGTTGCTAATGGCGGTGGTTTAATGAATTTTTTTATTATAATTAATTTATAAACAACCAAGTAATTAATTGATTTAGCAACACTGAATTAGTTGCTTTTAAATAATATTTAATAATTTATAAAAAACAAAACCAAAAACCTTTTGAAGACAGATTTGATATCACTGATATGTTTTTATCACCACAAATTTAAATCATTGAGATCATTATTTTTGGACAGTCAATTTATGACAATTCAAATGTTCACACTTTTATTCATTTCGAAACTTACTAAAACTTCATCACTCGAATGGCTGAAAGAATCTGAAGAATTAAAAATGATGACAATGAAGATGATGAATTCTCATTCGACGATTTCTCATTCAGAAATCATAAGCCATTATTGGTATTTTCATGAGTGGCGTCATCGTGGCCGTTGTTTGTTTTTGTACTTATTGCTACAACAACCCTTAATTCGATTATTTCCCGAATTCAAAACTAGTTCATCCATTATCCATTTTGACCGCAAAACAACAACAAGAACAACAATGGCAGCAGCGAGAGGAACAACAAACAAAACACGAAATTCATTGGGAAACCGTAAAACTCTTTGAAACGCATTAAAAGCTGGTTTCATTTTATTTTGAATATAAAAAAGGAAAATCAAAAGCAAAAAAGCAAAAACATTTGTGAAACAGTCGACATGGTGACCGACATTCTCTAAAACCACAAAAAGCAATCGCTGTTTCTGGCGCTCTTAACGTCCTTTCAGCTCAGACCGTTCCAACTCTGCTCAGTCCGGGCCTGGACTTAGCTGAGTTTAGATCAATTCAATTCCACTCAATTCGATTCAACTCGACTTAACTTGAGTTGCTTCCAAATTTTGGCGGGCTGCATGATTTGCCTTCACCGGCTGCCAAATTGTGAATCAAGTTGATTTTGCCCGCGGTCGCTCGAGACTATAAAAAGTCGCCGCAAATAATTTTTACGACCATGGAAATCAAGAATCTTGAAACAATTGAAGCAACGCCCTAGAAAACAAAACATAAAAATAATTGAGATGGCAATAAAAATGAAATACGGGCGAGACAAGAATGGTTGGACTGGTTATTGCTGAGTGAATGTGAGCCAGTGAGCCGATCAATTTTGGAGTTTATTTATTCTTCAACAACAACAAAAAAAATAAATAAATAAATAAATAAAAATTAAAGTAAAAATAAAAATAGAATACAAATGAAATAATAAAAATAAGTACAATTTAGAAGTTTATCCGCTAGTTCTCGCTCGCTCGCTCCCTAGCTCCGTTTTGCAGCATTTCTCACACCAAAAATGTTAAAAAACGGAATAATCATCGGAAAAATTTCGATAGAAAAATCACTCTCCATCAAATCACAGACAAAATGGTTTTGAGTATCGATTCATGTGGCGGCCATTATGACAGCTACGAAGAAAACAACAACAACAACAAAAGTCACACGGACAACAACAATAGCAACAGCAACAGCCACCACCAACTGGCTAACCAGCTTGATCCGTAAGCAGCAATAAACTACAAAAACAACAATAGTGTCCGTGAATGCTCACCTTCCACTCAATCAAAGAAGAAATAAAAACGTGGAAGGAAAATAAGACGATGAATAACAAGGACAGATAACATAGGTCGCTAACGAATTGTGGCCTAAGGAGGTTAAATTCGGTGTATACATACACGTACAAAACCAACAGCAATAAGACCGGCGAATGCACCCTGTAGGAAAAATTTGTGCAATGGAGCATCTCGTGGATAATCACCAAGGTTTGGAATTAACTGCAAGGCAATTATATTGCATGAAAAAATTAAAAGAGAAAATCAAATAACTTTACAAAATCTACTCAATTGATTAACACGTTCAACGGATTCATTAATACTCATTTCTTTTACCAATTGTGTTTTCCAATCTGAAATATGTACAAATGATTACCCCAATTGTTTTTCAAAACATGTTTTCTCGTCGACGATCTCAGGTCACGGGGTAGAAATTCGGCACCCAATTCAAAATTTCTTCAAATAATTCAATTCCTTCCTCAAATTTTGCCACTTTTTAATTCGTTTCATTACATAAACCCGACTTTAATTTAATCGCTTCACTTATACAAATTCCTTCTTCTTCTTCGAACTTGCGCACAGCTTTTTTCCGTTGAAATTGGTGTCAAAGAGCTTGAAATCTCACCACAGTCAAGCTATTGACTCAAATTAAGAGTGAAGTAATATTAGTCAATATATGAGCTGTTTTGGTGGGATGCATGCGTTCCTACCAGGTGAGCATATAGAACAAATATGCGTGGTGAAGTTATTTGAAGGTAAAAGAAAGAAATCAACGGGTTTGTGTGTGCATGTGTGTGCCTCGAAGGATATTAATCTACTATTCTTCCGTGCTTTATTTAGTGCTGCCTTTTTTTGCTAAACTTATTTTCGAGAAGGTTATTGAATTTTATATCTAATTCTTCAAGGTGTTTTTAGATAAAATCTTTTGTGTACATCTATTAGAATTTTTGCATTCAAAGCCTTACAAAAGAAACGAAACGGTCTTAATTTCACTGACTTCAGTTTAATTTTCCATTTTCCTGTTTTCTTTTCCTTTTTGTCTATTTTCTTCATTACCTTTAACTTTTCTTATGGGAAGAGCTTAATTTCGACTCGAGAGGATGACTTCTTTTCCTTTGCATCTTTTGCATTTTCATTTCCTATTCTTTTTCTTATTTTTCTTCTTCTCTTTTTGTCCCCTTCTCTACTTTAATCACCGAAGACGCCAATTTCGATGCCTCCTCTTTAGCGTTGTTGGTGCAATTTACTGGATAGTATGGTCATTATCGTCATAGTAATTATAAGAAAAATAAATTCATATCAAGGAAATCCATGTCGAAATTATTTTATTTTTATGTTTACGAATAAAATTTTTTCACTCGAAATGGAGTGAAAGGAAGGGAAAGGCAAATCAAATGTATAAGTGTTAAAAATTGTTAATATTTCAACATTTTAAAAATCAGTCTCCCCGATAGTGCATAAACCAAATCGAGCTCCGTCTTTTCTGCGGTTGAAATTATTTCAAATAAATTTCTTTTGTAATATTTTCCTATAAAGATCCTTTTTAAATCTAATAATTTGTTTAAAAGAAATTTTGGTTTTGATTAATAAATTAATTTTATTGATTCCTCAATTTTATTTTGAATAAGATAAGAATAAATTGATAATCTTTAGGTAAACTTTTTATAATATTTAAATAAAAAAGCTTGAAGAAGGAATGGAAATTTTTTAAATCGAAATTCTTATTTCTTCAAAACTTTAAGCAGCCACCGGTGAAATGGCGATAGCCCTATAACGAATGTCGTCATCGCTGTTAGAGCTGGTACCGGTTAGTCGGTTAGAGCCTTCTAGTTTCAACAATTTCTTTTACGATGTATTACTAATTTCACTTTTTATGAGTTTTTTAAAACCATTTCGTTGATACCAAAAGTAGAAGCCCCCTCCCGAGGTATGAGCATGAAAATAACTGGCACTTACGAGCACTTATTTATTCAATTAACAGCGCACACATGCATACATACTCATGCGCTCGCACACATGTAAACACGCATACATACCCATACACATATGCACACAAATTCACACCTACTCCTACGTATGCGTTCGCCGTTTTGAAGATTATAGAAAACCCGCTTCCACCCCGCCGGACTTATCCAATCCCATCCAAACGGTCTTCCTAACTCTACACCATCGTCTATACCCGGACAATTGCGTTCACGGTATTTCGATTTCAGAGCATGAGTTCGCATATAGTCGACATCATTAGTGTAGTCACGTAAGAAAATAATTTGAATGCTGAAAAATTGGTGGTGACAGAGTTATCACGACTCCATTAAGGTAACCTCTCGATCGTAACTCAGTTGGTGTCAACGTAAATCGCTGCCTAGATTTTGAATACGATTTATTTCCTACGTATTCATTTATTTATTTATTTTATTTATTTTTTTTTTTGCTTGCAGAAAGGATTTTGTCATTGGTATGAGCACCAACAACAACAACAGCAACAAACTACTGACGGCTTGGATTACTGAGTTATTGACTTCCTTTAGTCGCCGCTCGTAGCTTTTCGTTCCTCGACGCATTGTTTGGATTGGTCACGACAGGTAGACAACAGTCATTCGCTCATTCTGTGATAGACGAACTTTTGCTTCAGTAAGCACGCAGTAAGGAAGGAGTCGCACATCGATAACTTAAATTTTAAATTTCAAAAACTAGAAACAACATTTGTTTAGTTCTTTTTTTTCTTGAGAAACAAATCTTTAGAAAAAATTGTTCAGTGTTAGGGTAAAGTAGCATATACGTCATTATGAATCCGGCAGCAGCGAATGAGTCTGAATAATTACAAAAATATTTTTAGTTGTTTGCGAAATAAATCACGAACGAGCCAGCGAGCATTTTAAGCCGAGTCGCTCGTTAAATACAAAGCCGAATGACGTTTCTCGACTCGCCGGCGTGAGTTACTCAATATTCCGTTCAGCCCCGCCCCAACCCATTCTACATCGCATCCACTGCAATGCGCCGTTCGCATTATTTTCATGTCTAATTTGTACATTCGGTCATTAAAATGTTTGCAAAAAAATGCGCAAAGAACAAATTCATCGAAAAATCTCAGAACATCAGACAATGGGTGGGGATCGAGGGGCAGTGTAGGACACCAAAAGTGTTAACTATATACGAAAAATACTTTTGTTTTTCCTTACGGAATATATAATTTCAACGAAAAAAAATCCAGGCTAAAATAAAATTAAATAAAATTAAAAAATAAGAAAACTGCCGAAACAAATATCGCAAAAGGTACTTAAGGAAACAGCATGCTTCGCATGATTTGAAATTTTCTCGTTTACAGTGGAACAAAGTGAGTACACGCTAAGCAGTTTTTTGTAATTTCAGGAATTATAAACAAGACAAATAAAAAGATAGAAATATAAACCAAAATTTGAGACCATGCATGGATAACTATGTCTGTTATTAGGATTATTAATTAGGATAAAAGTGAATTCTTATTAATTTCCTAGAGTTGCGGATTGTCATAGTGGTTACGTTTTATTTGTTATAATGAAAAGTAACAATATGTGAACTTTTTCTCTTCTTCTTCTTCTTCTTATTCCCATCTTATATATTTATCTTAATATTTTTTAATATAAAGCCCAATGAGCCTAAGTCTTAACCTAACATACTTAGACATATTTAGTGTCACTACCTGTGATTATCGGTATCAGTAATACCAGGATACGTGATGGATTTTAATCACTGAACTCTATGACTCCGTTCGTTCTTAGTAAGAGAAGCCTGTACCGTCAATATATTTAACTCCTCTTGCATAAAAAATTTTTATACATTTGATAAATGACGCGACCCCCAATTGTTCTGGTACATCTTGAATACTTTGACAACAGTATCACGTCAATATTCTAAAGGAGACTTCCAGAGATTTTTTCGGTTGAGATTTTCTGATTGCGCTTTTTAGCTTTTAGGTAATAATCTTTTGCTTTTGATATTTCGATTACGATTTTTTTTTTCAAAAATAAGTGTTGAATTCCTTAAGAGAGCAACACTCCGTTAACAACCTGAAAATCTTTACTTGACATTTCTCATTGCCATCGTTTTGGTTTTACGAACAAAAGCGTCATTTTCTTCCACTGTAAACAATTATGGCATTGCGCGGCGTTTCCTTTCGTTAAAATTTGATTTAGTCTCCTTCGTCAGCATGATTGAATGTTAAAAATTTACAACAATAATAACAATATCAAAAGTAACGAGAACAACAGCAATAACAATCAAATAATAATGTAATATACATTTAGTGTTCATTGTTTCAAAAACAAAAGAATGAGAAGATAAAAATAAATATTTATTCTTTTGGCTTTTTAAACGAAAATGGCACGTTTTGAAGAAACATTGACAATAACAACAACAACAACATTAATAATAATTTAAACGAAAACTGTATAAAATGTATAATATTTTGTACGGTTGCAAAATATCGTCGCCTTAAAAATATCACACCGTCGATTGAAATGCCATTTCGAGATGGCGTCAATTGAAGAAGAAAGGCCCCACGACTCGTAGGCATTACGAGCATCTGACGAATGATCGTTCAAATTGAAACCGAAAGGAAAATTGTTTGGCAGGAGAAAAACTGGCGGAGACGATGGCGTCGAAAGATGATTTGGGGGCGGTAGGGTAACATTGGACCCGCCAGGCGGACCGAAAGTATTAGAAGCCAACTTTAATTATTTGTTTCGGCACAATTAAAGGCGCTCGTAAAATGAACTCCGAGCTCCAAGATGCGGTCATAAAATATTGGAAACGGATGGAATTTGATGGTGATGGTAATAGTGAAAGAGAGAGAGATAATGATAAAAAGAACGATCAGAGGAGAGGAGAAAAGAAGGAGGAACCTCCCTCCTATCATCGTCTAAGCATTGATATTAGAAGAGGCCGATTGCGAGATGATATCGTGGCGCACTTGCAGTTATCGTTCTTTATGACGGGTGGGATGTTTCGTATGGAGATTTCCCAGCAAAGATTCTCATCATCTCAACCGCAACCAACACCGCAACCGTCACTTCAACTGCTACCACTGCCGCCACCACAAAAGAACAACAGCAACATTTTAATTTCGGTTCACCTCCTTCGTACTCGCTTCGAAGTGTAATCAAACAAATTTTAATTGCAAAGCAAAACAAAGTAACTCCCTGGCTGCTTAAACGTCCATCATCGAAGCTGGCAATTACACGAGAATCAAGAAGTAAGCGCATCTACGAAGCAGCTAAAGCGCCAGCATCAGCAGTTGGAGCTCATTTTGTGACGGTGGAAGCAACGACGATGCGACCGACCGAACGACTCATTGTTTCGTATAAGCACTTGCCCTTTATCCAATAGGACCCAGCGGTCATATAAGCTATGCCACGAGACCTCGTGAAAACCACTCGCATGAGCGAATGAGCGAGCACAGACTTTGTTGTGGAAATTTGTTTACGATTGCCTAACGTGCAATCAACATTTTCGTGCTTCATCGTGCCTTGCCATTAGGTAAACAATTGCAAGAGCCTCTTTAGCCGCGTCTTTCTCCAATGGTTTTATGGTCCCGGACGCAAGCCAAACAATGTTGAAGTTAATGAATTGCTTTTCGCACATTCCTTACTAAAGAGTTTAATAGTTCCCCGAGTACGCACTCTCACACATCACCGTAACGCATATAATATATACTGTCCTCTATGCCCCTTCTTGGTCCACATAGACTAGAAGTCCGTGCAATTCTCGTTTGAGGGCTTTTGTTAAGACATCTCTTTTAAAGGCTGCTAAACGGTTATATTCATAGGATTTTAATGGCAGTAGCCATCAAACCATCAATGCTTCAGATCAGCTGAATGTGCTGAATGTTCCTGATGGGACGAACGAAGCAGACGAATTACTTTGCTTCGAAAAAGTCATAAAGCATAAAAAGTAAATCTTTGACGTTTGTGAAGCGTGTAAATAAAAAAACAATTTCTTTTTAATAAACTGAAAGATTTTTCAGAATTTTAAATTTATCGGAAAAGAGAAATATCCAGAAGGGAAATTGGAAAACTTTTATTTTATTTCAATACTACAATTGATTTTGATTTATTTAAGATATTTGCTCAAAGAAACATTTGCGTCCAAATGTTAGATCATGAGACCCAAAAATTTAATCAAAACCATGCATTCGTATTCATTTTTTGCTACGGACAATTTTTTTATAGTACGGCGAATTGCTTAAATTACGATTTATCTCAAGGTAATAAAACAGAAAAATCAATTTACATTAGATACCAATATTCTATCGCGTCATACGTCGTAAAAATGAATGTCAGTATGATTTTTATTTTCAACTCTTTTCTAAACCAATTTCCGCCTAAATTATTTCACTGAAATTCTTTTACAAATAAAGCGAGTTTAGAGCGGTTTCTCGCGTAAGTAGCACTGCTTATTTTTTTTGAAATCTCATCATTTTTTAAACCTTCGCAAACTAAACCTAAAATTTCGCAAAGTTAGTTTGATATACTTACATTTTCCAGTGCCTTTTGCCTCTCAGAGATTTTGTCTCTGGAGATTGAAATAAATTTATTCTTTGAAACCAACAAACACGAACACACACGTACTCACAACGCTATGCATACAAACATTATACAAACAAACAGCAGTAATACATGAAATATCAATTTAAAAAATTCGAACTTGCCCAAGCTTACGAACCATCTTAATGTCTTCTAAACGGAAGACGTCAATGACTGTGTCTGACATTGCAGTGGCCAATTATTTATCCGAAAAGCACAAGTAGGAGAGCGGTATTGTGCGACACGACGTAGTGCGGTGACCGCGAAGTCTCCATCCTCTCCCACCCCCCTTGCCATTGGCTTGTAAATAAATACTTGAACAATTAGAGTCTAATCGAAACAGACCACTACAATAATTAACGACTCAAAAACGAACAGGTGTGCCGTTGTCAGCAAAAACAGCAGGGCTGGATGGGGTACATGGGCAGGAGTGCCAGGCGCTTTTATTCGAAAAATAAAAAATTATTTGTGTCGAGTGAAAGAAGATCTCTTCACTAAAACGTTCGTCCTTAGGTTAAACAAAACCAAATGTGAAATTTCGAAAATGCGATTTGTGCGATCTGATTTTTTGTTTAGTTGAATAAATTATATCATATTATGTCGCCCCCGTTCGAGACGACGGCGATAATGATGGCTATTTTCCGCAATCCAGACCTGCATGGATTGCTTCTGTTTTTGAACTCCACTGAGCTTCACAACATTCCATTCGCTGAATATTCTCACCACCGGCCACCAACAAACCCACTAACTAACCAAAACGCAAACAGACCAACCAACCACGCAGCAATATCAAGAAATGCCAGCAAGAGCAAGAGCAGCAAACCTGCATTTCATGCTCGGCGCGCAACTGACACTTGCTATCGGCCATCATAAAACTTAGAAGCTTATCATCTTAAGTTGTCATTAAATATAAATTTTAGTGCTCGGCGTGGCAAAAAGTGGCGCGAATAAAATGTTTGTTGGTTATTTAGTAACTTTTTATAACGTGAGTCCAGCGTTTTATAGCGTCTTTATGTGCACATTATTTACCATAAGGTTCTGTAAGTTTCGAAATGAGGCAGAAATTTCAATTCGAGATTGTGTAAAAATTAGACCTTCATCGATTTCGAATTTATTTTTATTTTTGGCAAATACATTTTCCACATTTTTTTCATATTCCGCAGTTGTTCTTGTTACGTTTTTTTTTTTTTTTGTTCCTTCTTGGAGGTTCTTGTGGTGATGGTTGGTTGGCTGGTTTGTTTTCAAGTTTTATCGCTTGTCTAAACGATTGCGTTGCTTATTTTCTTGTTTCTTTCCTTTCTCTTTCAATTTTTCCATCCTATTTCTGTCGATAATCCTTTAAAGAAGTCGTTCAGATTGATGAAATTCTTCAAAATAGTGCCTTCTTTACAAATTGTGATTCCGAAAGGGAAAAAAGGGAGAAACCATCAGGTTTTTCTGGCATCATAAATCAAATTTGAAATTTATGGACTCGCAGGACCCGGTTTTTGGGAAAGCAATTGTAAAAATATGTCTGATAATTCTTTCTAAAGAAACAAGAATATAAAACGAAAAGAGATTCAAAGTATTTAAACAATTAAAACAAAAAAATTTCGATGACTCCCATCGCTCGTTCAGCCGTCTTTGACGATTCCGTACACTTCGTAAAAAACATCTGCTTATGGCCGAAGGGTTAAACAAAGTAACTGTCGTCCAGTCGACCAATCAACCAACGAAATAACCAACAAAAAAACAGCCAACCAAGAAACGCAATAAAAATTCATTGCCGTCAGCACGAATCCTTTCCATTCCATGAAAACATTAAAAAAATCCCAAAAAACTAGAAACTTTTTGCGACGATTCTCAAGTAAATTGTCAGCCGCAATTGTCTTTGCTGTTTATCATACCCGTCGCTATCTCCACTGTCATTACCGTAGTTGCTTCTGCTGCTGCTTCTGCTTCTGCTTTCCGCATCAATCTCAATTTCGTTCAAGACCCACCTTCGACCTCTTTTGTGAAGTTCAAAGTGTGCATAAGGTGACCATTTTCTGACGTCATTGTCTTGGTCACTTCTTGCGTTGCGCGAAAACCCTTTTGTCATCAAATTTTACGATCACTTTAGCATCAAGCGACATTTGTCTGTTGTTTTATTTCGCTGTTCGTTGAGTTTTCTAGCGATGGTTTTTTTAATTTTTATTTTTATTTTATCCGCTTCTTTAAAATTATGATCAGCACCGTCACGTTTTGATATTTATATTGTCGACTTATGCATTTCAAGTCTATTCAACTAAGTTCTGCACAACTCAGTCTGCCGTTGAGAGACTGCCTTTTAAGGGAGTCAAAGAAAGTTTTCATATCGGAAAAGCTATTGTTTTCTTCATGTCCGAAGTTAATTTTTTTCTTAGCTTTTGTTGTTTTTCTCTGTGCGACCTAGTTTTAGTTTGTTTTGTGAGAAAAAGATTTCATTGGATTAAAATTTCTTTGGAAATTGAATGAATCAACTGAAACGATGGAATCAACTGAACCAACTGGTTTATATTCAGGCGACCAGCCAATGCTTTCAAATCGTCCAATTTATTTTTGAATCTACTTTTCTTAACAACTATCTATGGTCCCTTTTGGTGTCTTTTGAACTGAAATTTTTTTTACTCTTTTTTCTTACTCGATTTTAAAGGGATCATTTAGACAAATAATAAACGACCAACTGAAATAACTGGTATATAAAAATATCTTAGAAAAAAGCGAGGCGGTAAAGGATATAACGGCCAAAAACCCACAATTAATTTTTATGCGAATATTAATGGATTTGATGAAGGACGTCACAATTTTACGGTTCTAAAGTTAAGCCTTGAAACATTTGAAAGGATTTAATAGAAATAAAACGAACACAAAGATATGGGATAAAAAATGCAGCAGACTTTTAGTACAAAAAGTGAAATATCATAAAAACAAGTTAAAGATTTTTCAAATTGCATCAACAGGTAGTTACAAGCGTCGACGCTTAAAATGATACCAACACCATCACCAGTATCCTCAACGGGACTTTTGCTGAAGGCTATTAAATTTTTGAATATGAAAGTATCACGGCCATGAACGATTCAAGGTTAATGCATGAACCTCATTAGCACAACCCTTAACTAGGAAAAACCATTGAAATTCGTAACTGCAAGTAATCGGAATGCGCAGTAAAAATTTTAAAAAAAGGTTAAATTCGTTGCCATAAAAAAGGGCTTCTTCTTCGGTTCTGAAGGTCATCGCCAGTCATCAATTTTAGCAATTGCATCCTATCATGTTCTAAACAACAAACAGTTACTCAATCGTTAGTTAGTCGTAACCAATTCATACGCAAGCAGTTTGGCATTTGCTTAAGCACAAACGAAAACGGAAAATTCGTCGAGGAAGATGTTTTCAATTACGGAGTTCTTTTTTAAAACGAAAAACAAAAATGTTAGGAAATGAACTCAAATTTCGTTTGATAATTTCGTTTTAGAAACCGAAAACCGAAGCAAGAGAATGATGTCAAGTGTCGCTACTGCTTTTTCTGCCGCGCCATCGCCTCTAATTTTATTGACTTCAACATTGCGATATATCAAACGGAGTGTTACTTTTATAGCTCGAAAGTCAAATGAAAAAGAGTAAAAAGTGTGGCAAAAATTATAGAAAAAAATAATGAAATAAAAATTCAAAACAAAAAGCTGAAAAAACCGACATAAATACAAATCATCATCAATTATTCATTTCGTATAAAACATAAAATTATTTTTACTATCAATAAAATCGCACTTAAACGAGCATCAAACTCATTGTGTTGTGTTCGCTTTACGTCCCACCAAGAGCAGCAGATTTACTCTCGTTGTTGTTGTTGTTTGTGTTTTTATTATTTTTCTTATTGTTGCTGAAACAGCTATTGCGATTGCCGTCGTTTTGGTTGTTGTTGTTCTTGTTGTTGTAGTGACTCTTTAAAAAGTCATTGAAAAATTAACGGCTCAAAATTATAAAAATCTTCTTGTAGTGAAATGAAATTAATGAGATCAAGTTTTGTTTGTTTTCGATTCAGAAAATTGAAGTGACCAGACTTTTAAATTGTTTTCAATTTTATGTTTAATTATTTTATGGTTCGAATGAATGGCAAATTCAAAAAAGATATTGCTTTCCTAAAGTTTCAGTAGTCGGAGGAAGGTCTTCGTTGTGATTGTTTTGTATTTATTTTTTGTTGCTGCATTTTATTGCGCTTTGTTGTATTTTATGATGAAAAGGATTACCACAAGTTCGTGATGCAATGCGATTTCAAGACGCAGTGACTAATTCTAAAAGCTCCAGTAGGAATTTTCATGACTAATAAATAAAGATTTCAATTTTTTTTTAATTTAATATTCAAATGAAAATGCAGTTTACGTCTTTTAAACAATTCCAAAAAATTTTATTTAATTAACTTAAAGGTATTTCAAACAAAAACAAAACAAAACAATAAAAGAAATAAATACAATAAAAGTATTAAAATAAGAGAATTTTTAAAAATAATGAAAACTCGTAGGAAAAAAGTTAGGCTCAAATCAATTTGTATTAAAAATTTGTTTTTGATTTAATAATTCTTTAATAATTCAGTGTTTTTGCGCCTTCGACCTTCACGCATTTTCTACGAATTACTAATTACGATTTTTTACTAAACGTTCGAAGATATTCAAGTGGTTTTTCAGCTGCAAATGATTGAAATAAATTCAGATATATAAAAATTTATCCGACCTGCTAAATCGTGTAATTAATTTTTGTGTGAATTCAATTCAAAAAACCAATTAAATTCCAACCGTTAACAAGCCTTTATAAATTTCAAAGATTCGATAATACAATTTTCTTTTTAATGTTTTAGCAGTCTCGAAGTAAAAACAAAAGCAGTCAATATTTGGTGTCGATATCATGGTCAGGTAGGGTACAATTAACTATAATTAATTATAATTAATAAATACGTTTTTAATAAAACTCTGTTAAGTCTGGCTAGAAGATTTGCTTGATTAATTTCTTTTTGGTGAATTCGAAAATCAGATTTTAAAAGTGTTATTTTTTCATCAATATATTTATTGGTGTGCACAAAACTCCACAATATATTATATATTTCTAAAATATTTTTTAAATTAGTAAAATTTATTAAACTTAAATTAACAAACTTAAATAGAATTTCATTTGATAAACTAACATTTTTTAAAGTAAATTATTACTAACTTGTCAAACAAAGAACGAGCTATGAATTCTCAAAATCAAAAAATCAATTAAAATTTATTGAGGAAATTAGAAGTTATTGAAATTCATGAAATTCAAATAAAAAAACCGACAATAAAAGTAATAAAATTAGATAAAAAACGTCCGAAAATGTCTAATAAATTATCATTTGCATTTTCGATTTCCATTTTTCTTAATTTGATGATAATAATCTTTTATATTATTTAATTATACCAAACCGAATCTTGGCAAGAATCGCGACACAAAGTACATTTTTTTATCAGAGGATGTCTGGAGAAATCTGGAAATAACTTTAAAGAAGAGCATATCTTCAAAAAGATAATTTTTAGTAAAAATGTCTTTTATGTTCGACTGAAAAGTGGCTATTTTTTTAATAGGAAAAGCTTAATTATTTTGTTCATTCTATTTTAGAAATCTTTGTGCGAAATCGTGAAATTTAAAAAAAGTCCCCTTCGGTATAAAATAAAAATTTATTTATATTTCGAAATAAAGCAGGATGTTAGGTTAAGGCGAGACCTGTCCAAAAGGAATCTGATTAAAGTGAAATAATCGATCGATCAATGAGATTCCAGCAGATTCCATTGAAGAGATTGTCATTAAATTAACACAAAACGCTCACAGTGACCGTGACCGAAATGAAATACTTACCACTATTTGCTTATTTATCTCTCGCGTACTCCAGTGAGTCTCGGCAATTGAAGCTGAAAACGTGTCCTTCGAGTGGATTCAGTTTTGGTGGCAATGATAAAATGTAATGCTTGCTCTTCTCCATGCTTCATCATGACTGTTTTCCGCTCCGAACCGAAATCACTTCGAAGCCCGTAGTGTCATTTCTCTTTCCATTTACCGGCTCCTTCCGTTTCTTATATTTTTGGACCACGTTCCAGTCACTTCATTATATTCGTCGATGACCTCGACTATTTCGTATGCATGAACCTTTTCGATATTTTTTGTTATCCTCAACGAAATCTTTGAATTATAAAATAAATATAAATAATAAAAAATAAAGAACAAGAAAGCAGACAAAAAGATGGGAAATAAAAGATAATCAACAAACCAAGGAATTTGGGTGAGAACTAAGGAAAAAGTAGATGAATATTAAAAACCAGCAAAAACAACAATACTACAAAATTTCTAAAATTAAGAAAACTCTGTTTTTGAATTCTTCTATTTTCTGTAATTCAAGCTTTCTCCTAAAATCATTATAAAGCCAAAGGAAGAAAGAGAAAGGAGCTTGAATCATAGTGGGCGTAGATTGCAAGGATCTCTAGAATAAGAAACCTTGAAGAGTTTCGAATATTACAACAGTTTAAGTTAAATTTGTTACCAATTCAATATTATTTTACGACAAAAATTGTCAAACCAATATCACGAATTTTAATAATTTATCGATCAATGGCCCAATTTTTTTATCGATCAATGGCCCAATTTTGCATGATTCTGAATTGTTTGTTGTTTATCTTATTGCCGTAATTTTTTTTGTCATTTTCATTTCCATTTTGATTGTCAAAACCACCAAATTTTTTCAAATAAAGTCCTTTTAAGACGACAAAAATCGAAAAATTGTAATATTCCTCTTTTGCTCTCCAACAACATTCAATAATGTTGTCGCCAATTTAATTCATTCTCTTCCTTTCGCTAAAGCGAAAAAATGATATTGTGAAATGTGATGGCGACAAGTTATGATATTTACGGCTCTATTCTGGCTTGTTTACTAAAGTCACCACTTTTACAAATAGTAAATATTTTACTATTTACAAAGGTTTCGTATTCTGAGAGAAATTGAAAAATTATTTTCCTTATTATTTTGTAAAAATCAGAAAACGTGTTGACAGTTTTTTGAAATCACAGCCAATTCGAGTTTTACTTACGAATTGAACAATTTTAATTTTTTGACCGTGAAAATAATTATGGAAGAAGATATTCTTTTGTTGCTGGATATTTACGAAGCAGAGGATAAACGACAAAGAAGAATTGAGAGGCGCCGTTACTTAAGACGACTTCGCGATGTTAATGATCAATTTTTAATGAACGAAGGAGAGTTCATAAAAAATTTTCGATTACCGCAATCTTTAGTTTTAAATATTATAGAAGAAATCCAGCCGTATGATATTCATAAAACCCGATTACCATTAACGGTAAGGTTCCTCATAGCCTTATATTCCTTTGGGCACGGTTCATACCAAAAATGCGTAGGCATCACTGCATCCAACCAATGAGTCAATCATCAGTGTCACGCACCATTAATGAAATATCAAAATTATTAATTCGGGTAAAAAATAAGGAAATTGCATTTCCTAAATCTATTGAGGAACAACTAGTAGTTCAAACAGGGTAAGGAAGGTGCCTACCTTATACCTTGTCATACATCTACATACTCATAATATTTCCTATTTGTAGATATTTTGCGAAATATGGAATTTCTGATCTACTGAAAATAAGTAATTTTACTCAAATGGCTTTTAAATTTTATTATGAAAATATACTTTCCTTTATAAATTTTTCATTATTAATAATATTTAAATTTGAACGCTACAACGAAAACTTTTTTGACATTTAGATTTTCCCCATGCATGGTGAACTAAATAAGTTTATCAGTTGTAAACAAATTTTCAGAATATCAATATTTAGTAAATTTTACTAGAAATTTACAAAAGCAGAAATATAATTTATAGTAAAGTTTATTTTCGGAATAGAGCTGTTAATATAAATAAATTACATAAAGTCAGCAGCAATTTTCATAAAAAAATAAAAAAATAACTATAAGAGCTCTTTATTAAAAATTGCTTCTAATACATATTTTTATACTTTCCAATATTCAGAGATATAACCGAATATTTTGCAATAGATAAATACACCAAAATAATATTCATGCAAAATATATTAAAAAAAATTAAAAATTATAGCTTTATGATAAACGATAAACGATGCAAATACTTGAAGTGTTTTTTAAAAAACCTTTAAATGATAAAATATTTTGCTGAATGGACAAAACCATTTTGTTAAAACGAACTCGAAGCATTAAATAGAGTGAAAATGTAATAATTGTTCAATAGACAAATTAAAAAACTATTCACTGAATGATAAAATGTCAAATAAAATATTAAAAGACCGACCAAAACGATACCAAATAAAAATCAAAAGGCAGATGAAATTATCTTTCGATAAATGCTTGCAGAGAATTCAATGAAGAACAAAACAGCAGAGAAATAAAAATATCCATTAATAAATATATTTCAATATTTCAAAAAGTGTTAAAACTACTCTTTACAACTTTATATCCATTGCTACCGCTCTTTTTGTCTTACTCTTATCATTTCCTTTGCGATCATACTCCTTTCGCACAGAAGCTCACAGGCTGCATTCATTGCAATGAAAATCGATGAAACTAATTTAGCGATCAACGCTACCAATTAAAATCATAAAATGAATTGTTTATTCACCAGAAGTCAATAGATTTAAATCGTTTTGAAAACCGGGGTAGCACCGGCAGGACCAATTTAAATACGTAATCGATGCAAATGAAACAAAAAACTTCGCAAATAAATACAAGAGAATAATGAATGAAAAAAACTAAGGAAGAAAATGAATCAAATGAACGGGCTGGTTATGGAAATGTGCAAACAATTTTCTCATTCTACGTCGCAAACTTTGCGGCGTGACCGGCAAAATGCGTCCCATGTCAAAGAAAGTAGAAAAATATTGAATCGTTCGATTTAGTGAACGAATAATGAGTATTTTATAAACTTGGATTTATTTACTAGGTCTGGTTCTTCTGGCTCAATATAATTGTGGGAACAAGTTGGGCGTTGGCTGGAGGGAAACTGACACCACGTATGGGCATCTCGAGAGTACATAAAAGTTAAGCATTACTGGCTTTTTCTGTTGGTTCGAAGTGGTTTTTCTAATTGATTTTGATTTAAGCATAATAAAATGAAATAATGTTTTTGCAATAACGAAAAATTATTATTTTTTATTTTGTTTTTCTTATTTTTTTTTGCCTCCGAGGGTATTTACTTTGAAAAATTTACGGAGAGAGAGCAAAAATATAAAAAATGGTGAACTTTTCATGAAGAATTATTAAATACATTAAAGTGAAAGACGCGAAAAGGGGAAAAAGTCACTTAACGCCTATAGGAATCTCAGTTAATTCAATCAAGATTTATTTTTTTTAAAGGAAACAATCTTCATTCTAAATCTGAAGAAGTTTCTAAATATTTCTGTAGAAATTAGTTTCAATTAAATCTTCTTGAAAGCAAATATTTTCAAACCCGCGAAACGACTTTGAGAAATGATGGACAATTTTAAAGTATTGCAGTTTGAATAAAATTAGTAATAAAATTAATAACAATAATTATGATTATTGTCACTAATATTATTGCTATTGTTATTATTATTATTACTCCACATATTGGCAAAAAATAAGTGCTGATCGAAATAAAAACCATTCGCATATTTTAAGGCTTTTAGAAAACGCGACAAAACCATAAATGCCGGCAGTTTCTGTTTTAAGACGTCTATTAATAGTCTGATGGTCTGTTGGTGTGATCACTTGATCAATGTCGCCTACCATTCACAAATTCGCATAATAATAAAAAATGAAATTTAAAAAAAATTTCAGTGAGTTTTATTTTATCATTATTATTTTAATGGCGGCAAGTATTTTCATTTTGATTTAATGAAGTCATTCTGTATTAATAAAAATTATTATAAAAAATTTTAATTGCTTATAAAAATACAAAGCAGCGGCAGCAGCAGCAGGAGCTGGAAGCAGCTGCTGCTATTTCTCTTATTGCTGTTGTTAGTGTTATGCGCTGCTGCATCTGCTGCTGGTGCAGCCTTTTGTGGTTATTGTTGATTTCTCTTTTTATTTTTTTTTTTGAAAAAAAATATTGCTATGCAAAAAAAAATTATGAATAATAAACGTTTCAAAAAGCTTGCACATTATTAATCATTAAATTTTAATTGCGAGTGAATTAGAAAGGAATTAAATAAATTTCTGAATATTTATTCGTTATTTGAATGCAGTGTTTTTATTTGTCTAATCTTTTAAGATTTTTCATTCTCCTTTTCAATTTTTGATTTGCTCTTAATCCTTTTCTGAAGGTTTATTATGATTTGCTTAAGTGGTCTGCTATTAAAATTCATTAATTTGTTATTGTTTTGTTTCATTCGTAGAAATTGTTTCAGTTTGTTTCATTTAATTATCACAATTTTATGCAAATAAATTTCTCAGCTCATACATTTAATGAACATTTCTCGAATTTATATTTCAGAATGTTTTAGTTTGCAAGAAATTTTTTCTTATATTTTGAAGATTTTGCGAATTTAATTTCGTTGGATTTGTTGCTGAAAGAATCCAGTTTATCCATTATCTCGTAGTTAAAGTTTTTTCGAAAATATTGTATAATATATATGATGTTAATGTATCATTATCATCAATAACAATCTAATTTTCAAAAGCATTTTAATTTATGCAATATTTAATCCGAAATTAATTTTTTGTTTTCTATAAATTTTGTTTTAATGTTAAAAAAATAATACTTTAATTAAATTCATTAAACTAAATAACTGAAATAAATGTAATTGATAAGATTCATTAAAATTAATTATTCAATTAAATATTGCCCAACAAAATTATAAATTGATAAACCCTCAAAATGTCAGGGCCGTCGCGAAATGTCAGTTCAAAAAAACCAAAATCTAAAATTTCGAGAATGGACTGAAAAATCCACACCGGCGTACCGATATCGAGCAATCCAGAAACCAAAAAAAATTTCAAAACAAATTTACTAAAATTTCATTCCATTCATCGAGTAAATTCGACGAACTTCTTCAAACAGGGAGCAGATACATTTTTCAGTTAGAAGTTTTGGCGAAAAAATGTGTACGCCCAGCCACAGAAGTGGCGGTGGCGGTGGCGATCACATTGAAGACTATAGCAATAATGCATACATTTTATTATGCAATAAATTAAGATGTGCGGCAAGAGATGCCCCGCTATCGAGCACGAAAAAACAACAAACGACAAAAACCGTGAAAGAGTATTTGGGAGTAAATGGGAAAGGACTGAAAGTGGGCAATGGGTTCGAAGACCACACCTCCGGGATCCTGACAAAAATGGAAATTTTGTGTGTATGTTTGCCGAACTCGAAATTTCTTTCGATTTTCTCTTAAAACATTTACCACCATGAATTTGTAAATTTTTGTTTTTTTTACTGGTTTGTAGATTGAAAATGAAACGAACGATATTTTTCATCCTTAGAAATAGCATCGTCACAACTAAAGAAGATTTTCATTATTACAAAACTTTGGTTAATCAACCTAAAAAAAAAGTTAAGACACCTTCAAAAAACCATTGTATATATTTTTCATTTTTAAGCAAAATATTTTAAACTTCAAACTTAATGTCAGCCAAACAAATTGTGCATAAATATTTTTATCATTTTTTTAAGTTTGCGCAAAGAGAAACAATGAAAATTTTAAAGTCGCATTTTTTGAAACGATTAAAAACAATAACCTTTTGATGGAGAGAATGAAGAACAAGAAGAAGAAGACAAGGAAGAAGCAGGATCAAATTATTAAGCCGTTATCGACGTCAATAAATTATTAAAGAAACAAAAAGAAAAGACAATATTAAAAAAGTTCTTCACTGTAGAATCGTTTCTGACATCACTGTTTTTTATACTAATAAAAGTTTTTTACATATAAAAGTTTTGAGTTGCGAGCAATATAGGTTACCATCACCACCACCACCTTCAACCACAATAAGAATGTATATGTAACGCAAATATATATATATATATATATATATATATATATATATATATATATATATATATATATATATATATATATATATATATATATATATATATATATATATATATATATATATATATATATATATATATATATATATATATATATATATATATATATATATATATATATATATATATATATATATATATATATATATATATATATATATATATATATATATATATATATATATATATATATATATATATATATATATATATATATATATATATATATATATATATATATATATATATATATATATATATATATATATATATATATATATATATATATATATATATATATATATATATATATATATATATATATATATATATATATATATATATATATATATATATATATATATATATATATATATATATATATATATATATATATATATATATATATATATATATATATATATATATATATATATATATATATATATATATATATATATATATATATATATATATATATATATATATATATATATATATATATATATATATATATATATATATATATATATATATATATATATATATATATATATATATATATATATATATATATATATATATATATATATATATATATATATATATATATATATATATATATATATATATATATATATATATATATATATATATATATATATATATATATATATATATATATATATATATATATATGTACATCAGTCATATACATATGTATGTATATAAAACAATCGATATATGAAGTGTTAAAGCAAAGACTCGAAAACTTTAACTCTTTGGTTAAAGTTTTCGAAGGAAATGCTTTTAAGACAATTGATAATGTTTAATGGATCGTGCCTTACGACCCCGTTCTGAGTTTGTTTTCGTGTCATGAGCAAATCTGAAGAGGCCGAATCGATTATAGGATATAAACGGAAAAAACAGGAACAAAACATAATAAAAATAACATTCTAAAGAATTTCCGAAAGTATTGCTTTTCGAAAAAGGATTCCTTAAAAAAAGAACATAATTTTCTTTATCGTTCAAGAAACGACGACTTGATGGCATTCTGCCAATGAGTTGATATTTTTGAATGAGATGAAAACGAGCGGAATAATTTACAACGGAAAACGAGGAAAGCGGGGGTGAATTCGAATGTAAAGATTTTTATTCTGCTCTTTTAAGAGAATTTACACGAACTCGGTTTAAGTTCAATGACAGTTTAGGTGATGAAAAAAACATCATAATGAGCGAAATTATTTCATTTACATAGAATTACCTTTCAGAATATTTTAATATTCTGTATGCGATTTAATTTCGCGATTTAAGAACAAAATGACAGAATTTATCAACTTGTTTAATAAAGTTCTAATCAAATTGATTTTACTGAAATTGATTTAATATTTTCAAACTGATTCGTATTTATAAAACCAATCAATCATTCGGTCATTATCAGTCTGTCACTTGTGGAGTCAATCGTTCGATCGGTCAACGGTCATTTGTGCTCCAATTTTCTTTCCTCTGTTTATTCTATTTGTTTGTTTATTGATTGCTAAGCGCCGGCGCATCGATGCCAACACGTACCGGCATCCATCAACATCATCAGCACACATTTTTTGTTGTGTCATTTTCGTTATTACGCTAATTAATGATTAAATTATTTTTATTCGAGATAGAGAATGAGCTCGGTTTGATTGCAAGTAAAGTTGTTATTGGTGTTGTGGCGGTGATGAGTATTGCTGTTATTGTCATCATCGTTATCATTGTGGTTATGGTTATTATTACAGTTATTGCTATTATTATTTCCTTTCGTTATTGTAACCCTTGTTGTTATCTCTCTTATTATTCTCATTGTTGTTGCTGCAATTGCGGATATTATTTTGTTGTTTCATTTTGATGCTTCCTAGTTTATCTCCAGAGGAATAAATATATCAAAGACTTTCCATTTACTCTATTTTTCTTCTTTCTTTGACTTCAAACTGTTCGAATTGCTCGCAGATTCTTCTTCTCCTTCATTAAATAATCAAAAACCGCAATGGTTTTTATTTGATTTAATTGGGGTTTTTAAACGAAAGCAAGTTTTCATAAAATTCAAAATTTAGAAAATGCAAGATAAAGCAAGCATGCCATTTTATTGTATTTAGGGACAATTTCTTTTTAAGAAGTTTTTCTTGCTCCTCGTGTGTGTGCCTTCACGTTCGTGTGTCTGTCAATCTGTCTTTGGCAACATAATAAAATTTTTTTGATATATCAACGAACTCACACGACGTTTTTTTCAAACAACAACAATTTCGAAAATAATTGAAATAAAACTGGGCACATTTTAATTGCTCCAACATCAACAAAAATAACATCGAAAGCAACAACAGCGAACAACTTTATAGATTTACATTGCTTGCAACACGGATGACGACAACAGCTTGGACAGTGTCGACGATAACGTCAGCGAGGTCGTTGCAACTAACGTTAACGACGACGATTACAACGAAAATGTCCCATCGGAACGCGTCAGAACATTACACGTTAGGACACAAATTATTAGGGCAATAATTTTCTATAAAAAAAATTAGAAAAACTTGGAAAGCGTTCAAAACTGTATTCGCTTCTTTTTAGAGATTCTCTTCAGAATATAAATTTTATGTCAAACAAATCGATTCTTTGGGCAGATTTTTTTTTCTTGCAGGCATTTCATTATCCATGGTTGCGGATTTTCTTCTTCTTATTGAGAAGCTGATGGCTTCTGTCTTAAATAGGTTGATTTTTAAAATTAGAAATATTTGTTATAAATTATATTCAATTATGATAATGCGAAAAACGTTATATTAAGTATTTAATGGATCGAATTCAGTTAATTCGAAATAACTTTTGACCTTTTTTTATTTAGCCTTTTTGAAAAAAAACCACTTCATATCAAAACTAAATGGACTGAATCATAAAGAGGAATCAAGTAATTCTCTCATTGTGTGAAATATTGTTTATTTTTATAACAATAAACTTACTTTCTCTAAAAGATTATTAAATTATAATTGCGATGGGTTTTGATTTCCGAAATGTTTCACTTTTCTTAACAAAATACATTAAATTTATTAAAATATCGTCGCATAAACTCATCGTGTAATTAATTATCATTTAAATAAACATAAACTTAAAAATATATGATTTAAAATAAATTCTTTAATGAAGATATGCAAATAAATTAATATATAATTTCTTTCTGATATAAATCATTGAAAATATTAGAAATTTTTTTTAAAAAAAGTTGTCATCATCATCATTATTATCACGGCATATACTGAGAATATTTTTGATATTTTGTTTGCTAAATAATTTTTGTTAAATAAAAATGCAATTAAAACTGAATAAAGCTGTCAGCGCGTAATGAAACGCAGAAGAAAAAAATAAAACAAGAATTTCTACAACAAAAAAGAAATTCTAATTAAAGCAAACGGTTGGAGCAATAGTGGCGGTGTTTGAATAAAATTCTTTACAGGCGAATGCGAAAAATGAGGATGAGGAGAAAAAAGACAAAAAATATCTTAATTAGCGCTAAAAATAATGAAATGTATTTTTACGACGAAATTGCAAATATATTTCCAGGCGACATTTATGACCGTCCGTGTCCTCCTACCAATTCTTACCTCTTCATCATCGTCTTCCACGTTTGCAATTAAACGGATTATTAAAATAATTAAATTATGATGACAGAAGGCACGAAAAAAATGGACAAAAACAACAACAACAACAGCTGTGTTGGAGGAAACAAGTAGAAAGTATGAAATGACCGAAGAAAAAACGAGGAGGTGAAATAACATGAAACTTGAAAAGAAAATGATAAGGAATAGAAAAGTGGAATAAGAAAGGGAAGAAGAAGGAAACGATGAGATAAAAGAAGTATCTCGACTGAAAATTCAGGTGTTTATAGTTTTGTGTCTTCATAAAATTAGAATAAATCTCAAGAAACTAATGGATATATTCTCACGGAATTTACTAAGCCAAAAACCGCCGCCTCGTTGGTAGAAATAATGAAATAACTCGAACCCTGAATAGGATTTCGGTTATCTTAAACTCTAAAATAGTGCGTCTTTAAACCTCAAGAATGTATGTTCGTGCATCTACTCCAGCGGGAGCATTCTCATTCGCACTTTCGAATGAAATTCTTTAATTGAAGTTTTGTATCATTTCCTTCTTCTTCTACTTCTATAGCAGTTCCAATCATTTGTCAAAACGATGAATACTCCGCCATCCCCAACCGTATACTAAACGTTCTCTCTTCCACTATTCGTGTATCTCTCTTTCTCTATTTCCCAAATCGAAATAATTTTGTGTACACTCATTTCTGGCTGGAGAATATGGCATCATCTCACTTTACGCAAAGCTATTTAAACTAAGCCTTTGTTGCTGTCATTTTCGTCGATAAAAGCAATAGTAAAAATCGCAATAACAACAGCTAAACAAAGCAATATTTATACTAGAGTAATACAAGAAAATTTTAGCAACTGCAACTGCAAACAGAAACAGCAAAATCGGCATCAGTAGCTGTAAACTTTACGCCACCGCTCGCGCTAAAACGCTCTTCACTAAGATAGGCGCTGGCGTCAACGTAAAAAAAGCGTTGCGTTGTAAAAACAAATATCCAGGAAGTAACGCAAACAGCGATCAACTACTCTCTTCATTTATGGTCATCTCGTGCTTTCACTCTTGCCGAAATAAGCACTAGCTACAAAACACTGTGAAGAAATTTTGATATATATTTATCTCCCTTACACGTACTGCCGTTAGCAGTGCAACCATTGTGTGGATTCTCAAGCACTAAAATGGTTGGTTTCCAAATGTTTCTTCTCTATGTGTCTCTTTTTTTTCTGAACCACTCTCTTTGCAAGAACGAGACATCCATATCTAACTATATAAAGTAACCACGCCTGATTTCGTTCAGCCATTGATGACTATCTGTGCATCCCCATTATTTCAATCAAGACAACTCGTACTACCGAAGACGGGGCACATCTGTGCTGCGTGCATAGATAGAGTTGGCGACGGTAAATGATTCTTGTTGTCACATGATTTTCCTCAAGATTTTAAAATTAAAGTGACGTTTTAACCATCGCAGTTTTTTAACATTTTTTCTTTTTTAAAACTGAGTAAATGTTTTACCGCGCGTACTCGTACCCCTCTAAACAACTTGTTTTCCCTGACATGATAGAAAGCCTTTTGTCAGTCCTCTCCTCCGTCCGTCGATACATCTTACTCTTCAATTGTGCTTCCTTTAATTTTCCACACCTTCCTTTCTTTGACTGAAGAGAAAACCTTTCTTGCTATTCATTCTCTTTTCATGTGCACCGCACCTTCTTCCTCTTTTTATTGATTCTCGACAATTTAAAGTTAATTGGTTGCGTTCGAACTAATTTTCACCTTCACAGAGTTAACCGAGGTTTAAAAATAATATGCGGGGTATTGTGGGTAAATCGAAAAAGTTCTTTAATAAACTCACGGAAAACCTTTCCACTTTGTTTATGCTTTCATTTCTTTTCGGTCTTAATTTAGTGCGAAGAAATTTATTAATATCTTATAAACTGCGATAACTCTGCTTTTAGAGTTTTGAACAAAATGGACATACAAAAGAATTTGTGAGAGAGATACGAATTATATTGGTACATAATTAATCGTAACTGCGTTTTATTTTGATAACTCCTTGGACACTTTTAGAAATATGAGCAATGCAAATATTAAAAAAGAATTGGCGCTAAAAAGCTGATTATTGAAATTAAAAAAAAATATTTTAGCGGCTTATAAAAAATATTTCTGAAAATGCTGAACAAAACGAAAATCTTCCTTTGAAAAGATAGATTTTCCAGGGTAATTGGACAGGACTTGTTTAGGTAAACATATTTCAGAAAGTAAACATATTTCAGAAAGTATTAAACGATACGTTGATAAAATCTGAAGTTACGGACTTAGAATCCAAGGAAGTCAATATAAAGTACTCACCCTAGATTATCCTTCCAGTATTCATTAATTTTCTCAGCTGCTGTTTGGCCGCACTTTCTTTGGCAATACCACACGCTAAATCTTTGGCTCATATGCAAAAAACTTCAAACTGCTGCCGCCCGTTTATTCCCGAACAGCAACCAGCCCGTTGGGCTGACCATTGTGGGAGGAAAACTATTGAAGTATGTATGTACACACGTATACACCGCATACTCCCCCCCCCCCACAACACACACACACACATAATATACAAATTCGACGAAAGAAAATGATGAAATTGTACAAAAATGAAATGCAATTCTCTTTGTAGATGTGACGATATCGCTGCCAAAATTGCCAAAAAGTCATTATGTGTGTGTGTTTCTACTTCGCATCCTTTTTCATCGTCTCCTTCACCCAACACAATTCGACACTCTCATAGTTGGAAATGTCCTTGAACCGTGCAGCATCGGCATAAGCGTTAATACATTGTACAGTGTTGCCACCAGGTAGACATGATAAAGGTTATTCGTATCTGTGGCTTCTGAATTTTTGGTGTGTCCACCAATTAAATTTTTGGGGGATGAAAACCAGATAATGAATACTGCTCAGCTCGTTCGCCATCTGGTCTGGTTTAGCGAGGATGCAGTTGGTGACTACTCGCAGTTGTTCGAAGGCGAAATATTTCGATAAAAGAAAAGCAAACAGAAATGAACAGGAAAATTGGAAAAAACAAGATGAAAATTAAGTGTTGAAAACAAACTTCGTTTAATTCGTAAAACATAAATTAAACTAAAGTAAATAATTTAATAATTTCTTAAAAAAACCAAACTCAAATAAAAACTGAAAATAAGTTAAAAATGTAGCAAATAAGAGTAAGTAATGATCGTTACTATTGATTATCATTAATTTAGGAAAAATTGCAGTGGCAACAAAAATCATTTCGATATTTTAATCTTTTTTTGTTATTTAATTCATATTGGTGTCGTTTGTTTATTATCTACAAAGAATCATTAAAATTTAGAAATCTACTAAAATTTTTATGAACTTATAATAGAATCAAATATTGAAACATTATAAAAAATTTAATATATCGAAATTAAGTTCAAAATCATTTTTAAAAATAAAAATTTTTCTCTCAGAAGCCTTTTAGCAAACAGCGGTTGTTCTTTACGATGGAAACATTGAAAAAAAATTAATAAATACAATATAAAAAATATCATAACACTACAAGAATTTTGTTTTTGTTTTTTATTTTTTTTTAAATTCATAAAATTTAATTTATAATTTTTTCTATAAATCTTTTTTATAAATCAATTTAATTAATTTGCATTAAAATTACTTTCGCAATAATAATTGAGATAAAATATTATAAAAATTACCATAAAAATATAAAATAGCGATTTTATTATTATTGTCTTTTCTTCATTATAAAAGAATGTTACAATTACTGATTACACTGAAAATATTTCAGGCTTTATGAACGTATTAATTTAATGAAGGGATTATGTATCCAGTAGATAGATCTATAAAAGCGCATACATTGAATCAAAATTAACGAGATGCCAACTCTGGCTTTATGAAGTTTCTATCGAATTGAATTTAATTTTGAAATTTAAAATACTATTAGTAATTACTTCTTTACTAGTTTAGGAATTTTCGTTGTTAACTATTACTACATTTTGGAATTGTTTATATAAAAATATTATATAACGATTAATTTACTTTAATTAAAATTAAAACAAAAATCTCTTCCAGGCCAAAAATTTTTAATTCCATATTTTTCTAACTTTGTATTCCTTAACGTCAATTAAAATAGCCTAAAAAGCAGTTAAAAATTAAAGTAGCTTAAAATTAATTTTGAAAATAATTTCGTTTCATAATTTTAAAATACATTTTTAAATATATGCGAAGCTAATGATGTGCACAAACATTTTTAAGAGATAAATAAAATGAATTAAATAAAAACAGATAAACAAGGAATTTTATTAAACAGTTTTTTTATTTTCTAATTTTTGTTAGTGGGTTTATACATTATAAAGAAAGAAAATCATTGAGATAGACAAAATCATAGAGAATGAAGTCATAGAAATTTAAATTCCGCAATTTTTGAATTTCTTTATTTAAATAAAAGGCTTCAATTTTATATATTTTTAACAGAATTTAGGAAATAATCACGAGGGTCAGGATTCAGTCAATTATATTACATTATATTAATTTTTTATTTTCAAAAAGTTGGCAATTACATTAGCTAATGACCCTTTGTATTACCAATCAAAAGCATATAGAACCGGATTGAAGTTGGCAAAGCAAATCGCTCACTAACCACGACGATACAAAGAAAATGCAGAATTTAAAATGCTATAAAGGGCATTTACATGCAAACTGGTTATGTAAATTCCCTAACAACAACAAAAGCAGCAGCAATCGCACGACAGAGACAATAACGACAACAAAATAATAACAGCTATAAAAACAAATAATCAGCATACGTCACTGCAATGAAATCGAAGAAAACTGCGAGCGGAATTTCATAGAAAGCTTTTTTGGAAAACTTTTTCTGCAACTATGGAGTTTCTGATCATAATCTGACGGAATTACCGAACAAAGTTAAACTTTCAACTTCTGCAAAAAATAAATGTTCCTTTTCTGGACACAAAAACATCCCCAGAGACAAAATAAAATTCGCTGAAAGCACACTTGCAGTCTAAACTACAAGCGCTTTTTTATCGAAGTGAAAATTTCCCTCTGGAAAAATTCCCTATAGTTTTGTTCCCATTCATTTGTTGAAATATTCATGTCGATGCTTGTAGTTTGCCTCGCTTTCTGTAGTCAAACGTCCTCAATGATAAAATATCCGGTAGAGACGAAAGAGGAGACCAACCCCAACAGTATTACTAAATAGCAGAAAAATTTCCCTCGCATTTGGGTAATTTTCTTAGAGGAACTCTGCTCGACACTACACCGCATCGGTTGGAAAAAATGATTGTAGTAAACACGCATTCGTTTATACGGTTCACACACAGTAATCGAATTGATATGTACACGCATACACGTACGAACACATAGCAATACAGGCACCTGCACGTACACCACCTACAACGCCACTATAGTCATGCATGCGCGCCATAGCGTGAGTGTGTGTGCGCGTGTGTGTCTCATGCTCCTATCGGTGTGAAAGGCTTGCTGTCGGATATTCATTGATGCGGGCTATCGCTTCTGCTGCCGTTCCCGCTGCTGGTGCTCGGAATGCTTTCAAAGCTATTGCTGCCGCTGCTTCTGCTGCTGCCTTAGCTATTTTTGTTGTTGGTATCGTGTACGTGTGACTGCCTTGACTCTGTCATGTCTATCGCCTACCGCTGCTACCCAGCCCCAAGCTGTTGGCTGATGGCACCCGTTATTAAATGGACGGACAAGCACCGTCGATGGCTGGCGTGCAAACAAGCAAACGTTGGACGCTTCAAATGAACGTAAAACGTTGAAAAGCAAACATCCGCAGATAATAATTGTTAAAAAAGACAGTTAATAGAAAAGTTCATTGCAGCAAGTACGAATTTCTTCATTCTTTGCAAATTTTGGGTGTTGTTCGCCGAGTGTAAATTCTGTTTGTAAATTGTAATTAATCATGAAAAAATAAAATCGTTCTCGCACTCTCAAATTATCTGCCGTTTACCGTGCGTTCATCATAATCTATCCTACATCGAATGCTGTGCTCAGATTCTGGCCGATATTGCCATTGTTGTCGTCGTTGTTGTCGTTATTGTCGTTGTTGCTTTCGCCGTTGCCGTTGTGATGGCCTTAAACAAATGCAGAACGCTGCAGCCGCAGGTAAAGTTTTCAGAATGAGTTCTTACTTTCGTTACTAGTGTTTTTGTTAATGTTGTTGTTGTTGTTGTTGTTGTTGTTGTCATTATCGTTAGTTATCGTTAGTATTGTTGTTGTTTGTTTTTCGTTTCTACAAATGAAGCTGTGTAGACAAGCTGTAGATTTTTGAAGGTGTGCGATTTATACTAACTTAGCCGGTTGTTGCTGCAGAGAGTAGCCTGTCGCTTGTTATTGTCGTTAGCTGTTAAACTGGTTTAGTCGAAGCGTGCTTTCAAATGTTATGAAATACTTTAATTCGATACCGTTTCTCTTCACCGGAACCCGTTTCACATCGTTCGCTCATACCATTTTCGTTGCACAACGTGGTCACCATCAGATTAATGAGGTTTTGCTTTGCTTTTCCAAACCTAATCCAAGCATTTTCCTTTGATATTCGTATATTTAAATAAAACAAATAAAAAAATATGAAAAATCTAAAGTATTAATTAAGAAAATTATCAATGCAGCAGATTAAAAGTAACGCCCACGGGTTTTATCTGATTAATCTTTTATCTGATTATTCTTTTATCTCATTAATCCGCTTAATACCTTCAATCTTTATTTGAAAAATATTTGATAACAGGTTGAGGCGAGGCAAGATTAATATTTCTAAATCACAAGTCAAACCCATTCATTCATTCATTCATTCCAATTTTTAATTTCTAGGAAAAATTTCGCCACCATATTTCTATTTTAATTTGGATTTTGCAAATTTTAAACAAATATAAATTTGAAAAAATTTAAAATTAATTTTTAATTAGTTTTTCTCCGTATTACATTTGGACAATTGCTATATTTTATATTTCCAAAGTGTTTAGTGTTTTACTCTTCCATATAATTTCCTTGGTTAGACATTCATGAACATTATTTTAATTAAATCCTTGTATTTAAACAATTTTTAAGACACTGTCTTTTTAAAATATCGTTTCAGAATAATACTAATTGAGCGTATAAATTATTAATTATTTCGATATTTATTTCTATTTTATTTTTATAAAGAAGTTATACATTACTCAAAGCGCGCCAGATATTTCGTGAAAGAATTAAGAAGAAAAAAGCTAAAGAGGTGAGAAAGTTACTTAAGAGGTGACGACAAAATCAAAATGCTTTTAATAAAAGTTTTTTATTCATCGCAGTCAATGATAGTGGCTAAGACTTTAGAAAAAACCAACGAAACTTTCTTCAAACAATTCATTTTCTTTTTTATTCTGATACTTTTTCGCGAGTTGTGCTTAATCTTATTTTTCTCTTCTTCTTCCTTCTCTTTCAACAGTTTCTTAATTCATTTTACTTATATATTGTGTGCGTCTTTTTCCAGCTCGTTTCGTCTAATCGTCATTTAATAAAGACTAAAACAACAATAAAGTTTAGAAGCAACATCTGCAAAATGCCACAGACTTCGTCAAACGCTATCCATCTTTTCATTGTTGCTGCCAACGTCATTACCATCGCGTTTTCATCGGTTTTGATTGATCCACCCTCGCTTCCGCCGTTTCCGGGGTTCGTCTTTCGCTCTATCTATCTCGCTGCCTATCTTTGACTACGTCAGACTTTCGAAATGGCTTTCGAACAATGTACTTCAAACGAAATTTCGGCAGAAACGATGACTACACGAAACATCGGGGCACGAAGCAAGGAAACACATGTATAAAAGAATTAATCACAAGAAGACGTGTTACGCGACGAAGGCAACGGAAGCAACGAATGCGATGACAACAGTATTAAGCAATGAACAACAACAACAAAAACAACAACAACAACAAGGTACGTGATTTTTAGTTAGCAGCAGTTTAAGAGCTTAAATATCATACTACGATGAAGAATATGTTGATGGAAAACTGAAAGAGGTTTAGGGGAAGAGGAAAAGAGTTAAACGTTGCTTTACCGAGAATCATTATCAAAAGTTTTCGATGACGGTAATGAAGATTGCTTACTGCTTACTCCTCTTGTTCTTCTTCATTAATTCTTCTTCGTCCAATATTCTAGAATGTACGGAATATACTTTCCACGTTTCAGTTGGTTTTTTTATAAAATATAAGACCAAAACTGAATTCACGTGTTTTTTTATCTTATGCTTCACACACTCGCATACGTAAACTATACACCACGCACATACAACACACACACACACCTACATTATCAAGGCTACCAAACCAAGGAGTAGGCCTAAAAGCTTTAATTTTTTCATCCCTCAATTCTACCAATTCCTTTGTCTCCTCTCCTCCTGCTTCCACGACTTTTCCCTTTAACATCGCTTTTCTACATATTCTTCTTCTTCTTCCTCTGTCCTGCTCAATATGATGTTAAGTTGGTGTGCGTTTCGTGCATGAATGAATTAGTGAATGATACAAGAAGAGAAGCCACGACGCACGCCATTGGCAAAACGAAACATGACTCTTCGGTGGAACTGCCCGCGTCATATTTCATAAACCAGAATTTGTTGCTTAACTTTCCTATTCTTATTAATGTTTGATATAATCGTTATTGCCCTTTTATTTATATTGGGTTAGGTTATAAATTATTTACAAAGTTCATTGCTTTTGTTTGAGACAGAATTTATTTCTTTTAATTTTATTCATTCTAAAACTGTTGACAGACTTATGCTAACGTGTGCTAATTTGCCGAAAGAAATGAAAGAAATTTCTATTTCAAATTTTTATATATTTATGTTGCTTACATCTTTGCTCCGATTGTAACAGTTTTGAAACAATTTTGGGTACAACGCAAGCTAATTACTAATTTTTACTTGCTGTGATGCTGCTACCGCATACAGTAGGCCCCCGTATGTTGTAAAAAATTATTTGTAACCCTTTAGAAAATATTTATTTTGTATTAAATGCGACATCCTTTCCCTCCCCCCTGCCAGCCTATACAAATATCACAGTCTGGACAACATATTCTCGATACATGAATATATCATTTCTTAGCTATATTCCTCTCAAAATTTTACAACATCTCTTCGAAAAACTCTTACGACACATTTCGCTTCAAAATAATCGACAAATTTCTTCGAAGGATTCTTTTGTGAACGAAACAATACCACTTCTGAAACCCTTCTAAAAAGCAATTCTTACTAAGACTGTATTGATTTTATTGAACCTCTACGGTCGTCTGCACACTTGCCAAAAAAAGAGGTAGGAAAGAGGAGAAAGAACGAGCAACATTGAAAAACAAGGGTCACCATTATCCAAAATTCCTTAAACCTATTTTTAATATGACTTCATTTCATGGTCTCACTAAGAGCTCCATACATCATAAATCCATCTTATCCTTAAATGGCTAAAGCCTGATCGAAATGAATTTTGTAAGCAATAGGTAATCCTTAACGTTATCCGTTGATTGAGTCAGTAGATTGATCGATCAATCAACTGACTCAGTTGGTTTGTTGGTTACTAACTTAGTCAATTGATTGGTCGTTTAGTAGTCAAACAATGAAATGGTTCATTCATAAGACAAATATATTACAAAACGATATAAATCAAACTCTGGTAAGACATAAAGCCATAAAACTTAATTTTATGATCAAAAAGCAATAATTATGTAAACTCTACCAGTAAAAACTTAAGCGCAGTTCCTTTCGAAGAAACAATGCCAATCGCAACAACAACGACAATTCTACTAAGACTACAAAATAAAAAGGAAATAAAATGCGCCCTTGGTTTTGCCACGAAATAAAAGAAATTTCTCTGGAATTGCCGGAGCTCTTTAGACACATAACACATTCTTATTTACATACATACAAGCATACATATGCACACACAAACACACGCACACAAACACTTTCTCATTTTAATATACATTTGATCTTATAAATATGTACGACCATATTCCATTTACACACTCATGACGCATGATCTATCTAGCAAAGAAGGGGAGGTAAGGTCATGTATGTATATCTTCTATCCGTGGGCCTGTGGGAGTGGACGTGTGTGGCCGCATAACAAACTTTTATTACAACAATTGCCGTGTGTCAGACGAAAAATTATTATTATTAACATTAATTCTTTTTTTTTTTTTGCTTTATGAAAGCTAGTCAGTCTTTTTGGTCTACTAGTCGCCGTGTTCAAAGCTAGCAAAAATATTTCATTAAAGAAGTACCATTCGGGAAAGATGAAACGATCCCCCACAATATATAATAAAAGAACCATTTTTAGTTATGAAAAAGGAATTGTGAAAATTGCGGTTATTGTCAGACAAAATTTATGATGCGGTTTTCGCAAAAGTAATGAAATTTTAGTTTGTTGTTGGCGTGGCTTGTGCACACTGGCTAACGCATCGCATTCAATCCTAATGATATGCCTGAAAGTGTATTACAAGAATAAATAAATCGGAAAGGGGCAATGTTGCCCATTTAAAGGGCAAAGATTAAAGCTGTTGTACCTTTTTAATCTTTTACGGATTTAATATGAGTCGAATATGTATTATTTTTCCTTACGGCGAAGGAAAAAAAGGGGGGGGGTGATTCTATCAATAAGAATTCTAGGCCATTTTTGAATTTGCCGATTTTTGTGGCAGGGTTTGAAGGAGAAAGGCTTTGGAACAAATTACTGTCACCCTTACCGTGATCTGGGTTTGGTCTAGAAACAAGTAGATTTCAGAAGTATATCAATTTTAGCGTCTTCTGTTTTCATGATGATGAAAAATTTAATTTAGCACATTTTTGAGGCCAATTTTCCTTCAAGCCCAAACTGACGAGGTGAGATGAAATATCCTTCCAAAATCCAAAAATGGAAAAGTATTTATTGATTTATGCAAACTTAAAAATAAATGGGTGCCAAAGTTTTTAAGGAATCAAAATCAATAAACGGATTATAAATAAATCATTGTTAAAGACGTTTCTTAATTAAATAATAAAATTACTTTCATTTTGTAAAATCAAAATTAGTAATTTCATTTCATACGTAAATGACATTTATGGTCGTCGGATAAATTCCCTCGACTCCAATTAATCATCGCTTAAAGAATTGTGAAGAATTCAGCTCAGAAAAAAATGCACTAATAATAATATGAAAAAAATTAATTTCAGCTAACTTTGGAACGGTTTCTTTGAAAATTTACTTCATCTCGTATCAAGAGGAATATATAAAATTTTTTAAATATTTAGACTTTGTTGACATAAAACAAATGTCAATGTTCGCTATAGTTCAAGCAGTTAACTATATCATTAATCTCTCCTGCCTCCCACCACCTCCTGTCATCCTCCCCAAACTGCTCGGCCAGCCAAAAACATTTTTTTTGCTTCTCGGATTTTGCAAGTGGCCCATTTGCCGCGCGTCCCTTGCCTTTGATAAAATCTTCCGCTCCGCCAGAAGAGAAGAGAGAACGAAAAAGAAAGAATCATAGAGAATCGCTCTGTAGCCTATGACAAAGGTGACGATGATGATGATGATGATGAGGTTAATGATGATGTAAAATTGAAAAGGTGAAGAAAGAGAGAGGTTGAAATAATTTTTTTGTTTTCATGCAATATATTTGTTTGGTTTTTATTTGTGACGACGCCTCTCCGATAATATTCGAAAATATTTAATTTTAGTCCAAAAAAACCAAAAAAGAGGGGAAGAATGAACGCAGAAAAAGTAATTCCGAACAGAACAAAATTAATGATATTAGATCTAGCTCTAGACAACAATGCAATAACGTAAAGAACAATGACAAAAACAAGAGTTTTACGAACGCCCACCGGTGTAGAAAATACCGCTATCCACCGTCACCATCCCCACAACCATTTCTGTCACCACCGCCGTCTTAGCCATTGCCACTGGTTGCCAAAGCAAGCAATTCACGACGTTGGTGGCAACTCTTGGCAGCTGTTTCGCAAGGATTTAAAATAAATAAATTTCGGGGATTATGACTGTGGAAAATTAGTTCGATTAACAGAAATGTTCACACTATATCTTTCTCTTTGTGAATATTGTTCTGTTGTTTGTTTACAATGCAGCATCACGAATGGCTTCTTTATGAGTTCGCTTTCCACCAAACTCACAAAAATGGTCTCTTAACGAATTTAAGGAACAAAATGAGAGACAGAATTGAGTTTTATACAAAACGTATATTAATAATTAAGATATAAATGAAACTTAAAAGCGTGCATTTAAAATATTTTAAATGTATATAAGTTAAGAAAAAATATAATAAAATTTAAGTATGAATCATAGGAAATAGATCCAAACTTAGAAGAAATTTTATAATATTTTCATAAATAATAATTATTTTTTTAAATATATTTTTACTACATGATAATTTCTTACGCTTCCGTAATCAAAATGAAGGAAAAGCATCTTAAACATTTGGGATAATTTCCTTAAAACCCGTTTTTAATTTGGAGAATTATGCCTTACATTAACTAATTAATTTGGTCAGTCTAGACATAATTTAGATATAATTTGATTTCAACTTTGAAGTGAAGATATTTCAAACCAACTTTGCCCGTTTTATTCCTAAAATTAAACACTTTTCTTATCGCGTTTGGTTCGAAGTTATTTAGTTATTTACTACAATTTTCTTCACCAATTTTTCATAGCATTTATTTCTAAATTCTTTCAATCATTACTCGGTTAAAAATTTTAAATTTCATTTTTAATTTTTCATTTTTACAGAGCCTTTCAAACTCTTTTTTCTTTAAGTTTTTCTTTAAAGTATTGAATTTTTGTCTCTGATTAAAAGACAATTTATAAAAGTTTTAATCAAAGAAAAAAGATTAATTAAAGAAAATGAACGTAAAACGACGAAAGTCAGAAACGAAATAAGTAAACAAAAAATTGCATTTCAATGAAAAACTAAAATAATGAAGTAATCAAATCTGATGAATAAATTAAGAAAAGTTTTTGCAATTTTTCCATTATTGCCACCCAAATTAATTCAGTCCTGCGATGAAAAACTGAACAGAGTTTGTGGCGAGTGCATTTAATGAAGCAACTTTCCAGTGATCGTTATCGCCACCAACCATCGCCGCCTACCGCCGACCATAGCGCTAAAACTGGGCGAATGCGACGCCCAAATATTTCGTGTTCGCTTTATCTTCTCTAACTAATTCGTCCAGTTTAACTAATTTCGAAAAACCTGAAAAAAGTCCTTTAAGAACGATGAAAGAAGTGAGGAAAGAAGGAATTGTGATGAACGGTACAGGATGAACGCGGTAAAATCATCCGAAACCAGATGATAAATAAACCGCACACGAATCATTCGCCCCACAGTAGCAGCTGCTGCTGCCTCTTATTTGTCTCCATTCGAACGGCGTGCCATTGTCCTTCCTGCATCTTCATCAGTTTGAAATCGTTTGGAAAGAGCTACGAATTCTAGTTGTCCCCATAGCCTTTCCTCTCACTCCCGTTATCCTTTTGGGTAAAGTTTATAATTTCGTGCAAAAGTAATTTCGAAAGTTTCATCGAGAAACCTTCCTTTTATACTTTTCGTCCATTCAAATCATCGAGGACGCTTCACAAAATGGCAATGGCAATGACGAACGAAAAAACGTACAAAGGGCGTAAAGGAACAAAAGCAAAAGGCAGAAGCAAAAGTAACAAAACCATCACGTTGGTGCCTCGGTTCGTTGGTTCGTTACTTATTTTAAAATGGAAAATCAGGATATAGCTTGACAGCCCCCGTCCCTCTCCCTCTATATCTCTCTGTCTCTCCTCGTTCTCCTTGTTTCTCTTTAATTCCCAGGAACGATCCTTTATTGAGAACTTGAGAACCAACGGATCTGAACTGTTTGGAAACTCATTGTTTAATAAAGTCACGTATTGATAACAAGGTGCAGGAGAGTGTGTGTGCGTGCATGTGGGTGTGTGTGAGTGTGTGTGAGCGTGTATGTGAATATCTTTGTGTATGTGTCCATGTGTATATGTATGTATGTGTACCTGTGTATTCGTATGTATAGAGATATGTGTGAAAATTAGAAATGCATTTTAATATTATTTCTTATTGAAAGCTAAAACTATTATCGCATTCTGCTACTTCAGTTTCTGTTCACGGTCCTATTCACGATCCTCTCACGGCTTCCATCACGGTTACCACGATTCTTTAACTAATGAGAAGACACTGCAGTCGTTTGTCGAAGAAGCTTTTGTTGGTAACCACGAATTATCACAAATCCTTAAGGTTTCATTAGGGGTAGCAAACGCTGGGATCAGCTGCAGGCGACTGGGGACTCACTTCCAACCTCCTTGTAGTCCCTTTGGTCTTTTTCATGCTAGAAAACTTTTCCTCTACGCTACACCTTCTTAAAATCGAAATCGTTTAGGGTTGCCGTTTAATATCAATAAAAAATAGATTTTTATTGAGCCTTCACGTTGAAGACGGCGAGTGAAGTGGTATTTGGGACAATACTCCATTGGGATGGGAGAAAATCTTCGCCAACTGTAAGGACTTTTATGGTATTTAAGAGTTTTCCAGGGTTTTGATAAAATAAACGTTATTGTTGCAGTTGTTGTATATATTACTGTTGTTGCTGGTGTTGTTATTATGATAGTTGATTTTGTTGTTGTTTTGGAGACAAAGGCGAAAATGGCACGTACCAGCGAAACTCATAAGTTTGCATTTGATATCGCTGAGTATTCGAGGGAGGCCGTAATAGAAATAAATTTGAAATTTTATCTCAAGCATTAGATCGCCGAGAGGAAACTCTTCTTGGGCTCTGTTGTACAACCATGTCGTATGCATATACATACGCATGTCGTATCATATATATATATATATATATATATATATATATATATATATATATATATATATATATATATATATATATATATATATATATATATATATATATATATATATATATATATATATATATATATATATATATATATATATATATATATATATATATATATATATATATATATATATATATATATATATATATATATATATATATATATATATATATATATATATATATATATATATATATATATATATATATATATATATATATATATATATATATATATATATATATATATATATATATATATATATATATATATATATATATATATATATATATATATATATATATATATATATATATATATATATATATATATATATATATATATATATATATATATATATATATATATATATATATATATATATATATATATATATATATATATATATATATATATATATATATATATATATATATATATATATATATATATATATATATATATATATATATATATATATATATATATATATATATATATATATATATATATATATATATATATATATATATATATATATATATATATATATATATATATATATATATATTATATATATATATATATATATATATATATATATATATATATATATATATATATATATATATATATATATATATATATATATATATATATATATATATATATATATATATATATATATATATATATATATATATATATATATATATATATATATATATATATATATATATATATATATATATATATATATATATATATATATATATATATATATATATATATATATATATATATATATATATATATATATATATATATATATATATATATATATATATATATATATATATATATATATATATATATATATATATATATATATTATATATATATATATATATATATATATATATATAATATATATATATATATATATATATATATATATATATATATATATATATATATATATATATATATATATATATATATATATATATATATATATATATATATATATATATATATATATATATATATATATATATATATATATATATATATATATATATATATATATATATATATATATATATATATATATATATATATATATATATATATATATATATATATATATATATATATATATATATATATATATATATATATATATATATATATATATATATATATATATATATATATATATATATATATATATATATATATATATATATATATATATATATATATATATATATATATATATATATATATATATATATATATATATATATATATATATATATATATATATATATATATATATATATATATATATATATATATATATATATATATATATATATATATATATATATATATATATATATATATATATATATATATATATATATATATATATATATATATATATATATATATATATATATATATATATATATATATATATATATATATATATATATATATATATATATATATATATATATATATATATATATATATATATATATATATATATATATATATATATATATATATATATATATATATATATATATATATATATATATATATATATATATATATATATATATATATATATATATATATATATATATATATATATATATATATATATATATATATATATATATATATATATATATATATATATATATATATATATATATATATATATATATATATATATATATATATATATATATATATATATATATATATATATATATATATATATATATATATATATATATATATATATATATATATATATATATATATATATATATATATATATATATATATATATATATATATATATATATATATATATATATATATATATATATATATATATATATATATATATATATATATATATATATATATATATATATATATATATATATATATATATATATATATATATATATATATATATATATATATATATATATATATATATATATATATATATATATATATATATATATATATATATATATATATATATATATATATATATATATATATATATATATATATATATATATATATATATATATATATATATATATATATATATATATATATATATATATATATATATATATATATATATATATATATATATATATATATATATATATATATATATATATATATATATATATATATATATATATATATATATATATATATATATATATATATATATATATATATATATATATATATATATATATATATATATATATATATATATATATATATATATATATATATATATATATATATATATATATATATATATATATATATATATATATATATATATATATATATATATATATATATATATATATATATATATATATATATATATATATATATATATATATATTGCCATATTAATACATGCATACGATATGATTGTGTGAGTTTGGTTTTTTGTTTTGTTTTACGTATTTTGTTTGAAATTTGTTTATGTGTGAATGGTATTTGCTTGAACACACCCACAAAGTTCTAACATCCTCCTCATCAACAATCGCATTTTCATATCCAAGGGTAGTCGTTAGCGACTAATGATGTTTAAATACCAAGACGAGCATGAAATTGACCAGTAGGTAAAATTGCTCGGCTTTTACTCAGAGACGTTTACCCTAGTGCACAAATACAGAAAGAAAATTGGTTATACTCATTATTTGGGAGTGGTGGTGATGCGATGATGATAGTGGGAGTGATTTTCCCTTTCTCTTTAAATATCAATGAATTACGTTTCCGTAATTGACGTAAACAGCAATATCTAAGAAATAAATCTCTTAGAAAACTTAAAAATTCATAAAAAGGAATGAATAGCAAGCCTTCAGCAGTCTTTTCCACATCCGCCCTTCCACACTCTGTACCTGTTCATCATAATTTTGTAGTCAATTGTCGAACTAACAGTCATTTCTATGAAAAAAAATCACTACTCATTCAAATCTGTTTTTCTTTTATATTCACAGTCTTCAATTTTGTTTTGGATATTATTTTATTTGAAATTTTCTATTCTTTATTCTTTATTTTCAGATCGTCGCGAAATCAGGAACCGTCAAAAACAGAATCACAAGCAAATCCGGGAAAAATTAACGACTGTACGTGAGTCGAAGCTACCAAACCATAACCCAAGCCGGAACCGGAACAGAATCCGAGAATCAGTCAAAAACGCGCCCCCTTAGGCATTCTGCCGCAAAAATGCCGCAAAAGCAGAAACATTAGAACAGAGCTCCTCACCATCCCAAAAAAAGACAATCTTATTCTCTCACCCACCAACTCGCTGAAGAGACGGAGAAGGCTTGTGTCCGGTTTATTGCTGCCAGTGTGAAATGTGAATATTCTTCGAATGCAGCCATTCACTTTTTATTGTTTTTGTTGTTGTTGTTGTTTGTATGGAACAAGTGGTTACAACTGTTATGGCGGCTTCCATACCACCCCGTAAGACTGAAGCACTATTAAATGGGGAGTAAGAGGGTAAACGATTGAAGCCAACCGGTCGGGTTATCTGTCCGATTGTCTGCTCTTCGATATCCCGAACATATTTACCAGCACCTGCGTGCCTTTTGGAAGTATGCAAAGAATCCCACACACACACACACAGAGATACACACACAAACAAACGTTTGCAAATATCTCTGAAAAGGAAACTCGTAGCAATTCTTTAACGCTTTTTTATTACCTTTCCTTCCTCTATTCCATTATTTAATATTGTACGCATTTAATTCAAACCACACCAACAACAACATTAGAAACAAGACCGAAACGAAGGACCGGTAACAAGAACAAGAGCACAATATGAGTATCCTCGGTACCGATGAAGTCCTGTCTTTTGCAAGGATATCCTGATATAACAAGACTCGCTCCTCTTATTCCTTTGGCAGAAAAGAGAAGCAACAGCATCGACAAAGAATTTGTATGAGCTCTCACTCCCTTGAGAGCGAGTGAGCTGCGTCAAATGAAAACGAACCGGCGAATGAGCCAAAATTTCAACGAGAGAACCCTTATAATGCGATCAAACGAATAAACGAAGGAAGACGGGAACGAACGAGCTAAGGAATAGACGAATGCAAGCATGAACGTACGAACGAGGGAAGGATACCTGAAAAACCAGCTGGCTGATGTTGGAGGAGGATAATTTCTATAGGAAGGATTCAAGCAAGGACGAGAAAAACTAAACTGCATGAACAGCAACAACAAAAACACCTACAACGACTACTATCGCCACCACTACAAACGCTGCATCATACTCCTCTTAACGACGTTAACGATGTGTGCGTTCATGTTCAGATTTTCATCCCGCATTCAGTAGCAGCTGCTCTGCCGTGGCAGCAACAACGAATCCTCGTGATTTTCATATTTTCATATTTGAAGGACATTTTTGTCCTTTGCCAGTTACGTCAATTTTCACGTGTTTTTTTTAGCATTTCGTGCCATGCCGTTTATTCCGACTGTTTAGGATGTTTGAAAATACTCCTTTTTGGTTGGTTTGCGAATGAAAACGAGAAAAACACAATTGGAAGAATTAAATCTGAGAAATCATTTGCACACAAAAAAATAATTCTTTACTTGCATAAAGTAATCAAAAAGATTCGTTGGAAGTGTTCAAAATTTATTAAAAAGACAATTTATGTAAAAATTCGAAATTTTGTAATATTCATAAAGTTCTGTGTAAAACATAAATTTTAGAAAAAACTATGAAACATTTTGAGAGTGATAATCGTTCACATTCCTTTCTCCTTCTCTTATTTTCCGACTCAATCTTCTTCTCGTGCTTGTTTCTTTTTCTTCTGATTTTCGTTTTCATTGTACTTTTTTTTAATCCTCAGTAGTGGTTCTCAATAATGGCTGCTGCTGTTGCTTCTACTCAATCGTTCGTTCCACGTCATCGATTGAGATCGCTTCGATCCGTTTGCTGATGTTGTTTAGTGTGCAACTTCGTATACGTATACTGAATGTATCCTGAGTGTATCCTATCCGGTATACCTTCAGTATACGTAACACGAGGCGACACAGTCGTCGTTTGGGCGATTTGAATTCCAGCGCTATCACCGGAAATATTTTCGGCATCAACGTGGTCACCAACACAAACATTATCACTAAAACATTAGCACCGTAATCAGCTGTATTGGGACCAGATGTATCACAAAAGAAGGAACTTATAACTGGATTTTTTATGGTATCAAACATTTTTGAAAAAAATAATAGAACTTTTTTTGTTATTTAAAATTCTCAAAGCCACAAAATAAATTACTCTCACATTAATCGAAGCACTTTTATAATTAATCAAAAAAATAAACATATCATATAAATAATGATATCATATAATAATCATATAATTGCAAAAACAAATATTTTTGTGATTTTTGCTCTAAAATAAAATAATTTTGTACTAATTTTTATAATAATTTAATTAAGAATAAATTTGATAACAAAAATGTGTGTATGTTTTTAAATAAAAAGCTTGTTCTAAACTTGCACTAAAATCACTCTAAAATGACATTATTTATTCATTATGACATTTGGAGCGGTATACTTTAAAAACAAGATAAGTTTGTTCATTACAATTTCTATTAATACTTTTTATTGTAATATTCTGAATTTTTCAAATTAATTCTAATTTGTCCATTCTAGACTCATCATTCTTTACTTTTCTAATATTTTCGTATCCTACGCCCCAAGGTTTGAGTACTTCGTACTTCCATTTGTAAAACATTCCGGCTCAAAATCAGTCAACGGTTCGATTCAGTTCTCTCTGTTCATCCGTGTAACCTTGGGTTGGTCTGTCTGTCTTTAGAAATCACAATTAAACGAGAATGAATTGACATCAGGTTAGACACGAATATTCTTGTTCTTCCTAGACTATTTGTTTAAAAACGGTGGACAAGTGTCATGCCTGCTTTTTCAAGCTAATATGCCAATATTTCACTGTGCTTATAGATCTCCGCTTGGAAGGTGAATTTTAAGACAAGTTTATACACTCTAAACTGTCATCTAAGTTAAAACTATAATCCCAATAGTAGACGTAGTGCAACACTAATAACTCAAAATAACAATCACATAAATATACTGTCCTGTTGAAAGCGGTGTATTTATAGGATGTTTATCGTCAAAAAATAAAACACGTAGTAGAATCATTGACGTGCCCCCTTTTTAAATGCAATATAAGTTGAATGACGCCGTTTTGAAATTTGAAACCTATTTTTTAATTTTTAGATTTAAAGTCTAATGTTATAACCTGTTGCTAGAATCAAACTACAAGTTAATTTTGTGGCTGTAGGGTATACAAAATGCGGCAAGGCTGGACTAAGCGAGGTCAGCGTGGTCAGCATGGTCGTTTATAACCGCTATCAAAAGCATTTTCAACCATCAGAATTATGTTTTAACCACAGGTGCATAAAATAATTACGAACTCGGAAGGAAGGGGCATTCGAGGCACTGTATCCAAGTCACCGAGCACCTAACGGATACCTAATTTAAATCAATAAAAGTGATATACCGAATTTTCGAATTCCGAATTATATTATGTATTATATTTCGAATACAATATTCGAAATATTTTCAACACAATTTTAAAATTTTAGATAAATCTACGTATATTTAGTCAGTTTTGACGTAACATTTCTTTTAAATATAGAAATTTATTAAGAAATATCTTTGATTGCATTTTTATTATAATTATCGTAAAATATTGTAATTGGTCTTCTGGGAGCGCAAGGAGCTTATTGTGGAAGCCAAAAACGGTTGCTGAAGGAGTAAGTAAGAAGTATCAAAAATAGTTCAGAAATCTTTTTAATTAAATACAATTTTTTATAATATTTTACAGATGTTTTAATAAAATAATCCGATGGAAAATAAAATCCATTTAAAGAATAAAATTGAATTTTATTATTGTTAACTTTTATATCATGCAATATTATTGAGACAACTAATTTTTGGTGTCATTATTAAGATTATTTAACTCGAGATATCGTGCCGTTTTATTGAAAAGTTCAACATCAGAGCATTATCTGACTTAAATTAAAAACATTTCAAAGACTTATCATTTTCATAAAAAGGTTACTAAAAGCTTCGTTTGAAGAGCGCAAATCTCGGCAATACAATTGAAAATGAAAATGGGAAAAGGCAGAGTAAAAAGAAAAAGAGTGAAAAAATAAAACAAATTACATTTCGTTTGATTAAATTTTTATTAAGTTTTTATCAGTTTTATTATTCCGGAATATATCGTTGGTGTCGTTGTTATTGTAGTTGTTGTTTTGGTACTATTTGCCATTTGCTGTTTATGATTGCTGTGCTTGTTGTTGCTGCTTTAGTTACTGCTGCAGTTTATTGCTGTGTGAAGAAGAGTTGAGTGAGAAGTTGAAGAGGAGACAAACATAAAAGCAATTGTTTCAAGAAACTAAACAAGACCACAAGACAACGATTGCAAAGACAACAAATTATATCAAAAATGCGTTTATATTATGTGAAATTGTTGGTAAATGTGTGCGTGCGTATGTGTGGTCGCGTATGAGAGGGAGAGAGAGTATAAATGACGTACTTACGGTCGGCCTAAATTAGTCATTAAGAAGCTATCACAAAATTAAAGGGCGCTTGTAATAATTAACGACTTTAAATTATGGCTAAATTTTAATAAGAGATATCATTAAATAAAGTATTTAATAAAAGAAATCATTATTAAAGCAAATATATATAAGAAACTTATTTGTTCTTCCTTTACATAGAAACGATAATTATTTGAAGCAATCTCGACGTCACAATCGCTCCCATCAAATTTATTTTAGGTATATAATTCGAGGCAAATTATATTATTGTACTTTCACATAGAAAACGAATCCTCCATTGAACGGTCCACTTATATTGACTGAGTCTTCATTCCATACGGTTCAATTCCATTTGAAGAAAATGAATTATTTCTACTGAAAAATTTTAAATCAAATAGAATATATTTATATATAAATTATTACAACTTTACCTTTGTATCCTTCAAATGAAGTACAATATCTCCTCGGTCGCCACTCTTTGTATCTCCAAATTTTTGTAGAGTTTACGCACAATAAATACGTTGTGCTTTTTATTGTTATTCCTATTAGTGTTGTTGATGCTTATGGAGCAACAAACAAATTCTTGTAATAAAAATAACTGCTGCCATTCACTGAAATTGTTACAATTCTTTTGATGGTTTCATTGGCATACTCCGTTCATCGGTAAATAAAAATTGAAGGAAAGAAAAAAGGTGCGATTGCAACATATTATTTCCATTTCCGTTGTGTCAATGATTGTTTGAGGAAAAAACAATTCGAAATGTTGAGTAAATAAATAATTCTTCAACGGCCTTATTTTTCGCAAGGTTGATGGCAGTTCATGACTCTTCAAAATAAAGCGCCATCTGTTGCAATGTAGCCACAGCTGCGTAATACTCGCTGTACGCAAACTCATACCAGTAATAGCAGACTCGTCATCGACGAGTCGACCTCTAAATGCGTTCGAACGATTACGGTGCGTTTTACTGGAAGCAACAAAAAAAAATCGGCCAACAGCTGGTACATGCAAGTGGTCACACTTCAAAGAGCCTCGAAAAGAAAAAAATTGACATACGCTATTGCAAATTTTTTTAATAAAACGACACATGTTCAATAGCTAGCCGATTTATTGCCTCTTTATTTTTATAATAAGGCATTTTTTAATTTCCTATTTTATATTTCTTTTTTGTTCAGTTTCTATTATTAATCTGTCGTTCGAAGAATTTATGTGACTCAGTCAGTTAGTTAATCATTTTTTCTTCTTGAGTTTTTTCCTTTTAAAGTTTTACGACTTGAATAGCAAAAGGCGTGAAATGTGAAACAGTTAAAATAATTTTATTATATTTCCAGTTTTACGACTTTTTAATTACGCATACAAAATGAGATTATCTGTATGTGTGCGCATGTATCTGTGTGCGTCTATATGCCGTGAAATTTTATAAAGAAGCTAAATGCTAAGCCAATTCAAAACACGATATTTCCTAATAAAAACTTGAAATATACAAATATTATGCGAATAATATTTTAATTTACTCAATATATAATAAATTAACGCAACTAAAAGCAATAATAACAACATAAATGCTAGCAATCTCAATAAAAATCGAAAATTATCGACACTAACGTAAATAAATAAATTTTGATTTATTTAAATCTTCTGTGTATGGGGCTTAATAAAATCTTTGAAAAGCAGCAACACCCCCTTCTAATCGAGAATGGAACACAAATGAAATGAAATTTTCGGAAATGGCTGTCGATACGTGTAACTGCTGTTTGCTGACTGGCTATCATTATGCGACAGCATGGCCTTAAAATGGAAATTTTATACCTGTTCCTGCCCGGGAGGGAATAGACGCTGAAGCAGTTACAACAGCTAAAACAATAATGATAGAAAAAAATTGATGACGTTAATGCCAGCAAACCCCGAGATACTTCGTGCGCCTTGCTTTATTTAACTACCAAAACCTACCTCTTCTACCTTTTCTGATGATCGAAATTAGCTTAGTGTAAGAGATAGGAAGAGAGAACTTGAAACACGTCTCGTTGCTATGGGAACAACAATAACGAGTACAACAAGAACAAGGGTTCCAGCATGGCATTTATTTATACACAATTACTCGCTCTTGAATGCGAGAACGAGAGAAAAAATGAGAGAATTATAAAACGGCCATATTTGATTTGATAACAGTACCCATATTGTTTACCTATTCTTGTTCTTGTTTTTGGTCAGAGAATATATTTCTGAGAGGCAGATTGACTGTTTTCTGTTGACAAAAATTATTATGTTTCTACATGTTTGATTAAAAAATATTTATATTTTTCGAAATGAACAGCTAGTGTTACTCAAATGAAATGAAATAAATTTTAAGGAGAGTAACTTGTTCTGAATTATGCATTAAGCGACCAGCTGGCGAGAACAAACGAAACGTTTCGAACCCCAAGCGCCCTTCACCGGGGAAACAAAAAGGCAACGACCTTGATTTAGTCTTTAATTCAAGGGTTGGAGAGGAAAGAGGTCATGATTTTCCAACAAAAATATTTCAGTAACGAATAACGGAACCTCCAAAAACACTTTTGCGATGATGCGCAGACGAGATGAAACAAAATCTGGACAGTGGAACTCTGCAAAGCGTGAAACAATCAACGATTTGGGTGTGGCTGGCTGCCGCTTTGCCGGGAATTCTGAATTATGCAAGCCGCAGTGACGCTGCAGTGATGTTGCAGCGGAAAATATGAACGAAGATATCCGCATAATATGCTCTAACATCGTTTGGTGTAACGAATTAACTTTCGTTAAAATTTAACCGAGTTCAATCCGTTTCAATCGATTTTTGTTTAAGAAAATTCCTTTAATATATTTTGAAATCTTGGTCGCTTCCACTCATGTCGTGCCGCGATGTTGGGCCAATTGTTGAGCTTAATTATTCCGCATTAAATTATCATAAATCATTTGAAGCGGCAATAAAATACTCGTTGTTTTTATTGTTGTTGCCGTGTGTGTTTTGGTAATATTTTTCGAATTCTATGCTTTCCGGCTCGCTCGCTAACCACTAGATAGCTTTAATTTTCTACCAATTAAATCAAGCGTTTAATGATAGCCATAAAAATCTTCTTATTATTGCCGCGTAGCAAATGACCGCTCTCCTGCTGCCTACTCATCAAATGAACACTCCGCGTCCGCCCCCTCACGATCCACACACACACTACTTTTCAACTGAATTAAATGAGAAAGGTGAGCCCGTGAGGCTACCTCCCCTTTTTATCTTCTTCTCCTCATTCTTTTTATTCTACGTAATCCTTTCAGTTTTCGTCGTTGGCTTAATGAAGTGCTGCCAAGTTAATTAAAAAATATGATTTTATGAGTATTTGATTGCAGTGTTTTATGATCAGATCTATTTTTAAACGATTTTTATTCCACGTTTGCTTCGAATTTCTAAAGTGTAGGGTTTCTCTCCGTTACAACAACAGCGTAGCGATATCAAAACATGCGACTTTTTTAAGTGATTGGAGCCTGAGAGTGTTGGGAGGTATTTAAGATCGAGCGATTTGGTGTTTTCAAAAAAAAGTTGTCTCATATTTATCGCAATTCCGCTTTGTTTTAAGTATTCATCACACACACATATACAGTTATTTAATAATTTCTCTCCCTTCCAGACAAAATTTTGAAGTTTGGAAAAATTAGCCCGAATAAGCACAAGAAATAAATTCGAAAAGTTAAGAATTTTGCGACCACAAAAGCTCTGAGGCCACATTGAAACTATGAGAAAGGCAGAAGACACTAAATCGTGAAAAAATTGTGGACAAATTTAAAAAATCTATGTATTCTTCTTAACTTCGAGTAATTTTAACAAAAAAAAATTATAAATTATTAAAAAATAATTAATTATAAAATATTAAAACATTATAATTTTATAAAAAAAATTTATTTTATATTAAGAAAACACTCCTAAATGGAAATGATCATAATGCAAATAGAGGAAATAACAAACATTAAGAATGCTTCACACTGTGGTTTCTTCCTATATCACAAAAATATTTCGACGGAAAATAAATATATAAATTAAAAAATATCATTATTAAGTATTGTAATAAACAAGAATACCATTAAAAATAATTTAGCTGTCGAAAATACATTCAAACTTGAACTTAGGGTTCGTTTGAAGACGAAAGAAATTTGAAAATTATGAAAAAAAATTTTCAATTAAATGAGTTTAATTCGAATACATCCCAAAATCGAAAAAGAATCCAAATCAATCAAAGACAATGCTCTTAAACTTTGTCAAAATTTAATAAAAAATTTCAAAGTCAAATAAAATCATCATCCAGAATTTTTAAAGTGCTCGCATACACACATGCAGACACACACACTCGCCCACACGCAAACACAAGAGCACTTTAGAGAAGTGAAGAAGTGAAGGGGAATCAGCTATTGTACATTTAATTTTATACACATTTTATCCGAGAAGAAGAGGAGGAGGAGTGTGCGACCTTATGAAAAGAGCATGGATTTTGAGACTGATTCAAATTCAACGAATCAAAAACCATATGCTGCTCTGCTTTATCCCCTTTAAATGAATGCCCATAAAAACACAAAAAAGGAAATATTTTATATTATCTCGCCCCCAATTTTTTGGAGGGGTCCTGTGGTTTTAGTTCTTTTGTTCATCGTTTTGTTTCTTCGTGAAAAAAGACGAAACACAATTTAAGTAATTTCAGACGCAATGCATGCATGAAAACTTGATTCTGAAGTTATTGCATGAATACTTAATTGCTCGTTTTGTACGGTATTCAAGTGGTGTCAGGACTTAAATTTCGACAAAATTTAAAGAGAACGAGACAACGCAAAAAAACTTAAAGTCAAAGAAACCAGTCGGCGGTATCAATTAAATATCATTTGGTTCCAGAGGAGATCGAAAAAGAACAAGAGCTGTGAAGAGAAATGGGAAAAGAGGAAAGACAGTTCAATGAACGACTTTACAATGATGTGATTGTGTGTCGCATATACCGCACACACGCCCCGCCCCACGACACCGTGTGTCCAACACACACACATCCGTGCGCAAGCATCCACAATCAAAATTATTGCTAAGAATAAGAAGAAGAACACCAATTGTTTTAAAAACGTAATCGTCAAGAGACCAAAAAAAGAGTACATTTAAAATATTTCCATATTTTGTACGTCTGGATGACCATTCTCACTGATCAAGCATTAAATTCAATTGATTATTATTGTAATTTATAACTCTTCAGTTTTCTTCTTCATTTATTCCATTAAATTCGACGCAAAAGATCGTAAGACTAAAATCATGAGTATTTTCGGCAGAACCGCAGTAACGAAACAATTTGTTTGCTGTGACGGTGCTTCTTAATTAAAACCAAATGGAAAATATGTTTCTCATTCATCGAAACAAAAAAGCCTGAAACAAATCTATTGTAATTTCTTTGTCAAGGTCAATGTTCGATTAGTTGGTTCTATCGATTAGTTGTAACCCGTTTTGAAACCCTTTTCACGATACTCGGTCGTTTCAAAAATTGCTTTGCCTTTATTGTTTGTTTAGCATGAACTTGGCATTATTACTGCCCTTGTTGTTGTTTTACGCTATTATTCTCTCTATTTTTTTACACTTTTCCCATTTTTTTTCTGTTAATTTTGCTACGTGCAATAAAATTCGCAGCCGCGGGTTCTTCTCAACGCCACCGTAACGAGTAATGTCGTCGATTGCCTTGAAGGCCGTCGCTAAACAAAATGTTGCTACAACAACAAGTGTCGCTGCCTTATTTTACGTGCTTCAAAAAAAGTACCCCCGCGCGGCGGCAACGTGTGTGCTCTGCGGTCATTAAGAATAAACTCTAATATATTTTTCTAGAATAGAATGAAAAATATTCTTTAATGCCCCAAAATCTGAGACGGAGACGAGAAAAATTTGAAAGTATGGATTCTTTGAAGTATTTTCATGTACTTAAAAGAAATGCAATTGTCTTTTTGATGAAAACTAAGCTCTAAATTGCTTTCCTTTCCTTGATTGGAAGAATTCCAGGAGTTTTCTAAATGTCAGATAATTTTTTAATCATAAAATATTCGTTCAACATTGCTATTATTGCCATTTTGTAGTAGTTGTTTTTAATAGTGCTGAAAATTTTTTGGCAATCACCGACGTTTACTGGCTTCCTTAACTCTAAATCAGGTTTTACAAATATAAAAAAATTTTTTAAATAAATATTTGGATTAAACATCATTTAATTTTATCAATGAAATTTAATGAATATAATAAATAAATGTATAAAATGTAATGAATAAATGTAATAAACAAAAATTTCAAATATTATTTGATTTAATATTCATCAAGAGTTTACAAGCTTATTAGGAATAAAAACCAATTCTCGTCACCAACTCCAGGTGATTCAAATGGTACATTTTAGTGAAGGGTTATAAAGCTTCAATACGTTCTTTTTTCTCTTCTGAAATTATCATGAATACAATGAAATATATCTTTAACAGTTTTCTTATTTCTTAGAAAATTATGATTATTTTCAAAATTCGCCTTCATAAATTTTTTCAAGAATGCTTCAAATTTTTCTCAAAGAAATTTTAAAGGAATTCAAACATTTATTGCTTGATTTAAGAGATTTTATGAAATTCCCGACGTAGTCGCTCACTCCCGTAATCTCGTTATTCCGAGATCGGACCGAGATGGGAATATTGGATAATTTCTTGGCGAATAATTATAAAAACAAATGGCAAATATCGATTGGCTTAAGCGTCTGCGCGGTTCTATTGATAAAACCTTAAGCATTCTTTATACTTCAAGAAAATAACAAATTTTTTTTAATAAAATTAAAAAAATTTTTTTAATAAAATTTTAACAAAGTAGTTTAAAACAAATCTAAATTATACATAAAAAGTGGTCGGAACTTTGAAGAAATCTGCATAGTTTTAGATTACTTGCCGCTAACGTCAAAAGTAATGGACAAAGGGGAAAAAAGGAAGGAACGTGGTTGAATTCTGAGTCTGCGACGCGAAACATGACGAGGATTAGCAATATAAAGAGGCCAAGAACTTCCCTCCATCATTTTCGTAATTAATTCCAGTTGGAAATCGGTGAGAAAGGATCGAATTTGAACACGGAATAAAACATTTATTGAAATTATAAACTGAAGATCACGAACGACGACTCACCGAGATCAGTAATCTTTTAAAACCCTTCGAGATTTGATTTGCTGAGATAACCCATTTTTTAATGAATTGAGACTGAGAAAACTGAAGAAAGTAGTCAAGGTGAGGCAAATTATGGAAATTTATAACGATAATAAAATTATGAAAGCGATAAAAACACTAAATAAAACACCAAAGACGACACAGTATGGGGAAACCGGATCGTCTCCAAACTAAATCTGATGAGAGATAACGGGAAGCCTTTTCGATATTTTATGTAATAAAACATTGGATTAATCATATCATACCATCTTAGAAAATATGACGAACATCTCAGAGAATTTAAATATTTTTAGAGAAAAAGGCGCACAAGGCCAATTCGTCCGTGATTGGGAGAGGAGGGGGGGTAAATTCAGATTGTTTAACAAAGACAAGAATTTATTTCAATAATAATTATTATTATATAACCTTACTTTTAAATTATAATATTAATAGATCGTGAGAAAAAAACTGTTTCATTCAAACCATATGTAGTCTTTTTTGCTTATTAAAACATTTTTTGGATTATTTTAATTTAAAACGAATTATTGATCACACGTTTTTTATTTAAAGTATATCGTTAAATTTTAATTCATGAAAAAAAAAACAAAATGATTTAAAAGCAAAATCCTTTCAACAAAATTTTCAAAATTTCTTAGATTTCAAATAAATCGTTAAACGAAATGAATTGAGTGAAATGTGTTTTTTGACAGTGTTGCATAATTTTACAAATACATTTCGAACATTTTCAAAAATTTAATCGATTCTTGGCAAGGGACAGAAAGCGAAAAGGTTGATCAAATTCGACTTTTATATAAGAAATTTTCATTTCCCAAAAAACACTAAAAAATAAAATGAATTTACATTAAGTTGTAGTGGTTGTAGTTGTAAATAAAACATCTCACTTAATGGCGAAATGGCGTAACCCATCATTACAGAATCGAAAATATTACAGAATTTTCAGCCTATTTAAAATTTCATTAAACGCTTACAACATTTTTGAAATTATCTACAAAAGTCTTGACTCAGCCAGATTGTAGAATCCTCTCGGTTTCACAAATTTTAAACATAAATTAATTCAAAAGCGAATTCAATCAAGAAATATGAATATTGTAGAAAGAAATTTTCTTTCCTAAATAACCAAAAATCCAGAAGAAGGATCCAGAAGGGAAAAAACATATTCTGAAAGTAACGTAAAAATGCTCGAAACCGTATAAAGCCCAACCACCTAATTGTCCATTTTTGTTTCTTTTTCTCATCTCAGTTTTTTTGCGAGGATATATTTCCACCAGCATCAGCAATCAACGAACCATTATCATCAGCAAATATTTCATCACACCGACCATATCGTACGACCATTCGAACATCATTGACGATCAGGTGCAACAAAAATACCAGAAACCGATCAGGAATTGACATAATTCATTCAAAGAAACGTTTCGATTCCTGTGTGGATGAAGGTAAAATATTGAAAATATATGTCCCCGCACATGTTCGGCGTGTACCGCGTATTCGTATCGAGTACGATGTGTCACACTCTTTTCAGTTACTTTGTAAGTGCAAAACATAATCACGTTTTGTTCTCTTTTTTTTAATCAAGCATAGAAGAGTCACATATACGAAGCTTTAATTTAAAGCACGAAAATAAAAAACTTTTTAAAAAATTACAAAAAATATGCAGCCTGTCATTCGGTATCAGTGTTTGCCTTCAGGGGCGCATTAGCATATTTTTTCAAAATCCTATAAACATTAATTAATAAGGATACATCGGGTGAAAGAATCAATACACACAAATGCATACAAAGGCACAAACACATACACACAGACAGAATAAGACACCTATTTCGTAAGTGAGGACGTGTCTCTGAAAACGACCACGGAGTGTTGTATCCTTTGAGTGGCGTGCGTGTCGAACAAATTGAAGAAACACTGGCCGCGAGTCTGTCACGCAGTCAGTCGGTCAGTCAGTATCAGACAGTCTTCGAGCCGCCATCACCGTAAAGTGCTTTTACAGCCGGTCGAAGTGTGGAAAAAACGCTGTCAACCGTACGCTCATAAAATAGGAATTCTATTGACAATAATTTCCAACAATAATGAACAAAAGTCTGCTTAAATTCGAACAAATAAAATCAACGATGGGGCATTGGGGTCTGAATCGTGTTTAGGATCTATCGAGATATCTGTTTGTCGGTTTATTGGTCGCTTTGTTGGTGTTGGTTTTGTTTTTGGTTTGTTTGTGATGTTTTCCTGTTTGTTTGCTAGTGGTTCGCCGCGGACTTCTCACTCCATTTGCTTCCATCTGTCCTTCCCATTCGTTTCTATGGAGTAGTTTTTTCCTTTCTTTCTTCTTTATAATATTTTGTTTGTCCCTTCGATGCGATGTCTGCCATTAATAAGTTGTTGCTTTAAATATTCTTACAGTCGGTACAAAAAGTGCTGACAAAAATATTGATTAAACAGGGGCGGCAGTAGAGAGGGCGAAAAGAGAAACTTACTCCTTAGGATTTTCAGTTTTCGTGATTCGTAGCCGCCGAGATCTGAAGCTGTGTTTAGGGGTAGGTTCGCTTGAGTACCGATTTGGCAATTAAAAGATTGTTTATTTCTCTTTTTTTTAATATATATATATATATATATATATATATATATATATATATATATATATATATATATATATATATATATATATATATATATATATATATATATATATATATATATATATATATATATATATATATATATATATATATATATATATATATATATATATATATATATATATATATATATATATATATATATATATATATATATATATATATATATATATATATATATATATATATATATATATATATATATATATATATATATATATATATATATATATATATATATATATATATATATATATATATATATATATATATATATATATATATATATATATATATATATATATATATATATATATATATATATATATATATATATATATATATATATATATATATATATATATATATATATATATATATATATATATATATATATATATATATATATATATATATATATATATATATATATATATATATATATATATATATATATATATATATATATATATATATATATATATATATATATATATATATATATATATATATATATATATATATATATATATATATATATATATATATATATATATATATATATATATATATATATATATATATATATATATATATATATATATATATATATATATATATATATATATATATATATATATATATATATATATATATATATATATATATATATATATATATATATATATATATATATATATATATATATATATATATATATATATATATATATATATATATATATATATATATATATATATATATATATATATTTGAAATAGGGAAATAATTTTGAAATAATTTTGTACATAAAGGCTGTCGTGTCCGTTTTATTACTTTTCGCATGATTGGGAAGTTGACCGCAATAGGATGCCTAACATCCGTTCTCGTCCATCTCGTCTCAGTTTATCCCATTCCATCAATTAAGCATTTACGTAGTCCATATCCGTAATATATTAATTAAGTTGAAAGGTTCTGCAGCGTTTTCGAACGAAAATGTAAATATTTTGCTTGTTTCCTTGCGTGAATTCCATTCATATTTTAAGAGGTTGATTGGGTGGGGCGTGGCGTTAAATGGGTGGCATTGCCAGGGGATAAAATCGAAGCGTTAATCGAAATGAAGAGTTAAACTGAAGGTCGCTTTTAAACTACGTAATATTTGAATTAAGAAACATTAAATGCATTATAATATTCAACCGTTAGGCTTGTAATTCATATTCTTTGTCATTTAATAGTTGTTACACTGCAATTAATCCTTTTTTATTAAATTAGAATTATTAATTTACTTCAAAGATTTTCAAGATAATTTCGGTTTTATTATCAAGGGTTTGCCAAATTGATAAAATCTTTTACAATTTTACAAAAATTCTGATGCTTTCAACAATCCGTCGTAGGACTATTAACTGCATTTCATGTAGAATGCTTATCAGTTCCTTCAGAAAAGAGGCTTTCATACATTTATCCTTTTGGTGAAATTGGATCCTTGATTGTAAAAAATGTTCTTATCGCCACAACCGATTGCAGTAAAGGTTCTTATGGGTGTGTGTGTGTGTGTGTGTGTGTTTGATGGGTATGAGTGTTTTTTCCTTAAATGCTTAAATGCTTTATTTAGAATAGTTGGGACATTTTGGTTCATATTAGGTCAACTAATTTTAAGCCGCCCAGAAAGGTTAGTATAGAAAATATTTTCAAAAGGGTCTCTTTCAAAAAATCATTCCTTGAAGGATTAATAAATCTTCTGAATTATGAGTCGAATGTATTTTGTATATTGGCAACAGCGGTAGATAAGTCCAGAGTCTTCACGTTTTATTTTTATGTGATTTTAAATAAGATTTTTAAGCTTTTTCTTCCTTTTTCGTTTTCTCAATCCCTAAAGGGATTTGAATATTTAAAAAACAAAATAAGATGAAACCCGAGAATCTCGTAAATAATCATTACAAATTCAAAAATCCAAAAATTCACAATTGTGTGCGAGTTTATCTTCGTGTTTAACTCCATTTTTATTCTTTATACCAGAAGCGATCGCAATTATTATTCTGTTTGTTGTTTAAAATTTAAAAATTATTCCTTCGTCCATTTAATTTGATTCGTTTGGCAATAAAACGTAAAAACGTAAGACACCAACAGTTTTCAAGACCAAAGAAGTTAATAACGAAAAAAACTACTGCCAAAAGGAGACAATCTTATTACTTGCAATAAATTCAAGTATTTTATTTATATTTATTTTTGTTGCGGAATATTTAATCCACGTAAAGAAAATTTATTCTTTTGTGTTTTTGGCTTTTGTTTTTGTTGGTATAATTTTGGTATAATGCCAGATATCCATACGGTAACGAATGATCATGATCATGATGAGGATAATATTGATAATCAACGATGGAAAATAAGCAATGAAATAAAATGTTCGCTTTGTTTATAAACCATATATATCCCCGTACATTATTATGATAATGCTGTGTGAGATTGTCAAAGCAGGCAATAAATTGTATATATATTTTCTTCTTCTTTATTGTTCTTATGTTATTTGTGTAGAAGTTTTTTATAATGCAGGGATTTTGTTGATTTTCGCCAATTCCCGCCACGCCCATGATAATACTAAAAATTATTAAAACAAATTTTTAAATAAATTCACCAAAGCCGATTCCATTAGGCGGGTCTGATGCCAGTTTCAAAAAAAGTTTTTAAAATAACTATAATAACAATAACATCGACTGTGACAACAACAACACCAACAAACAGAAAAGGTGTGAGAGAAAAGAATTATGGCCGTCTAAAGGTTTTTCGCTCTGCTTTGAAAAGAAGATGGCAGCAGCTTTTAGAAGGTGATTATCATAATGAATTTATGGCTGGGCGTGTAAAAGTGCATTAAAGTGTAATCGAAGTTGTTTCCGTTGTTTAACTTTTTGCTACTTTTTGTGTATCCTTTTATATATTATTGTGTTTTTTCGGAGGGTTTGGCTTTGGGTTTTTGGGGTGTTTTGATTTCGTTGAAATTTAACCGCACAACCCACAAAATAATCCTTTGCCCGAGCTCATTTTTTGCAATTGTTGTTGTTTTTATTTCTTATACAAAAGCATTTTTATGTTTCCATATTTGTTCGTTCATCGTTCGATTTCTTCATCATTTTTGCCGTCACGTTGTCTTATTTTTGAGTTCATCCCTCTCTTGCTTTACCCCTCCCTTCGTTTATTATATTAAATTATGCCAAAGCTAAGCGTTTCAAACTGAAATTTCTCTCTTGTTTTCAATTCAATTTACATAAATTGAATCCTTAAAATCCGAGTGTTTTTCATCGTCTTTTCTACAAAAGAAAACAATTCCGTATACTTTTCTCTCCATCTCTTTGTTTTCACGAATATTTTTTAATGCAAAGTAAACATTGAAATATTCTAATTTTTGTTTTGCTTTCTGTTATTTTTTTTGAAAACTGAATACTCTCGAGGTTTTTGCGGTAACGATTGTAGCCATAAAATTTGTTGTTGGAGTCAAACCCTTGAGAAATATCTCGACACAATTTTTGAAATTGAAGTCAATTTTTTAGTTTACTTTTGGCTGTAGTGAAAATATTTTAGGGGTAGACAAATAATTGGGCGCGGTATATGTTGGTAATTTTTTTTTGTTTTTTAATTCTTTTGTTTCAAATTGAAAATCATTGAGAATATTTCACTAGACGACAAGAAACCAATAAATGTTTTACTGCTTTATAAAATGTATGGATTATATATTAATTAATTATTCTTTATTAATTATTTATAAACTTTTTATTATTATAATAGAAATTATAAAATTTTTTATTAAATAAATTAACAATAACTTTTAAAGGAAATCTTTCTTTTCTTTCATAAAGTTCTAGCGAGAAGAATTGTTTAATGATTAAAAATATATGTTTTATTTCTATTCTCTGTATTCATTAACCACTTCTGTATTAATCGCTTTATTAAAGAATATATTATTTGTTTTTATTACTAAAACTTATTGCGCGATCGTAAAAACTTCTTTTAAATTTGTAAAATTTTCGTTTTTGGTTTTTTCAATTTGACGAACTTTTTGTAACTGAACAAAAACGGATAAATCTCTAACGTTTACTTTTGCAATTTTTGTGCTTTTTTTCCTTCTTTCAATCCGTTCCTACTGCCATAAAAGGGCTAATAGAAGGCTAAAACGAATTTGAGGAAGTTGGTGGAAAACAGAGAAAGTGTTCGTTTCAATTTCATACAACTTTAACGGACTACCTGTCTATCAGCGTCACCGCTTCCAAATCCACTTGTGACCTTTTGATCAGCCACCGTCATCGCTACAGTAACCATCGCCGCTGGATATAATTCATCAGGCGACGATATGGTCAGAATTCTCAAATCTTTCAAGAATTTAAAAGAAAATCCTGTTTAACAAAAGGGTTGTATAAGACAAGTCACCTTAACAAAAGGGTCACTACTGGTATTTTACTTTGTTTTTAATAAAGCATAAAATTTTTGCAACTAAAACAGAAATCCTTTCATGGTTCAGCGTTAAAGAGTTTATTACGCGTTGGCTGCGTTGGTGCGCTTAGTTTGGGTTCGGCTCGGTGTACTGTCCGAAGTACACCCTTCGTGTTTTTTAAAAATTATGGAAGGTAAATTATATTAAAAGCGGAAACAAAAAAAATTCTAAAAAATTGTCAAAAAATGCATTGTCAAAATATTTGTGGAAAACCAAAGGACAGGAATTGATTAGAAGAAAAACCAGTAAAGCAGCCTTTAAACCGTAAAAGCACAACAACACCAAACTCGTCGGCGATATCGGTGAGTTGATGCTTATTTAAAATTAAGGACGAGCACGCTGCAAACAACCTGCAACAATCGCCATTGTTTTCATACTTGATTTCTTTGAAATGATTTCCTCGCTGTTTTCGCAAAAAGCAAAACAGAAGAAGAAGAGATTCATAAAAAGGGTTACTCTTCCAAAAGAGTCGGCAGATCGTATTTGTGACAATTTTATGAGACTGCTATAAAAAAATGTCAAATTTTAGGTAGAAATTTTTCATTTCGAAAGAGTCCTTAACCATTCGACTAACGTTTGTAAAATAATAACGTTTAGCACGGTATCGTGAGTCCAAAAGCAGTAAAATCTTATACTTTTATTTTTTTGGATTTTGCTTCTTCTTCATTTACAAAATTTACTTAAGTGAAAGTGTAAATTATAAAGGGCATTAGTTGCAGGGAGTGAGATAGAGGGAGATAGAGTTATCTCGTTTGAAGTGCATTTAGTACGGTCTGACTGCAATCATATCAAATCCTTAAATTTATAAAAGATGAATCCTAATCGTATAAGAAGTAACATGAAAGGATGATTAAAGGTGGAAAATGACATAGAAAGATCAAAGAATATGTAGAATTAAAGAATTTCCATACATTACTCTTGTTCTTCTGCTCCTGCTAGAATTATGTTGATAACACAATGACGTCAGAGTTCGTCAGTCAGTCAATTTTATAAAGTGTAAAGAATTTTTAAATTTAGATTTTTTGAATTTGAAAAACCGTGTTTGAGAACTAACCAAAAATTGCAAATTAATGGAGAGTTCAAAATTTATTGGAACCATAAATATTAAAATTCTTATAAATTATTAAGCAGCATTAATTACAAACTAAAAACTGACCGAAGAATACTAATACATTTTTAATCTCTAATCAATTCTTAAATAAGTTCGCAATCGTTTGTTAATTTCTTACACTTTTTTAATCGCCAGTTAATTTTTTACTGAATTTTAAAATAATTAGTTAGTTCGTAATTAATTCCTTATACCGAAAACATTCGCGACTATGTCGATCGCGATTTCACAATTTATAATCGATTTGTCTATAAGTTCTTTTAATGATAGTTTCACATATCGATTCATAAATTAATTAAATTATAGTCTACTAATGTATTTGTAATAATTGTAGTATACTGTTGAAACAAACTAAAACCCAACAAAGTATTTCAAGTCTTATCCTTTTAGTGTGCTTCCTCTTATATCAATATCTAATCGTTTTATATATTTTCTTTATGTTTTCTCGGTTTTATGTTTTCATATATTTTCATCTTTGTAAGTGCAAAGGCCTTAAAATCGCAGACATTCAACGACTTTGGCGGCGGCCAATTCTATTTTTCTGTCGCTCGAACGAAATTGTAAGCAAGGAAAATCAAAGGAATCAAGTTGTTCAAACCTCCCACCGTTATCCGAATGCCTTCGATAATTTCTAATAATCTCAATTAAAATATCTGCATCTCAAAAGCAACGCTCGCTTTTACAATCGATTTAAATCTTTGTCTTAAAAATTAAGTGCTCATTCTTACAATAAATTTCAAATTTAAGCGATATTTTCCTATTGAATCAAACTGCAAACAACGACGCCTGCCAAATGATGCAAATAACAACATGAACCACAACAACAACAATTTCTTTATCATCATCATCATCAATATATTCCTCTCCTCATCTTCTTCTTCAGAATACGAGAAAAAGTCACCACTTTCAAATTTCTTTACCAACGAAGTACGATTTTGATGAAGTTAGAGTAATAAAGTCAGTCAGTCGGTTTGTCCAGTCCAGTTCAGTCGTCAGTCAGGATGGCAGTCAGTCCCCATCAGTCTCGCCTCTTTCTGAGCAACTTCGTCGCCGCATTTCAATGAAAATCATAACTTATGATAAAACATTCCATATCGAATGGTGTCGGCTAACTTCGAGTGCTTTGTCGGAATTGGCAGCACCGCAGCAGCAAGAGTTGCCAGCATGATAATGTGGCTGGATTCGATAGGTTTCATTTGTGGTCGTCGTTATTGTTGTTGTCGCAATAGTTGTTAGAGTAATAGTAGTTATTCCTTTCCCTTGTAGTTATTTTAGTCATTACTCCCAATCTAAGAAATATGATGATGATCATGTGTTGTTGATGATGATGAGAACGATGACGGGGGCCACACACATCTAACGGTCTAATACAATCTACAGATAGATATAGTCTAAGTTATAAAGTTATAGTCATGGAGCCACCCAATGTTACGTATCGGTCTATAATATCGTAGCATCCACCTTAAGGCGTTTTCCAATATTAATATTTAATCAGTTTAATTTTCTAGTTTCAACAGCGGTAAAAACATAAAGTCGTGCTTATTGTCATTATAGAACTAGTAAGCAGACACAGCCCCCGCACATCCTTTTCACTTGCCATTCCTTCTGCAGGTGTTTCTGAAGGGTTACCTGACGGAATAAAATTAAATGAATTGGAGTGAAATAAAGACAACTGACCTCCATTCATGTGTCCGCACCATAAACGTCACGATATATGCCGGACGGAAGGAGACCTTTGCAGGCGAAAATGCAAACTTTTGTCTTATCATTTATTTTTGGTGAAGCTAAATTTAACGATATCGTTTCATTGGTTTCCCTCCCCTAATGCATTTTTGTATTCCCTTTCCTTTAATCTCAACAACTTCCCTCGGTTATAGAATTTTCCAAAACTAGGAACACCTGCGCACTGAAAATGCATTACGAAATTGTACCGAAGATTACAAAAAACGTCACAATTACATAACAAAAATCTTTATAAAATAATTTCATAAAATCATAAAATCAAAGCTTTCTAAGAATTTTTTAATCGGAGTTTTAAGAGCTTTGATAAAAGACCAAAAATGTGTTTTATTGCTTTAAATATTTTGTCATAAAACAATTAAGCTACTAATTTTATTATTCCATAATATTTTATAATAATAATATATTATTTATAAAAAAAACAATTAAACTTTTAAGAAAAAAAATATCTTATTGAAAGGAAAATTAAGAAAATCTTATCGCATTTCAATAGCCTTAATTTTATTCAATACCCTCAATATTTTTTCATTTATATTTGTTTTACATTGAAATGGGCCCCAAGTGTTTAAACAGGCGTGGCCTATTCGATGTTGAGGTCTTCTCTAACCCCGAAATCTGTTAATTTGTTATCTGTAGCTCCGTAGGAGCGACCTAAATCTTTTCGGAACCCTTGATCTCTTTCGTTTTTCCTTTTAGCGGTGCATTCTTATCTGTTGAATATTTTTAAGAACGTAAACCTGATTTTTCATGTCTGATTAATTTTCGTTTACTTTTAATTTACTGAAACTGACCCCTCCCGGCTTTTTTTTCGAATATAAGAATTCAGTTGCAGCTCCTTCAGCTGGGTGGTGGCTACTTAACGAATTGGCTAACTGTCTAACAAACTGATAATGGCTTCCTCCATGAAAAGGCTTGTTTTGCCTTTTACTGCTTTTTATTTAAATCGCAGCATCATAAATTCAGCATTTTTATGGCAAAATTATACCGCAAATGACAACGCAATAAAGAAGGAGTGAACAGAATTCCATCGCTGAATTGAATTAATTATAATTTTTTTGTTAAGCCTTTTTTAGCGTATAATTAATTTACTTCTGTTTACTAATTATTATTGACAATTTTGTTTTTTGTTTGTTTTTAATTGCTTTAACTGTTAATTTTTAATAATATATATTTCTTTGAGAATTAATCCGGTGAGTTTCATTTAAATTTAATCAGAGTCCGCGCGAAATAATTATGCAACAATAATTAAAAAATCGAAATATATTTCTAAAAGAATTCTTTTCATTAAGAAAAATTATTGACATTTTTGACATTAGTGGTTTCACTTAATTTCAAAATTATTTTAATGAAATAATTAAATTGGAACAAAATTGAGTCAGTAATATTAAAATTAATAATTTGTATATATTATTGCCTGCAGGTATTTATAATATATTAGTTCCTTTCGATATATAGACAGTGTACTAAAAGAAATAACTGCCCGCATATTAATAAAAGCTAATTTAAGAAAAAAATAAAGCAGATTATTTTGAAAAAGATTTCTTGTTTGCAAGGAAAAGGAAATAATACTAAAAATTTACTTAATTAAATTAAAAGAATTGAAAATTAATACAAAAAGAGGACAAGTATTAAACGAAAAATGTTAGTTAATACTTAAATATAAAATTCAACAAATTTACAGAAATAAAAAAAATATTTATAAAATACAATAAATATTATAAATGGCTTTATAACCTTGTAAATAGGTAAATATTGCAAAAAATAGCAATGAAATATAAATGGAAAGTATAATTTAACGTCATTATTCATTATCATAATTTAGCATAAATCTAAATTCAATAAAAACCGATATAAAAATTACCGAATTATTAAAACCGACTTTAAAACTTATAAATTAATAAAATAAAATAAACCAAATATTTCATATAAGACTGAATTTTAATTCAAGAATTTCGTAACAAATAAATCTAAATAAAATGAAATTTAGTTTAATGGTTTAATTAAAATTGTATGTGATAGTTGTTAAGCAAACACCAAATTAAATATAGCGAAATATAATTATTATTTAAGTATCCCGTATGTATACGGAATTTTAACTTTGTCTTCAAATCACAATTGAAATTTTATATAAATTAAATCTTTATTTATAATTTTTTTTTAATAATTACTCGAATAGAAAATTTTTTATTTTTATGGTTTTACCTGTGGACAAGCTCCACCCAACATTGTGAACTAATTTATGGCAGCCTTATCGAATACAGCAAAGCAACCAAATTCTGAAATGCAATTATCCTAGACTGCTATTGACCTGCTTTAGATTCACGAATTTACTCAATTTTTAAGGCCATTTTGTTCAGTTGAAACTTTAATAATGACTTATTGGCATATTTTAACACACAAGTCGGAAGTCATAAGTTGGGAATGATCTCTATCCTCTGACGTTCTGACATGAGTTTTTCCTGATCGAAAACAACGATTTCATAACCACATAAACCGCATTTTTAGAAGAGAATAAAGTGTTTTTTATTGTATAAAGTGTTGCGTAAAGGGGTTTAATGATCCCAATGCAAACAAGCTCTTCTTTAACTCTCTGCTGGCGAATTTGAGAATTTGAGGTATGCCGCATCTGTTCGGCGTATATGCTATCTAAAATTATTTTTAATGTTCTCCGTCAGGCGTCGAGTCGCTATGACACCCTTCATTTAAAGTATTCCAGATCATTTTATCCTCAACACGAACCATTTTTAACCGTTTGTTCTGATTTCAGCAGTTTTTTTGCGATTGATTTTTTCATTTCGATTTTGTTTAAAAATATGTTTCAATATTTTTTATTTATTATACAATTCTTGGATTTTTATAGCTGTTCTTAGTTAAATATAGATACAAATACAATCACAAATACAAATTTTATTTTTAAATGCCTTCCTCACTACCCTTTAATGGTAGTAAAGGGGGTGAAGAAGAGGAAGAAAATGTGATATAGAAGAGGAAAGGATTGATCTGAAAGAAAAGTAAAAATTAAGCAGCTTAAAATGGAAAACGCCCTTCGATACAGTATAATGATCCACTTTCAATTCCCTCCCCTTCACAAATTATCGATCCATCAATCACCGGTCATCACCATCACCTTAAACAACTAAACAATAACAGTTTTCCATGAAAAGTTTGCAAATAAGAAAAGCAAAAACGAAAAATAAAATATGCTACGAAATATTTAGAGCGTAATTTGCCCAAATAATTTATTACGGCCCCAAGTATTCTTGCCAAATTTTCCAAGTTTTTATATTAAACTTAGAAGAAAGTTTTATTAGTTTTCCTTTTTTTATACCCTACATATGAGATGATGGGTGTATTCAGTTTGTGATACCCTTTTTAACGCATTAAGTGAGACGTGGCACATATAGAAAGTATATATATTCCTGCCCAGAATCACCACCCCGTTTTCCGTTCGTCTGTCCGTCTGTCTGTGCGCCTGTGTATCGGTGCCTGTGTGTCTATAGAAACCACAATTACAGTCGGACGTCGGACAGATGTAAAGTGTTTGTTGTCAGGTGCTTGTTTGGGATCGTGAAAAAGGGGGAGGGAGAGATAGGCTTGGTACCACGTCCACAATTTTTTTAAATAACACTATACTATTCCATGTTTCAGTCGTTATTAAAATTTTGAATCCGAATGACAGTGAATGCAGTTTTACACATTATAAATCCATAAGAAAGCGGACGTAAGACTTCCTAATCCATTATACTAACTAACGCATCTAAATTAACGAAGAAAAAGGAACTATGATTTTAAAAGGGTTCGCTGGTTATGAGTTTTGAACTCTAAATTTAAACTACAGGTGTAGGGTGTATGGACTTCAGTCCGGTGTTAGTGTTCTCAATTTCGTTTCTTTTTTATCTTTTCTTCATTTTTGATTCGTGTCATTGCGATTATTGTTACCGAATCATTGGTGTATAACGATTACACAATTCAAGATGGGTGACTGTTGCCGGGTGAAGTTCTGTAGAGATACACACAGCCAACGTCCTTTCTTTCTTTGCTTATCAACAAAAAGTTTAAGATCCCTGGGAAGGAGAGATATAAAGGCGAAGAGTAAGGGAGAGGGAAAGAGAAAGAGAGCGAGAGCGAGCGAGAGAGAAATCTACTTAGGTATGAAAAAAAGATAAGAAGAAAAGTTAATGGAATACACAAGAGAAAAGGAATAGATTCGTACCAAATTCGTTCGCTTCTGGAGCAAGTAATCGACAGGAAGTTCTTGAAAAGAATAAAGGGAGAAGAAGAAAATAAATTAGAACAAAAATCCAAAAAATAAAAGAAAGAAAAAGAACAAGATTAAGAACAAGGAGAGCAATTTAACCAATATAATAATGTTTCTGTAGCTGAAGGTTTCTCCTTCATTTTTTCATCTCTTTTCTCCTTCGCCTCCATTGCGATCTTATCTGTGTCTTCTTTTCTTTTTCTTTCTTCTTTTTGGTTTTTGGCTTTTTGACGTGCTTGGAATAAATTAAATACTTGTACTTTATATTTCCATTTTTTCTTTTTCGATTTTTTACGCTCGCTTTCTGAAATTTTTTATTTTAATTTATGCTAATTTATCGGCAGCAACAAAAACCAGCAGGACACTATCTTTACGCTTAAAATTTGAAAACGACCTGACATCTCTGAAAACAAGTGCACATGAATAAATTGATTCCTTAAGAAACTCCATTAAAAATTTAACAAAAGGATATTAATATAATTTTGAAGGCTTTTGAAAATAAATTATATACTTTAATTATGTATATATGTGAGGTTTTATTACTTTAGGAGTCAGTATTAATGGCGTTTATTATTCAAAATTAATATTTTCTTTTTATTCAAAACGATTATTTCAAAACAAAAAATTAATATATTAAAAATATAATTTATTTATTAAAAGCTTAATTTATAAAAATAATCTATTTCGAAAGTGAAGCTTTTAGAGGAATTAAAATGGAATGTTTTTGAATTTATTTTATTACAATTTTGACACAGATATGACTTTAGGTCACGCGATATTACGGCAAATGCAAGGTAGACGATGTCAATTTTTGTAATGATTTCAACAGCTTATATAATTATTATTTAGAAAATCATTAAAATTTATTTAAAATACTAGAAAACAAAACAAAAAGAAAAAATCATAAGTTCTATAAAATGTATCATTACTCCAAAATTTATTTCGAGTGTTTCCAGCCCTCTCGCCTTCTTTGACGTATACGCACTTGACGCGTTTGACGTATTACGCATCCGAAACGTTTAGCAAACTTTAATGATTTTGATGATTAATTATATTAGAATAATAATAATAATTTCGGCAATCATTTACGGACATAACGAATCTTCATCAACACAAAGAACGAATGACTCTCGAACGAGCTCTACCTTTTGTTTTGGTGGATATAAAAATTGTGCGTGCCGTCAGGAATCGTAAAATGTTTTTATATAAAAATTTATTACCAAATAGCACAAACAATGCTTTCAACTCTCAAGATTAAAATTAACTCCAGAAGCAATCGCTTACGTCAATAAAATATTAAAGAAAAAATTTGGAGAATTGAATAATTGATTTTGAAGGTTTTTGAAAGGATAATTAAAAAATTGGAAAGAAAAAATATTTTCAATTTTCTTAATTAATATTTATGAAAACTGGAATAAAAATTCTTATAGCCCAAAATTGATTTTCAATAAAATTTTATAGAGAAAATTCATTATAATCATATTTCTAAAAGTTAGTTAATTGCAAAATTTTAAAGTCGCTTTAGTGTCACTGACTTTTCTCATGCAAGCATATCAATCCAGAATGACAGGCAATAAATAATTCGACTAAAAGGAAATAATTTTTATTGCGAAAGCATCAGGGCTCCGTCACCAGTAGACAGACGGACCGACATTCGGATACAGGCAGCTGCCACCAGCCACCAACAAACGCTCTTTTGGGAACTGCAGCAGCGGCAGAAACTGCGTTGGAGGTTCTGAAAATTTGCCTTCTCTACCGTTCCCGCCTCGGCACTTCTTCAACGTTCTCCATCGCGTCTCAAGAACTAAATGTCACCAGCGAATGATTTTTATTACCGAAAACTGTTAATTTTTCATTTTTCTGACAGTAGATGCACAACAATGTTGCAAGCATAAGATTTGTCACAAACCAATTAAACGAGTGCGATCAAGGGAGTCATTGCTGTAAAGAATTGTCAACATCGGCAACAACACCGGCGGCGGCACATGTTAAAATTTGCAAAAAAAGAAGAAAGAAATTAAATAAAGAAAAAAAAGGAAAACAAAATGCGAAAATGAATAGGAATAAACAAAACAAGAGTTTAAAAAAAAACAACTTGAATTATGTTTATTTGTCTCCTCATTTCTCTTTGCGTGATTTTTTAATGGTCGTATTTTCCGTAATAAAAAGAATTCATTTCGTACAATTCGTTTGTTCGTACAATTTGAATATATTGAAAATCTTTATTTTTTTTCGTTTTCTTTTCTTACGTTTGTTCTTGCGTAACAAAATTTCAAACTGTTATTCAGCAATTTTATGCATTTTTTCAGTTATTTCATAAATCAGTTTAAGAGTTTTGCAAAGGATCAAAAGTGCATAAAGGCAGACAGAAAGACACAACAATTTCCTTTGTTCGAAGAGAGAAAATGGCTCATCCTTGACTATTTTTATAGTATTATTATTATTATTATTATGACTCATCACCAAATACTCGAATCGGTATCGTGATCATTACGCTACAGCTTCAGTCATTTCATGGTACACGGCGTAACCGGAGATAAATCGTGGGCATGCATTTACTTAGTTTTATACTATTAGTTTTATTTTACTTAGTTTTATATATTCCTCAATAGTCTTGTATAAGCAATTTATAGAGAATTTTTTACATCGAGAACTTGCCCAAAGTAGTTTCTAAACCGCGAAATATTTTCAATATCTTAAATATTTTTTCTCCTGTTTTAAAACAGTTTCTGTTTCCAATATATTTTTTAATCACTTTCATGAATTCTCAAGCTTTTTAATTCGTAATCGATAACTTAAAAACCATCATTTTAAGCATTTCAAATGATTTTGAGACTTTTCTAAAACTGGGTTTAACATTCCGAACCTTCCTAAGTCATTTTAAAAATAATACCTTTTCTTTTAGAATATTTAAAATATATGTAAATCAATAATTAATGAATTCTTGAATTTTGAAATGTTTCGAAGGGTTTAATCATTTTTTAGTTCTTTGGATTGTTTTGTATATTTTTAGTACATTCGTTAAGCCCCTTAAGATTTTTTTCTGGACGGTATAAAGACATTTGGAAAATCTTTATGGAATTGAAACGGTTTCTGAATTGTTTTGTTAATCCTTAGAAAATAAGTAAAAAATAGATTTGATTTATGTATAAGCAATTTATTAAAACGGATGAACATGTTTTTAAAAAACCATAACATTTTTTAATAAACTTTTCAAATATTAATTATTATTCTCACTTTTTTGGAAACTATTACAATAATAATTACTATTTTTTTCAATTATTATTCATATATTTACTGAGATAAATAAACAAAAATTTCCTCAAACCGTAAAAATGATGGCATGATATTTTTATCGAATACTTAATTTTTCTTTGCTTTCTTAATGAATTTATTCAAATACGTTCAATACGTTTAAAAAGTCATGAGAATCGCTGAATTGATTAAGGAGGAACTTGATAAAAATCCGACAACAAAACCACTAAACGGTTTTTGTATTTTTTGTCACCCTTACAGTATTTCTCCGTGCCTTGTTTGCCTTTGTTTTTCTTTTCACCGGCGTCCAGCAATTTTCAATTAAGTTTTTCTTTTTATTCTTCTACTTCTGAGTTATGAGTTTTATTAAGAGAAAGAGAAAGAAGTGTTGAAAAATAAAGCAGCAAGCAAAAGGGGATTAAATGTTTTAAAAAATGCAGTTTCAAATGATGAAGAAAAATGGGAATAAGTTATTCATCCCTGAAATAAGTTCAACACTTTATAACGCACACATACAAATAGTTCATATATATAGTATATTTCACTTATGTAACCCTAAGTAGTCACATAGTATTATACAAGTGAGAATATGCATTCCTTACATCAAGAGCTTCACATAATACGCATTTACACCGAACATGTTTACCAAACCAAACAAAAGTGTGCGACCTTGAACGACTGTCACGCCTATATTTCGAGATTAGTATGAATGTATATCCACTGCCAGATCAATTTGTCTGAACCTTTAGCTAAACTTTTACATTCGAATTCAATCAATTCAATTTTTTGTTATTTACAATATTATATTTTGTACAATATTGTACAATATTGTTGGTTTTGTCTTCTTATAATTATCTTCTGCACTAAAACAGCATAATCAGAATTTATATAATCAGAATTTTTTATTCCCTTTAATAATCTCAGGTGTCCCATTGACGTTTCGCAGACTGAACCCCGTTGATTCAAAGCAAGCAGTCAGCGTTAGACTAGAATTGGAATATCTGCACAGAGTGTTCTATCTTTTTATCTCTGCTTCCAAGGCAGAAGAATTTGTAAACCCTGACCAACCCAGATACCACTTCGTAAGGCTATGGTAATCAGTAGTTATGGTTAAATATCTCAGCAGGTTTAGCAAATTTCAAATTAAAATTGTCTTTAAATTGTCTCTTTTTGTTAAAAGATTTTTAACCCATTTTATATTTCTGTTTAAAAATACAATTGTATCCTTTTTGTTTTGTTTAAAAGAGCTTTAAAACATCACTTTATTAATTCCGATTTATGCGCTTCTTTAGATCTACAAAATAATATTTAAAATTTTCATTTATCTTCGTTTCCATGCATTTTAAACAAATATTAAAAATAAAATTAAAATATGAAAAATTCCAAATATACCCAATGTGAAAAAACAAAAAGAATTAATACTATTATCGAGCTTTCTCATATCCCAAATATTTACCGATTCCAATTGCCTTCATTTATTTGTCAAAAGACTACATATTTCACAAAACCTGTCGTAACATAATATCCAGATGACACCCACGGGAATAGTCTCGGTAACGTCTATTTGATAACATTCGAAAAAACCACAACTTTGTCAACACTTTGAGTTTGAGTCTTTTGAGACTTTTTAAATAAATTCAAGGGAAAGCCTTTAAAATATTAAGAAAAGTAGAAAGGAATGGGTAAAAGTCAAAACTGAAAAGATATCCTCGGTCTATATTACAAATATCAAATTACTGTGGCAAAATTTATTTTAGAAAAATACTTCGATTGCTCCTTTAATTTTTCGATACAATTTTTATGATTACATGCAAAGACATATCGAGCCACGAACCGCTTACGACAAGAAATTACTTTCAATGATTGACAAATTTATTGCTTGAATACAAAAACGATCATTCTCATCGTGGTTATCATAATTTACAAGACGTTTACAATGATGTGATGTATCAGATTAGATTGTCAAACAGACGGGATTTGGCTTTTGGAAAGAAATACATAAGGAGTAAATTATTATCATATGCGCATTCGAAATATGTTAAGATTAAAACCAAAACCATGACGAAGAGATGCAACACCCAATTAAAACGGTTTCAAAAGCGAACAATAAACATTATATGGTTTCATTTTTCATGAGAAAAGAATATATATCAATAGCCAAGAGGTCAAAATATAACCTCTTAAATATCCAGATGTCGAACCCAATTGGTCGGATCGATTTCAATAATCTAAAGTCACTAATACTGAAATTATTTACAACCCGCTGTTGTTTGGGGAAGTTTAAAATACGTGTTATAGCAATAAAAATATATACCCGATATACAATAAATAAACACTTTTGTTTATACAAACATAAATTTGAATTTAAAGTAAACAAAACCTAAAACGAACAACAAGTATTGTTGGGCGACCACTTTTTTCACAATCGAAAACAATTTGAATAAAAATACATTTTTTTCAAAAGAAAAATATTAATTTTCATTGGCTGCCCGAACAAAATGGATCAAAATACATGAGGATGAGCTAGGCGAAATCGTTTTAAATATATGTCTATAAAAAATTTGTTTGAGTACGGGGATTGATTTAAAACAATACTGTTTACTAAAGACCATAATCTTCACTCAAAACACTCTGAGACAGATAGGAATACAAGCATTTTTAAGAATTGATTAAACATTTCTATTTATAAAGTGGCCCCGAGAGGCGGGGATAAATGGTAACCTTAAAGGAAGGACGGCTATCACAAAAAGAATTCTTAATCAAGAATGAGTTCATTTCATGGACGAAAAGAACGTCGTGAATTGTAGAAAACAATGCCACCAACGCCATGCCGACAAATAAATGAACAAGTGGATGCCATTGTTCGACAACTTTGCCATTATCGCCCGCTAAGCATCGCGTCGCCTTCAACTCATCGCTCATCCGTTGAATATTTAATTTCAAGAGCAGAAGACTGACCGAAGATGCTTTAAGTACAATCAGAATGTGTTATACAATTTAAAATAAGTGAACCAACACCAACAAAGACAACAACAATCACGCCAGATTAATCAGATTGAAACAAAGCGTATCCGCCATATCGTCGATCGAACGATCGACCAACCGATCCTCTTTCAAATGTTTCATGGACATTATGCTGGTTATGTTGATCTTACTAACTTTGTAAATAGAAAAAATTTGTGGAATATAAAACGTCGTGACGGCTTTTATAAGAACTCCAAGCTAAAAATTGTTTCCCGAATTCTGTTTGGTATTTGTGCCTTTGATTATCTGTTTGACCCTGTGTTCCCTAATGTTTACTAAATTTATATTTATTAGTTTTATTAATTATTATTGTTTGATTTATTATATAAAACAATAAAGAAAAAATATGCATTGTTTTTTCTGGATAAGCCCAAAAAACATTTTTAACATTACATTTAACATTTAACTTAACATTTTCAACATTTTAACATTCCACTAAAATTTTCGGAACTGTTTGAATATTTTTAAAGAAATTATTTACCATTAATAATTTAATAAAACAAAAAGGAACTACAAGATTTATTGATCATAAAGGCCACAAGATTTATTGACGATAAAAATTGTTTTAATTTCAATATTATTTTGTATTATTTTGTTGAATAAATAGAATGTTTGTACGCTTTGTTTGAAGGCTTGCTTTTCTTTGATTTTTTTTTTTTTGATATTAATTGAATGAAGAACGACTTTTACCCCACAATGATCAGAATTTTACGTAATTTTTACGTTATTTTGAAAAACCCAACCACTTTTGAATTGAAGCGGTGTCTTCCCAACCACCTGATAATCAATCAGTCTATTTAATACTGCGGTAGATCGATCAGTCATCAGTCAGCGAACAATCCATATGCAAATACTAAAGTTTGGAACGAGGCTTAAATATTAATGATCAATTTTGACAACGTTTCTCAGACAACAGATCGCTAATGCATATATAATTAAAAATTCATAAAGCATTGGGTAATAAATTATTTAAAAAATCAGATACCGAAATCAGGAAACTTCAGTCTTTCATTCAAATAAATACAAATTGGAAAAAAGAATCTCGACAATTGATAATAAATTATTGCTGAGAAATACTCGTTGTGTCTACCGATCTTTTCGGAAACAAAGGAAGGAAAAAACACAAAGAATCAACCAAAAAGTTTGGTTTTGTAGCCGGTACTCCCCGCTGGGATTTAGATTATATTTAGATATGTGTACAGTCTCTCTTTATCACCTTTATATGGTCTTTGTTTATAAATAATTTCTTACGTGTTTTTATATATTATTTGTAGAAACGAAGTCATTTTAAAAGTGAAAATAAGATCTTATTTTATAAATAGAATCTTATAATCATCAATGTTATTTTAAAATTATTTTCTATTTAATTAAATTAATTCGAATTAATATATATATATATATATATATATATATATATATATATATATATATATATATATATATATATATATATATATATATATATATATATATATATATATATATATATATATATATATATATATATATATATATATATATATATATATATATATATATATATATATATATATATATATATATATATATATATATATATATATATATATATATATATATATATATATATATATATATATATATATATATATATATATATATATATATATATATATATATATATATATATATATATATATATATATATATATATATATATATATATATATATATATATATATATATATATATATATATATATATATATATATATATATATATATATATATATATATATATATATATATATATATATATATATATATATATATATATATATATATATATATATATATATATATATATATATATATATATATATATATATATATATATATATATATATATATATATATATATATATATATATATATATATATATATATATATATATATATATATATATATATATATATATATATATATATATATATATATATATATATATATATATATATATATATATATATATATATATATATATATATATATATATATATATATATATATATATATATATATATATATATATATATATATATATATATATATATATATATATATATATATATATATATATATATAATATATATATATATATATATATATATATATATATATATATATATATATATATATATATATATATATATATATATATATATATATATATATATATATATATATATATATATATATATATATATATATATATATATATATATATATATATATATATATATATATATATATATATATATATATATATATATATATATATATATATATATATATATATATATATATATATATATATATATATATATATATATATATATATATATATATATATATATATATATATATATATATATATATATATATATATATATATATTTAAATTGTTACAATTTTCTATTGCTTTTCTAACTTTGATCGCACTTTAATGGTTTAAGTTTTCATATTTCACAAAAATTTCTAGCATTAATAAAATAAACGAATGCATTATTCTGTTTAATATTTTATAATTTTAACGACTTTCGTGCAGAAAATTATGGCATTCAGTCAATGAAATTTTAACGAATAATTAATTTTTTTGTTGGCTGCAAAAAAAATTCGCCAGGTGAAAAATCTTTTCATAAACAGACTTTGAATGTATTTGATTCCGCTAAGGTTAATAAAATTTTTCTTGAAATTATTGTGTAAATCGTTTTACTGGCAATTACGATGACAACGTGACAAATTTATGAAAGGAATGACACAGATGAGTAACGAAAAACAAGAATTTTTATTATCGTTGCAATCTGTTTTTGATTTTTGTCTTCGTTTGTGATTCAGAAAATATTTATAACTTTTGGGTCTTCAGAATTATTTTAATATATCTCTTGTAAATATTTAATTTCTTTTGTCTTTCATTATGTCAAATTTTTTTTAGCTAAAATTCATTTTTATTAAAGTTGAAAATTTACAGCACTGCAATTTTTTTTAAAAATACCTGTGGCATTTTAATGTTTTTAATTCCAGTAATTTCGATTAAGGATTTATTACTGCAAATCTGATTCAAATGAGAGAATAATTAATCTTAAATATATAATTTATCTCGCACATCTTTTACATATTTTAGATACTATTTGGTTTTTATTTTTTTGCCTTTGAGTGTTATAACAAATAAGCTTGAAACAATATTTCTTTTTTGAAAATATTTAAATCAATATGAATACAATTTTTGTTTTGCGTTATTAATACAATTTGTATTCATTTTTATGCTCACGAAATACCTTTCTAAAAAAGTGAAATATAAAAAGTGAAATATTATATATAAAAATCGAAATTAATTGTGGTTTGAAAAAATATATTATTAAATCATATTCTAGTCTACATCCGGCCTAAAAATTGGTCCAGTTTTTAGGAGACTCCTAACAAGTTTTTCAAACCTGAAAAAAGTTATTTGAAAATGTGTTTTATTCATGCAGTTCAGTTCAATGATATCCGTTGATGATTTTCCGTCGGAATTTGCGAAGATATTTTGCCTCATATATTTTGCCGGAATATTTTGCCGAGATAGTTTGCACACTTCTTATCATTTCTTCTGTTTTTTTATTTTTTAACAATTTAAGAAATTTAATATTAAAGGTTTTTGGATCAAACTTATTTCAATTATCAATATAATTATCAATTGATAACTAAAATAAAGTAAAGGGATCATATTTTATATTCTTTTGATAATTTTTATATCTTAAAACAGACGAATTAATACGAAACTAAATAAACTCCAGCAAATACCAAAACGAAAAAAGCACAACGAAAATGAAGATTTGAACAGATTTAAAGGCAAAATTTAATGTATTTTTACAGATTTCATTACTTTCTTGCGCGACTAAGATTAAATGTAATTAAATCCTATAAATATAATAAATTAAATTTAATTAAATCCTTAATATGTTTTTGTCCCGAAATTTCAAAATAAAATGTAAGCAATAAGTGTTAACAGAAGCCAAAGAAAAAAACGGAGCACTTAGTAAATTATTATCATTATATTTATTAAATTTTATACCAAAACGAAATAAACCGGGCTACAAAATCATATGCATTGTTCTCGTTAATTTGCTTGATTTTTGTTTTTTTCTAACAAATTTATTGATTGCATTCAGTCAGGCAATAAATTTTGCATTTTGTTTTAAATAAAGTTCTAAATGTTTTTAGATTTATAATTATTGAATTATTTTTAAATTGCCTTTGGCAAAAAATTAAATTTATGATCAATAAAGAATTTGTACTTTTGAAATGAACAAAATAAATAAAAAGTCTTGTTCAAGTGGTTTTTATATATAATTCGTATATTATTCGTTTGCAAAACAATTTTTTTTAATTTAGTCTAATAATGTGAACTAAAGAATAAATAAAAGAGTTAGAAAGTTCGACGTAATGAGGAGCGACTTTTAAATGAATTCGAAAGATAATTTTGAAGAATTCGAATTTTCTATCAATTCTATAGGAATATTTTATGTGATAATATATTTTTTTTCAGAAAATTCATGTAATAATTTTAAGTAATTAAAACAGTTTTCTTTTTTATATACTTTTTAAAATGATAAAAAATGCGTTTAAATGAATTGGAATGCGTTTAAAACGTCAATCTTTCTAAAAATACTTTCGTTCTGAAATGTATAAAAAAATATATATTGAAAAAATTATCAAACCCCTAAGTATCTAATCAATTACCACCATAAGAAAGAAAAAATTACCTTTGTAAAAAGAAAATTTTATAGAAAATATAAGTAGATAAGAATAGATAAATATCTGAGAGCCACCACCCAAACGCTCTACATAGTGTGCCACAGAATAGAGGCAGCGTGCAGAAGTATGCACAGACACAGCTGTTTCTGCACAAGCAATTTAATACGCCCTAAAAAAGCTCACACATTCACAGAAGGTTAATTAAAGAAATTAACTTGACTGAAATTGAAATTGAAATTGAAATTAACTAAAACTAAGTCTAAAATTTCATTATTAAAAACTTATATATAATCCGAAACTAATGATCAATTCTCATAATAAAAATCAAATTTACTTACTCTATTTCTTAGGTCCCTTCAGTCGCTTTTTTTTGTAAAAACATTTCAAATTGTTCTCGAAAACAGGTGGAAAGAAGCTCATTAAGTTCTCCTAAAAGCGGAAGCAAATTTAATAATTTCCTTATGAAAGCTTAAATTTCCCCCTCACTAATTCTAGGCTCAAACCTGATGTTGTCGCCATCTGCCGTCACATTCTGTAAGTCATAAATGCCTGTCATCAGCGGCAGATGGCAGCAGCCATACACTTACTCCTCGTCTTTATGTGCTGTTGCATAGCCAGACGGCAATCAATGAAAATATCCCAAATTAATTTTGCAAAAACAATACCATTTACTAACCCAGTGGCAAAGAAATGAAGCCGGTATGTTACTACTACAACTAGACGTCATCCAAAAGCGTTCTCTGCCGGCAGCAGCTAAAATGCCCACGCACACAATCACACTGCACAAGTGATGGACACGCGATGTTGATTGGTTGTCGTCATGACAACGAGCGAAGTCATTCCATGCGCATGATGGCTACCACACCGCGAGCAAAAATGGTATAGTAAAAAAAATTTTATTGGAAAGGTTTGGAAGGGAAGAAAAAGACGACTGATTTGTTTGTACGTATGGTTGGCTGTGCAGATCATGTGCTGCAAGAGCGGGTGTTGGAGCCATTCGTTTGTTCAGAAAGACGCTGCCATATTCTAGATTTTTCCATTTCGTAGCGTGGCGCCATGGAAAAAGGGCGTTTAACGGTATTTGTTTTTGTTTGAAATTTTCATTTATAAGATGTTGGTGTAAAGGATGGGAAGATTAAGACCGAGATATTTTATACACGTTTGAATGTGCTTATCAAGACTTCGCACGGGCTCATGAACTCAGGAGAACGATTAAAAACAGCGACGGTCTCTGGTGGTTGGATACGATTTAAAGATATTTCGTTTTCTCTATATTTGTTATTCACATATATAATAATTTTCTATTTAGAGAATACACTTATTTTTGCTGCTCGTTAAAGTCTTGGGTGAGGATTGAGCTTGTTGTTCGTCTGCGGAGTGAGGAAATAAAAATGTTCAACAAAACGGAAATCAATTATATGATTAGTAAAAAAACATAATTATGTAAGCCCAAATACACTAACCAAAAACACGCCTACACAAGCATAATAAATTAATATTCACACATCCTTCTTCCAGTCTCCTTCAGTATCGAAGGAACAAAACTTATGAACGAATTGACGCTGGAAGAAGGTGACGCTTTCAACATAAACATCAATAGGAGCAGATTTTCAGTGAAGATAATGTAGTAAAATTAATTACTACTAATGTATATAGAATTAACTTTGATTTTCCTATAAAACTCTGTCCAACATATTCCGAAATTTCAAGTGGATAGCTCGAATTAGTTAATCTTCGAATATGTATTAAGGAATATAAAGGACACCGAGTAAATAATTGTAATATCATTTTTGCTAAAAGCGTCTGATTTTTTCTAATACTAATTCCAGTAAATGCAAATAATAATCAATTAAAAATCATTATATTTTATATCTTTGTGGTCCTAACCTTTCACTCAAATTAACGCAGAGTTTTTAAAGAAAATAGTTAACTTTTATGAGCTTCCCAAGGACAATCGAGGTTAGGCACTTTTTTTTGAAGTTAAGTATAGTTACATTTTCGGTCTTGAAACGATAAAGTTGAATATTTCGGATAAGTTCACGTATTTCTATAACATTCTTCCTCTTCCTTCATCTCGATCTATTTAATGGCCACTCGTACCATACAAAACCAAAGAAAAACAAATAAAAACATTGACGGAACTGTTAAAAAAATTAAAATAAATTATATATATATATATATATATATATATATATATATATATATATATATATATATATATATATATATATATATATATATATATATATATATATATATATATATATATATATATATATATATATATATATATATATATATATATATATATATATATATATATATATATATATATATATATATATATATATATATATATATATATATATATATATATATATATATATATATATATATATATATATATATATATATATATATATATATATATATATATATATATATATATATATATATATATATATATATATATATATATATATATATATATATATATATATATATATATATATATATATATATATATATATATATATAATATATATATATATATATATATATATATATATATATATATATATATATATATATATATATATATATATATATATATATATATATATATATATATATATATATATATATATATATATATATATATATATATATATATATATATATATATATATATATATATATATATATATATATATATATATATATATATATATATATATATATATATATATATATATATATATATATATATATATATATATATATATATATATATATATATATATATATATATATATATATATATATATATATATATATATATATATATATATATATATATATATATATATATATATATATATATATATATATATATATATATATATATATATATTATATATATATATATATATATATATATATATATATATATATATATATATATATATATATATATATATATATATATATATATATATATATATATATATATATATATATATATATATATATATATATATATATATATATATATATATATATATATATAATATATATATATATATATATATATATATATATATATATATATATATATATATATATATATATATATATATATATATATATATATATATATATATATATATATATATATATATATATATATATATATATATATATATATATATATATATATATATATATATATATATATATATATATATATATATATATATATATATATATAATATATATATATATATATATATATATATATATATATATATATATATATATATATATATATATATATATATATATATATATATATATATATATATATTATATATATATATATATATATATATATATATATATATATATATATATATATATATATATATATATATATATATATATATATATATATATATATATATATATATATATATATATATATATATATATATATATATATATATATATATATATATATATATATATATATATATATATATATATATATATATATATATATATATATATATATATATATATATATATATATATATATATATATATATATATATATATATATATATATATATATATATATATATATATATATATATATATATATATATATATATATATATATATATATATATATATATATATATATATATATATATATATATATATATATATATATATATATATATATATATATATATATATATATATATATATATATATATATATATATATATATATATATATATATATATATATATATATATATATATATATATATATATATATATATATATATATATATATATATATATATATATATATATATATATATATATATATATATATATATATATATATATATATATATATATATATATATATATATATGTATACATAATCTGAAGTATATTCATCGTAATCCAAAGAATTCAATATAATTGTTCTTGAGGTCAGAAAAAGCCGTTCGAAAAGTCTGTCTCGTAAATCAATTACGTTAATGTCGTTATACCACAAGGCAAATCAATGAGGCGAAACTGAATTAAAAGAATGAACAAACATAGCCAAACAGCAAATGAACGAAAAACCTGATGATAATTGCCAGCCATGGAAGCCTCATGAATACCCGCGTGCGCGGACAGAGGCAGGGCAGTAAGAAGTTCTGCCTATCTGACGGCCTCACCGAATTGTTTGTTAGCTCGACTGAATAAATGCTATCGAAACTCGAATAATCAAAAAATATATATCAACATTTTACAACAAAAGCAACAAAAACCTTAAAAACGAAATTAAGAAAAGTCCAAAATATGCCTTAATAGTCGTTGAAACGCAGCTTCAAAACACAAAGTCACGACGTGACTTTTTTACTTCAAAAGACGCCGAGCTTTAATTTTAATTTATTTATATCGAGGATTAAAAAGGAAACGATAAATTATCGTGAATTTATTGAAATGTAGAGAGCTAAAGAAATTGACGGTGGCATCGAATTTGTGAGGGAAAGAGAAAGAAAGAACGAGAAAGAGATAGCAACGCATTCAAGAGTAATAAAGGGATACATATATAATATTAGAAATATTAATAGAACAGCTTCTTGTAAGAAATTTGTTATGTATTAAATAATTTACCATTTTAATTAACGATTAGGTTTTAATCAACACCTGCAAATTAAGAACAAATGGAAACTTTTACACGAAAGGCTTCTTACTTAATTGAAGAATGAAGAGAGCGCTGCATAGGGCCTTAATTGGAGCATACTACAGAGGCTCCATAGTGTCTGCTAATGTGATAAATGTTTACACGAATTGCAACCAAATCAAACGGCAATCATAAAAAAATCAAGACAAAAACGGCAAAAATAAGAAAAATCTAAAGTATTCAAAAAAAAATTAAAAGGAGAGAAACCAAAACAAAGCCGATATTTAATAGCATTAACTGTAGTCCAAGGTGAAAAGGAGAAGAGACCAAAAACCGAGAACAGGAAGAGGACCAGTATGTGGACGAGCAACAGCAGCAGCGGAAGCAACAACAACAGTCACCACCAAACCAATAAAATAAAATGAAACATAAATAAAATCATTAAAATTACTTTAATAGCACTTAAGTTGTTGTTGTTTTCATAGTTGATGCTTTTTATAATACTGCTGCCGTTTGTTCCGTCATTAAATAGTTTTTTAACTCACTTTTATTACTTTCATTTTAGCGTCCTATACTGTCCGATTTGCTGCCCCATTTTCTGTCCCCTTCTGTTGTTATTTTTTGTTTTTGTCGGTTTTGCTGCCTAGTAGCAAGTTGCTATGATTTAGCTTTTGTAACCTTTTTCGTTATTGGCCCTGTTTTCTTATTGAGAACAATTATTTCATCGGGAATGGCCCAAGTATCCTTAGCAAAGGATTAAAAGAAGGCACGGAACGAAAGTACAAAACTAAAGCTATGGCAAAAATTTTGAAAATAATAAAATTGCGCATATAAAGAGAAAGAAAACCATATAGAAATCTAAAAATAAAATGTTTAAAAGCGTCGTAGTTAATATTATAATTAATTGAAGCAAAAAGTCGCTTGGAAGGCAAACCTTAGACCTACCGGAAACCAACTTGCAATTCAGCAAAACCATGTCACTCAATCTACTAAACGATTCATCCATCGACTTGTTAGATCTATCACCCAAACCTGCCAAAGTTTTTTCTAACTAATATATCTAATAAATATAATAAATAATAAACTAATAAATCAGTCAGCCAATTAATTGGTCAAACAAACTTTCCTGGTCAATTAATCAGCCAACAAAAAGGTAAATTTGAAACTGATGGATATGATCCCCAGAATGGAGATAAATGTTAACTGAATTGTCTGGAATGATGGCTGTTAAAATATTTAATAGCTATTAAAATAACGAAAATAACAACAACAATAAAAACAAGAGCAGTAATAATATAAATAACGAGCAAACATCAGCGATTAAATCTAATCGCTTATTTTCATTTGAACGACACTTTGAACACAGTAATAAAATTATCTAAAACAACAACGGCAACAACAAAAGAGAGAGCAATAAAAACCGAAACGAATGAAATATAAAAGCGAGAACAAAGCAGTCGACGTCGCGCTGTTAGAGGGAAAATGATGAACATCCGTCAAAAATGATGGATGGATGGCGATTAAATTTTACACCGTCGAAGTCATAAAATATTTAATTAGTACGCGTTAATAAAAAAATTAAACAAACAATAAATTATCACAAAAATAAATAAAGTCATTATATCATTAACAATCATAAAACTGGTGGGGTGAAAAGAGGGTGAAAGAGGACGCATGCGATTACCTTGAGCGTAAGCTGGCTCCATCACTTGGCAATTCTCTTCAAAAAAGTTGTTAATGGCTAGTTTCATGGTGTTAAAATGGCAACCAATATAAAGACCGCAACAACAGCAAACTATGGCAAAAATAGCAATAAACAGCAGCAGAATAAACTACAGCAACAATAACGTCAGCAACAAGAAGCAGCAACAGTAGCGGTTGAAGCTACCGCACTTAAAATGAAGAGCCCTAATAAACAATTTGCTGTTGCTGCCGCTACTGCCGCTACTGCCGCAACAGCAACAGCAACAGTAAACAAATTGCCGAGTGATGGATTTCCTACAATTATTAGACACTTTGACTGTTTGCCAGCCATTACCGCGCCGTCCCTCATGTAAGCGAATAGACAGTGGGCCAAGTGTGACGACGCTCTCGTAAAAATGTTTTATGACACTTTAATGCTCCTCGGCGGTTGTTGCGTTTTTACGACGAAATGAATGGGTTGTTGGTGGAGGATTTTAGTAGCCAGACCTAAACAGCAAAGCAAAAAGAAAAAGAGGCGGCTACGGTGAAGCGGACGAGAAGTAATGTCAAACGTCACAGACCAAGCAGTCTGAAGCATACTGGTGGATTTCTTGAGGTAGATTATGGCCAAATATAGGCCACAAAGGCATTGACTTCAGTGAACTAATGACGAACGATAAACGACAAAGCGCTAATAAATAACACAAACAAAACGATGATTGTGATGTCGGAAAATATGATGATGGTGATGATAACGACAAACAGAGTCGGTGAAGATGTAGAAAATATTCAAAAAAATTATGAAATGTTATAAAAAGGGAAACATTTGACGATACAATTTTTAATTACGATTTTGTTTTGTTCTCGCAATTTGCGTCGGAGTAGTCTCGAGAATTATCACAGTCATAATGACGACGATGTTCGAGAAAATATTTTTATGCACAACATATTTCAAATATTTCACAGAAATTTGTAAGACAATGTAAGGCAATGTTTAAAATCACGAAGAACAATGATGATGATGTTGTCGGTTGCGATGGAAGATAAGGAGAAAGTTGTTTCAGTTTGAAATTGAATAAAACGATCTGGAATTGCTTAATAAAAATGGAAATGGTAATAGTGCATAAAATTACAATGAAATTTGTAATAATAATTATCATGAATTGTTACAACTGCATTCAATGGTAACGATCTAAAACAATTCCTACGATAACAATTACTTGATAGATAAAACAATAAGCTACGGTAAATGTGAGAGACCACGAAGTGGCCGAATATTTATGAATGAGTGTGGGTGTGTGTGTGGTATAGAGAGAGAGGAAGGTGGAGTAGAAAGAAGTAAGGACTTCAATGGCGACATTATGTAATGTTCTTAATTACATAAGATAATAATGATTATCTTAAAATGATGGAGATGCTTTATGAAAACGATTGAATTAGAAAATCGATATTTCTCAATCACTTGCTTTCTGCCTATTTATTGAGCCCGCCTATTTAGTAACACTAAACGACAAGGCACAAAAAACTCGACCTTGTTATGCGAATTCAATTCCACAGTGCGCTCTATTTCAACAGGTTGCCCAGATTCGTTTACCAACGAGACTATACTGCAACAAATTTGTGCCCATTCCGATCAAAATAAATAAATAAAAGCAAAAACCAAAAGAGGTATCGTTTCGGAGCGCGTGGCGTGAAAACCGCAAGTTACAAAATCAACAACGCAATAAAACGACTGCAATGACTACCATGGCAGTGATGACGATTAGCGAGACGATGTCGGCGACAACGCGATGACTATGCCTTATGCTATAAACACATCCAAGGCGGCGTAGGGTTTTTATTGCTGGCTAATGTCAAAATTTACATTGCGCTTATGGGGATCGAGAGAAAAAATAATGCCGCTCAGAGAGGATTTGCCAGCGGCGAAATAAGCCGTAGCCAGCTACGGTCTATTTCTATTCTTGCGATGTTTGTAGCTGTACTCTCTCTCTCACTTGAGTAAACGTCACTTCGTTTCGGTCCGGAATCTAAGATTTTCGGCGGCTTTCTACGCCGGTGTTTTGTGCAAACGCTAAGAGAAGAGAGGAAAAACTCGTATCTCGGCAAAAAATCGCCTTGGTTGTGTTTCAGGCATTAAGTGTCATTTTGTTGCTCATAACAAATTATTTTATTAAAGTCCCGACGCACTGCAAAATACATAATGCGTACATTCCTTCGTGCCTTGCCTTCATAAAAGTTCTCAAATGGCGGGATTCTATCGATGGTCGGATGATTGCTGAGACGCTGAGGAATAAATTTGTTTACGGTAACTTCGTTACAACTTAAAACAAAATTCAATGATAAGCAGTAATCAGGAAATTAATGAAGGGACGAGTGAAAACATAATTGAAGGAGATTCATTTTGACTAAAGAAAAATGGAAATTTTAAAAAACCACTAAATTAAACCTAATGAATTCTGATAAGTTTGCGCTTTTGATAGGAAGTAAAAGCTTTTTTAATATATGTTTTATACATGTTTCTAGCTTCCTCGCTTGAGAAACGACACTGCTTAAGCAATCATTTTTCAAGCATCCGGTTTCTGACTCATGACGAGAAAATCTTTGCTTTGATGCGCCGCCGCCAATTAAACAGAAAACAAGAAAAGACTTAAAAAGGAAAAATAAATTAATTTCAACTTGGATTTCTTAATTATTAATAAGTATGAATAAATTTGAATAAAAGTCATTGAGATTGTGACAAGAATATAATGCGAACGTATTCATTCAGAAAGAAAACAGAATAAACACAAATAAATGAAAACAAAAAAGATAAACAACTATTAATAAATTAAAATAGGCAAAATATTCATAGAAAAAGAATAATATTTATATTACAGTCTTTAACAAATGCAACAACTACGGCCAATGTGAAACCAACGCGCCAACGATTATATTTATTTTCAATTTTTTATTTGTATTTGACGTCGTCGCGTTCGTGGTTTCTTTGATTTACGATCGTCTGCTGTCAAACGGACACCTGAATATGCCATAAATTACTCAACCCACTCACGCGGCGTATAAAGAATTATTGCCTCTTGAGAGAGCGAATCATTATACACAGATAAAATACACAATAACGAACTTTCGATAAGTATTTTATTGACTTGATTTGAAATCGCTTCTACTCACAACAATTTTCTAAAATACATAGGTTTACAATGATTTTAAATTCTACCAATTTTTTATAACTCAAACTGTTTACTAGAATTGGGCAATATTTTTCAAAATTCGTGTAAATTTCTAAAATTTCAATTACATTCTAAAATGTGAAGTATTTTCTAAAGATCAAACAACTTTCCTAATTTCAATAATTTTATATAAATCTAATTATTTTGTGTGGTTTCAAACACTATTTAATGTTCGAACACTTTTGTAAAATCTAAACTATTTCACTATTTAATAAAAAGAGAACAAATTAATAAAATATTCCTACACTTATTCTAAAATATCTTCCACAACATTTAAGCATCAATAATATGCCACAAAATTATAACTGACGATAACTGGCAACTCTTGAAGAAATTACTTGAAGAATATCTTATTAATTTTTTGAGTTTTTAGAACACAGTTCGAACATATTTCGAATCAGTAAAATAGTTCAAAATGCACAAAAAATATTTTAAAAAGGAAAACAAATATAAATCCAAAAAATGATAATACTCTAAATGATAATACTAAAGAACGGAGAAAGAATCTATATTCATAAACCTTTTTACAATTTTTGATAAACATTTTTAATAATTCTGAAAGAACCTGAAAAAGAATTTAAAGCATTATTATTTACTATATGTGCACTGATTTCTTTTATTATTCAATGTTCATTCATCCGTTGTGAACATACCTTAAAAACTTCTGTAGATTTGATAAAATTTCCTTCCGATTCGGCAATCACATAAATTATGCATCCTGAGGGTTCTCCGGCTTCACGTGTGTCATTATGTTTCTCATGGCCGCAACCATTTTAGTTCTTAATGCAGAGGGTAGTTTATGATATTATATTTTTGCACTTTACCTCTCTCCCTATCTTTCTCTTTCTCTTTGTTTCTGTCTTTAACTTTCATTATTTCTTTTCGTCTTCTTGAAATTGCTTGTTATCTTATTGTGGTTATTTTTTAATTTTCATTTATGTATAATATATATATATATATATATATATATATATATATATATATATATATATATATATATATATATATATATATATATATATATATATATATATATATATATATATATATATATATATATATATATATATATATATATATATATATATATATATATATATATATATATATATATATATATATATATATATATATATATATATATATATATATATATATATATATATATATATATATATATATATATATATATATATATATATATATATATATAT